>CACTHL010000494.1:17095000-17695000 GCA_902712375.1 Dioscorea dumetorum
AAAAAAAAAAAAAAAAAAAAAAAAAAAAAAAAAAAAAAAAAAAAAAAAAAAAAAAAAAAAAAAAAAAAAAAAGAGATGAAAAGAAGAGGGAAAGATGTAATAAATGTAACTATGATAAGAGGTGATTTTTATAGGATTGTGAAAAAAAAACTTAAAATGGAGCATATTTAAAAACTAAAATGTAAAACTTTTTACAAAATTTAAACAATAAAAGATATAAATTAACCATAAAAAAATGTAATTATGAATAAAGTTCTAATTATTATAAAAACTTTAAAAAATATATAAAAAAGAAAACTAAAATTTTGACCTTTTTCGTGTAGAGCACGGAAAATGGTAAAAATTTGACATTTTTTTTTGTAAATAAAACTGAAAATGTGTATTTTGATAAATTAATTTTCTTTTTACAATATTTATAAATAAGGGGTTGGATTAGTACCCTTTAAAAAGGCGGGGGTTTGTGGACTGTGAGTGTGAGTTTGTAGCTGAGTAAATTTTTTGTAATCCACCCAATTATGACTTATTTTATTTTAGTATCTAAACTTTAATTTAAATTAAAATAGTCACTCAATTTTATGATTCATTGAATGAAAATCGGAAAAATTCTAATTGATTTTTTATAATGCAAATACTAAAAATTTTTATTTATAGTTGATATGAAATTATCAATTAAGTAGATAAAATAGAGAAAATCGGTTTTTAAATTATTAAAAATAAATTAATCTTTTAAAATAATTAGTATAAAATAAAATTAAAGTTGGATGACCGCTTTAATTTAAGTAGAAGGTGAAACTCAAAATAAAAAAAAATCTATGGTTTAGTACCCTATTTTCTTAAAAAAGATACACATATATTTATTTATTTCCAGATTAAAAAAGCTCCCATTAAATGACAGCTGTGGGATTTGAACCCACGCCCTTTCGGACCAGAGCCTAAATCTGGCGCCTTAGACCACTCGGCCAAACTGTCACTTATGGGAGCTATGTAAATATATATTTATATCATTATATCCAACTTTAAACTTAATAGTATTAGTTAAATTATTTTTAACGTTTAAAATTACAATATTTAAAAATATCTCTCTCTTCTCAATTTTTTTGAACTTGGTTTAAATTTAATGCTTTTAATTTATTCGTCTTCTCACTTATATTTCTCGGTGAAAAACACATTGAAAGATAGAAAAACATATAAGTTAAAGCATTAAAACCAGCTTCAATCACATTAAAACATATAAGTTACATTATATAAATATATAGACAGAAAATTTTCCATATATATATGGAAAAATTACTGTGTATATATTTATATACATATATATGATTTAACTTTATTTCAAAATATAAAAACTTTCATATAAATTAAAATAACGAAATCAGACTTCTGTGAAATCAACATATTCATACAAATAACATGGAGTAATTCCCTTCGGATCACTAAAAAGACCATGTCGAGTTCCATATTCTCCGATCACTAACAATTCATACAAACAAAATAACAATACCGACAAGGTCATATGTCGTGACTGTTTGGAGTTAGCAATGCCGAATAACTGGACTTCTCTTCATCTTTAATCGAATGGATTAATGCGAGGATCATGTTCACTTGCCATTACCATACCAGTGCAAAGGCATGTCGGGCACATAACCTGAGGGCGTATAAATCCCACAACCACAAGATCCACAATGTATCAGTGACGGCATATTAGTATCTAAGAAACAAGTTACTAAATCAAGTGAATGCTGAACCTTCCCCGCGCCGGCACAATTTGGGCACCTTTGAGTTTGAGGAGGTCGCAAGGGATGTTCACAGCCACCAGCAATTGACACTGGTTCAGCACTTACAAGCACACCACTCGCTGAGCATCGAGCACAAGCCAAGTATCCTATGTTCAAAAGCTTAGAGCATAAATATATGAATCAATGTGAATGATGACATAAAAAAAATGTGCGAATTAGGATGGCTGACAAAACAAGTATCAAACAGCAACATTCATCTCACGGTGAAACACAAATAATGGTTCAGCAACATCAATGCTGGTTCAATCCACACATACCAGTTCCATGGCAATACTTGCATCTCTTCTTCTCTTGTTGCTCGACATTGTTGGCTTCGAGCAACATCAATGCTGAAATTACGCCCACTGCTCCACCAGAAAATGATGCCACAATAGGATCTACCTGACTGTATCACAAGTCCAAATTTGTGATATTCCAGAGGAATGAATATTTTGTGCGGATCAATGGAACAAACATGAAACATCAGGGTCACCTTAATTGCAGTGGCAAATGCATGCTGCGAATGAAATCTTCATAAGAAGTACCCCCAAGACCAAGCTTAAGCTCCAACTTGAAAACAATGAAAACCAGATATTATAAATCACTGGAGATGCTTGTAAATGAACAGAGAAATTCATATTGGGAACCAATAGTAAATGAATCATTTTAAATCTAGCATCCTTGCTTTCCAAGAATAATAAACAAGCCTGTATAGCAAGAGAATTGAAGTTTCATGTGTGATCAACCTACAATAAGGGTCAAACTAAGACCCTGTTCAATATGATTTCAAAGCCAAACTTAAATAAGCTAAAAGCAGCATGCATTATGAAGACAAATTTAAGCTTACCACTGGTGCAACAAGACCTCCAAAGACAATTATCCCAGATATGAATGAGAATGCAGTCAAGTATAGTTGCTTCAAAGTTTTTGGTGTCTGGTTAAGGAACAAACATAGAATTGCAATGAGACAACAGCCATAATGGCCTTATGGCTAACTTTAGCAAACATGCAAAAAAACACAGCTCATCACCATGTGAGGAAGAAATGGAAGAGTTGATGGAATATCAGGCATCTCATTTTCATCATTGTTCTCGTCAATAGACTCTGCATTCTTTATGCGCTGTTGTACACGCAATCTCCTGACCTAACAATTAATAGCAAATCCATCGTCAAGATTTCAGAAGACTTCAGAAGAATTCAGACATGCAGAATTTATTTCCATGCATTAAAATATCAGTTTGTGTACCTCTTCCATGAGGAGAAAGATTTTGTTTCTCCGGCTTTTTATGTTGTCTTGAATCTCTTGCTGTTCCATCTGCACAAAATCCCGTAGTGTCTCTGGGCCTTCAATGATGCAAAAACTGTACATTCTCAAGAAACAAAGATCAAAACCACTCAAAATTGAATAACCTCATGAAAACTAATCCTGTCCAAAGTTTAAAAAACCTCATCCACAAAGCCAACCAACTGAACCAGAACTTAAATCATAAACCATTTAAGGTCCAAAACAACAAACACACACATCCAGTTAATTGTAATAGGAGTAAACAAGAACCAAGTCAATGTCTTTTCAAAATATCAAGGCAAGAATCCTCTTGTCCAAAATAAGTAACTCAAACAAATCAAAATTTTGCAGACAAAACATCTGATTTCTCAGATTCAGGCAAGTGATTGATATCAATCAGACAACAAAAGCCCTACTACAATCAATCAGTGAGCTCAAAATCAAAATTTTGCAGACACAACCTCTCAGTTCTCAGCTTCAGGTGCTTTAATGGTATCATCAGGACACAAAATAAAAACCCATAAAAATCAATCAAGAAACATATACAAATCTTCTGGTTTCTCAAATTCAGGCACTCACATGATATCAATAAGGAAACAAAAGAATGATTTCACTCAACCAACAAACCCAAAACCTAAGACATGCCAAAATTATACGCTAACTGGAATTACGCAACCAAAATTAGACACAAACCTTGATCCATTGTCCGCGTAGGCATTGGCATCGTCCATGGAGCAGCAAATCAACCGAAATAGTGAGGAACCTACCTGTTTACCCCGCGAGTGACACCGCGACCTCCACGTCCCATCGCCGCCGGAGAAGAGGAGCATAGATTTCTGAGGAGACGGTGGTCTCCGGATAGAAACAAGAGAAAAGGCGGCAACTTTGCACGAAGAAGCCATCGTGATCCCAAAATCAAGCTCTCCTCGACAAAAGGACCTGCAAGAACAGGGAAATATGTGAGTTTGGATATACAGCGACAAATACCAAGAAGAAAGCATCTTACTGTTATACAGTAGCCGTTGGATCAGAATCTGACGGTTTAGGAAACACATTTTTGGCCGCTGGATACTCACACAAATTTTGTTTCATAAATATGTATTAGACCCTATTTGGACCAAAATTATGGTATAATAATATGTAAAATATATCATAATTTTAAATTATAAAAAAATTATATTATAATATTTATTTTATATTATAAAATTATTATATAATATGAGTAATATAGTATAAAAAAAATATTTCACTTAAAATTTACATTGTAAATTGTGAAAAGTGTGCGGAATATTTATATAATAATTTTTTATTTTATTAACCAAAATTTATTTTGTAACAATAAAATATGCCACTATTATTATTGCAAGTCATTTAATATATTTTGCCCTAAGTAATGATTTAATGCATTTGGTTTGAACATAATGATTGTTTTTTTTAATGATAAAAATGCTTCAAAATTATTTATATATTTCCGATTGAATATTTGTATTTCAGAGATAAAGAGACACCAGATAAATCTGATGAGAAAAGGTCACTGAGTTCTTAAGATCACATGACATAGATGAGAATGATCCACCACATCTGCACCTCAGCAAGTAAAATGTGTGAGTAGTTTTGGCCTCACCTTGACAGTAGATCCTCCTAATGTGACCCAAGGAAGGTGACTTTTGTATTTTTGGTGGTCTGATTTGTTGTACTCTGGTACATGCTTGCACAATCAAATGGATCACTTCTTGTTGTTAGCTTTGTATTGCTTTGTAGTCATTGGCTTTGTTGTACTATTTCTATGAATTTTTTCTTGTCTACTTTTATGCTTATTTTGAAAGCTGCAGGTTTACCTCCAAAGATCACATCCTTAGTTTGATAAACCCCATGCATTACTTTCAGCACTCCTAAAACGCAAAGCAAATCATGGGATGCCAAATGTCAACGGTCTTTGGGTCAATTGGCATTTGGGTCCCCCATGAGGACGCCTCGCAAGTGGCGAGAGTTCGAATCTTTGGGGTGAGGGTGCATGTCTGAGAGCTGTGAGCATGAACTGTGGGTGGTCCAGCGCCCACGTGTGCGCGGGCCCCACAGGCCGTGCACGCCCCTGTCTTAGTTTAGCGGGCTCATTAGGGGTTTCGTTCTTCTTGACAAAAAACATTGAATAACACAAGACAATGACTTCTTGCAGAGTTTTCATAAAAAAAAAAATAATTAGCAATGACAGTAAAATAGACAAATATACATGCATTTAAGTAATTAGAATCCTTTCACCTCATGATGCAGTAACTTTAATAAAAAAAAAAAATGAAGTGCAAGGATAACAGTGTCAGTGTTACTGAGAATTAACTTAGGGGCCGTTTGGTTCGGAAGTGAATTGTTAAAGTAGTGGAAGTCTGGAAGTGGCACTTCGATGGAAGTGAACAGTTGAGCTGGATATTACGATGGTAATAAATAATTTATTTATTAAATTAAAAACTTTGCACATCACATAATTAATTTAATACCATGTTATTAAATTAAATTAAATTAAATCGGTTAATATATTATGCTTAATTATTAATTAGTGAGAGTAGTTATTTAATTATTTTATTACCATGGTAATAATTATTCTATTTATCATTGAAAAATATTGCAAAGGTGATTCACTCATATCGGTTCAATAATGAAATAAACATGAAGTAAGGTACCATTTCGTGCTTACTGAAACAAACCCTTAGCCTGTCACTGTACAGTTAATAAACTACATTTTATTGGTTTGATGATTTCAAGTCAATTGGGAGATGGGAGTACTTTTCTAGTTTTCATTATGATGATGAAATCCCAAGTCACTGGGGAGATGACAATATGATCTTATCACTTCTAACAGGATCAGAACGTGCACCTGCTTTGATGGCGGTCACCGGATCCGAACGGAACACGAACCAATCGATATCATACTGGATCCGGTAACCGCACATCGTCAATCGTTTGGATCAAGTGATCCGACGGTTCCCAGTAATAGCGTGAAGGATCCTCACATCTGCCTCGAGATCTACAACGAATTCGAATCTCAAATCAAAGAAACCAATCAGTATAAAGCGGAAGTGGGCCCAAATAGAACCCAGGCCTCATCCTTACAAGCCCATGGGCCCCACCAGTCACCGTCTCCGTCCCTGCTGCCACGTCACTGCCCACCATCCCTTATATAAATGGCTTCACCATGGTGGCGCCCAGGTCCTCCACTCATGGCCGCGATCGCCAGAGCTACCGACGAAGATCTCCGACGCTTGCTGTCACTCCTCTGACACCTTGCTCCTGCCTCAGCATGGAGCGCTATCGTCCTCACCGATCTCCCCAGCTGGATCGCTTTCTGGGCGTCTTCTCACACCCGGACCCTGTTGCGCCGGCCAGCAATGGCGGTCTCGGAGTTGAGCTCCATGAGGATGAAGTACTGTGGACTGTATCCGATTCCCCCAGAACTCCATCTCACTCGATGCCGTCTGTCCTGGAGCACCCTAGAGCGTCCCCATTCAGCCGGATACCGGAGAGGAACTCCGGTATCCTGGTTGCTCTCGCTGAGGAGGAGAATAAGCAGCTCTCCGCCGCCGTTGGCCCTTTTCTTCAACGCAAAGCTTCGATCTCTGCTTCTTCAGCGTCCACCTCACCATCGTCCGCGTCTTCAGTCAGAATGATCCCGACAATCCCCAAGCTCAAGCCAGATTACAACGATGGGAAGATGCTCCACCAGTCGGCACCGGTGAACATCCCGATGATTCCGAGTGTGGCGAAGCACAGGCCGGAGGCGAACGGTGGGGGAACAGATGCTGATGATGTAGTGGATGGAGATGACGATGAGATGCTTCCGCCACATGAGATCATTGCGAGGAGGTCTGGCGTGGAGTCCCCGATGACGACATTCTCGGTGCTGGAGGGTGTGGGGAGGACACTCAAGGGAAGCGACCTGCGCCGCGTGAGGAACGCTGTGTGGCGCAAGACAGGTTTCATTGATTAATTTCATCTTTCTTCGGTGAAATTCGCTTCCTTTCCCTCGAGTTTTTTGGCCTTTTTAAGTGTACGGATTCGTGGAAACGTAAATAGAGATGTTTCAGTGGTCGGGTTATAATAAAGAAGCAAATATCTTCTTGATTAATTTTCCTATATGTCATGATTTTGTTTGAGAACCTATTGCTTTTGTTGTTGTTATTGTTGTTTGCTTGTTTTTTTCTTTGAAATGAGTATTGTATCATCCACTTGCCACACTGTGAAAATTGTTTAACCTGTTAATTGCTTGGTATGTTCTTCTTTTTCATGAACCTTCAGAAACTCTGGATGAAGTCTCATTACTGCTCCGAAAATGCTTCTAAGGCTGCCCATTCTTCACATAGCTAACAGATGTGGTTTGAATTGCTGATCTTGACTTCAGTTCTTGCAATGGAGTAGTCAGGTGATTAATTATTTGTTTGGTTGTAGTTTTAAAAATATTTTGTTGTGCCAACTTGTGTACATATCAGGCTGTATTCCCTAGGCACAACCAAATGAGACTTGAATTGGGTGTTGATGCTTTCCAATTTGCTTTTGTTCTGTGAATTGCATGTGCTTTGTGGATATAATTTTGATAGACAAATGTCTGACCTGTCAAACGTAGATATTCACTCCATGTTTGGGTAGTTATTTGACTTGTGTATAATGATGGGTTATCTCTTGTTTATTTCTTCAGGCAGTTTACTTGTTGTTTGGCAATCATGTTGTATGCAATGTTGTGTGAATCATCTTTGGGTCTCATCTCATTTTGGCTGTGAATTTTGAGTATCTTAGGGTGCTTGATTGTGGCCTGTGCAAGTTAAGGTAGTGCTGTAGATATTGCGGCCCTGTTTGATTTCTAACTAATTAATTGTAGAAAGAAATCATCCTGAAAATGTGTTATTTCTGTCTATTGCCCCATTTCTGACATTATTACACTACACTATTCTCACTGTATGCTTACAATTCAGGTGATTTTGTCTGTTATTGATTTGAAATGGCAAACATCGATGACTCCTAATTGGATGATTAGTTTATGACCAAGTTAATAATGACTCTAAGAAAAGGGACGTGTGAAGTCAACGAATACTCAGCTGAGCATATTTAGTGATCCCTTTTCCTTGAATGTTACCACTTGAGTCAAAAACTTTAGGAAAGTGAAATTTTAATATTTCTGTACTCACTTTTGACCGGGGTCTGCTTTTTGTGCGTATCACTCATATTGTGCTTTGAGTTTGCTCTCCTTTTAAATAATGAGGATTGCAACCTGGTTGGAGCAAGACAAATGAAATCTTAAAAAGTAAAATGGGGTAACCAAATTATTATTATTCTAAGGTTCATTTGGTAGAGTCAATGAAACACTGAAAGTAATGAGTGCCTCTGTGATTCTTCTGTGTTCTGGTGCAAATTCTATCAAATAACTATCATAGCGCAGTACTTTATTTGGAAAAGAAGGTATGAACAACTTTTGTGCTTTTGTTGTTTGCAGTATTTCTTCTTTATGTGAATATTCAAATTATCTTTTTCTTTCACTTGTTTAATTTATAAATTGTGTTTTTAGATTAGAGTAAAATAGATGGTAGAAAAAAAAAGGAAAGAAATAAAAATGATCAAAGAAATAATGACAACAACAATAATAATAAACCTGAATCTGTGTTTATTTTCCCTTCATTTACTCATCCATCTTTTTTTTAATCAATGGAACTCAGAAGAAAACAATTTCTTCTTGGTTTCTTTTCATCTGTTTTCCTTCAGTTTAAGGTATAAACTCACCCTATTTGCCATAAATTGTTTGCTTTGAGTAATTCATTCTTCAATGATTTGTTTCTGGACATACATCTTGCCTTTTGTCTTCATGAACAGTTTCTACCTTCTTTTGATATTTGGTTCATATGCTTGTCCTTGTTCACAAGATTTGATGAATTTTTGTTACACAAAATAAATAAATAAGTAAATAAATGTTTGACTGTGATGATAATTGTCATGTTCCTGAATGTCTTCTGCCTGGGTAGAAAAGGTAGAGTCAAATATTTCAGAAGTGCTTTTGTATGAAAGGATGCTGATGATGTCTCTATGTTCAAGTATGACTCGAGTCATTATTTGCTAGAGGTATGTGCATTTTGATGGGTAAATCATGATATTATATTCTACCATCCCTAGTTTTGAGGAAGGTCAAGTGTCTTCCTATCTGTAATTTGAACTCTTTTATACATCCAGCTTTACTTTTTGTCAGTTGGACATTGATGGTGCTGTCATCTGGAGAACAGAACTATGATGATAACAGAGATTTCATCAGTTATACAATAACTAGGATCAGCTTTCTGCTATGGACCTGCAATCTCCGTATTTTCTGCAAGTGGAATTGATGCTATTCCCAAAACTAGTTGGTAAAAAATTTAGGTTGCGTGAAATTTAACCATTTGTCTTTTTTGTTTTCAGTGGTTTTGTAGTGTTTTTGGTACCTCATATTTTGCCGTCAACTTTTAGCTTAGTTTAATCAAAAGTTCAGTGAATGATTATTTTATTTAATTTTTATCAGCATGGCTCCTGACTATGTCGCTGCATTGTTATTGTCCAGGCGGTTCATTGACTTGAGCTGCGCAACCATTCATTGTTGTAAGAACAAGTGGCTCCCACTTTGATCAAAGGAAAAAAAGGAAGAGGTATGCATATATTTTTTTTCTCCATCTTATCTATTTGATCAATAGAATGCTACATCTTTGGGCTTATCCTTCATTGATGGTCCCCCAACTACCTGTTTCACCATGGCATCTATCTCTCCCCCCATCTTCAAGGCAAGTCTATATAACAACAATCAAAAGACCTTATAAATTAGGCATCACTTCAAGCTTGAAAACCTCACAACCACAACCATGGAGTAGTTGTAGATTTAAATGTTCTTTTCTCCCCATTGAGTGCCATTGCCAGTGATGTGTCATTATTCAAACAGTCACTCGTAGAACCTTCTTGTTAGTTGAGTATAATACCAGTATCACAATTAGACAAAAAAATATAGATATAGTTTTTATTTTTCTGAAAAATATGCATTGCTAAGATGAGAATGATATGCTTTTTTTATGTAACATATGAGGAGATTTTTGTAAAACAAAACTTTTACTTTTATAGAGCAAAACATCCTAAACAGATAGAGAAGTTTTTTGTCTTCTGAAATATCCAGGCCCAGGATGAACTGATCGTGGTAAAAAAAAAATGATAAAATGGAACAACTAGGGTCGCTATTGTTCATTGATCCACTTTTATGACCTCAACCACCCTGCCATTGAATAAACCAGTGCTCATCTTCCACTATATGAATGGCCCTAGAGGCCTCACCCAGATCTCACACCCAACCAAACAAACACTGCCAATTCTGTCTCCATGGCTCTTCCTTTTCTAGTAACAAAACCTCTCCACTTTCTTCTCCTTTTCTTCCTCATTGCCCATGCAAACCTTTCAACATGCACAACTACCACCGCCACCACCACCACCACTGCGACTGCGACTCCACTCTTGAAAGGCTCAGTTTCTTGTCTTGATTGTTCTTCTCTCCAAGACCTCTCAGGTTCTTCTCCATTCTTTTTGGTTTGATTTATATATATATATATATAGTTTTTATATATATATATATATAGTCTTTTAAAAACAAAGTTTTCTGTAAGCATTTCATTGTTAAATGGTGTGTCATATAATGCTCAAACCAAGTCATTTCAAGGGATGTTTAATCAAGAACATTATTGTTCATTAAATAGACTCTGTGAAGAGAATACCTCCTTTTTTCCTCCAAAAACATGTCTTTAATCTCAATCCTTTTTATACTGCTCTACTAACACCAAAAACAAAAAAAAAACAATTGCAGGTGTGAAGGTGGCAGTGAGTTGCAGCCATACCAGCCAAGTAGTATCAACTCTAACCAACAAGAAAGGTGAATTTGAAGTTAAACTCCCTTCATCTTCAGCTCCATCTCCATCAGCTAAATGTATTGCCACTATCCTTGGAGGCAAAATTCAGCTCTGTGCCTTCAGAAAAGACATGGTTTCTAAGCTTGTGAAACCTGAAGGATCGCCATCAAACTCTTTTATCTTGACCACTCCTCTCAACTTCTTCACTACTTCATGCCCATCAAGAACAGTTCATGCACCCACCATGCATCAGAAACTTGATGATCATGATAAAACATCATCACCTTCAACAGCAGACAACATCCCTCAGCCTTATCCATGGGGACTTCCTCCTCCTTGTTACTTCTGCCATTTCTTGCCTATCATTGGAATTCCATGAAGTTTATCCTGAAGTGTGATCCTTATCTACTATATATATATAAGATGTTGTCTGTAGTGTTTTATGTATATGAGTAAGCCTTGTGTTTATGTTTCATATATGGTCTTATATGATTAAGTATGTGGAAGTCTATTATATATATGTTGAAATGATGTAATGTTGGACGTATGTTTAGTGTTTTACGTTTATATATATAAATAATTAAGCTTGTCTTATTGTGGTATGACCTTGTTATGTGGTAACTGCGTTTAATGTTTTGTAATTAGTTAAAAGTGTCAATTGTGTTTAATTACAGTGGGGCTGTGATGTGATTTTTGAGGTGGCAGAGTGTTTTTAGTGTGATACAGTGCTGTGCAATTGAGTAATTAACATAGCTCGAATGACTATAATCTAATTTTTTTTTTTTTTTTTTTAAATTGTCATTGTATGATTGAATTATAATTATAACAAAAGGGGTTGTGAGTCCTGTGGGAAAAATTGAGGATGAGACCTTCAAAGGTCTTAAATTCAACAAGTTTAAATTTTGTTAAAAATGATAGTGATAACAATACAATAAGACAAGAAGACACGGATTTTGTCTTTATAAATAATATCCGAACTAAATTTATAAATTTTTTTTTTTAGTGAAATGTGACAAGCGCGTATTAAAAACGTGAGTAAGCTCAACAAACATATGTGCCTCACTTTTGTGTAAGGTTTAAAAATCGATATTGGGTCATATCTGAAATGAATCTTCTCCATAAAAAATCTAATATCAATAAATCAAGAGGGCGTTAGCATGTAACTCTAGTATCTCATGGCATTTTATATGTTTAAAAAGTTTAATTTTAATATTGTTTTTTAGATAAAAATCATTATTATTTAAATTGATTAAATTTAAATGATGAACCAAAAGAAAACTTACAAAAATTGTAAATTATCAAAACCAGATGATAGACATAACCATCTATTCCATATAGGAATTGAAACTTATTCTCACAAATAATAAACTTTAATCTTAATATTCTGAAAATTAGTAAGAAAAGTTGGTGAGACTGAATGAGACATAATAAAAAATTTAAAAAAGAAAATTGATGATGTGAAAGAACCTAAAAAAAAGCTAGACACAGACTAGACCAAGCCTTTTATTATTATTATTATTATTATTATTATTATTATTATTATTATTGCATGCATTGAATTCATTGACTTGTTTGTAATAAGTACATTTGAGCATCCTTTGATATGGTCTTAATTCTTAAACGTTTTACAAAAAGGCTGGACCTTGACCCATGTCTCTCAAAATCCAACTTTGCTAGATCAACTCACACCTTTACAATGTGTTATAATCACAAAAAATCATCACCAAAATTAGTAATTGTCTTACAATGTGGGTGTGAGATCCTTAATAATAAGCCTAATTAAGGTTAAAACTTTAATGACTAAAAAACCAATTACTTAATAGTAAAACATAAAACCACTTAAAAAATACATAGAACAGTGAAAAGTTACTTAAAACAACCTTAATTTCACAAAATTTAAAATTAAGCATACCAAAAAAAAATTAAAAAAATTAAAAACTCAGTAACAAATATAACTAATGCTATAAAATACAGAAGTTGCACAATTTTACTTTCTAAGGAAGTTAGCTTCAGAGGTAACTTGATGTGCATATATGCCAACCATCTCTCTTGAGCTTCTCTTTTGGTAGTGTTTGGATAGTGGGATATTATATTCTATGGATGAGGGATGTCTATGGATATGGAATATCCATGTTTAAGCGTTTGGTTGAAAGGATTTAATAGTAATGATGGAGATTATTTGGTGTTTGGTCAGTAAGTATATCACGATGGGGGTAGGGGATGGAGATGGATGGGAGATGGATGAACGATGGAGTAAATCACAGGATGGCGTCCCAAGGTGGGACGCCACTCATCCAGTTTTTAGGGATGATGGCCATCCCCATTTAGATCAATCCATAAAACCAAACAAAGGAAGCCATGGATATTCCATCCTCATCCCAAGATATTCAGGCTTCCAAACACTACCAATATATCAACTTCAACTAGACTTTAGGCCTTCTAGAAGCTGCTCATACAATGACAAAATGAAAAATTTTATGAGATCCAATTAAAGTAGAATTTTTGTCTTCTTTTACTCAGTGGACAGAATTAGTACTCTTGGAGCACTAATTAATCCAATTTTTGACACTGATTTAAACATGTTGAGCTCGACTCCATATTAATCCTTTTATTTTTATTTTGTATTATCCTATTTTTTTCAATATCTTGTGTTTTTCTTTTTAAATTCTATTTTTAAAAAAAAAAATCTTCATAAAAAAAAGTCTCTAATATTGGTGATATTATGCCGACTTTATTGAAAATATATGATAATTATTTAAGTTCAGTTTAATGCATTCAATCTCACTTCTTGTTGAGCAAGTTGCTTTTGGTCAGTCTTCTATTCACTGTTTGTTTAGGGGGATGTATTGAAATATTAATTAAAATTAACATTATATTTTTAAATTATAACTGATATTTATTAATATTTTCTTATTTGAATATTTAAATATATTATAAAAATAGGTTGGTGAAACCAGTTAGGCATGCTTAATTAAAACAAGCGGAACACTCAAATATATTTTATATTCCAATGCATCATAATAGTCATATTTCATTTTATTATTTGAAAAAATAATAATTTATATTACGGAGTTACATTTGAAGTTTAAATCACGGGAGGTAAGAACCAACTATATATATATATATATATTTGTTAAAACATTAACTCCGAGTCATTTCATATAATTTATACCGAACAATATTTTTCTATTAAAGATGATTTTACTTTTGCAAAAAATAAGAATACGAATGAAAATTCATTAGAATATTTTTATTTATTTAACATAACAAATCAACTCCATAAAAGAAATTTAGGCACATATGCACTTTAAAAATGGAATAAAGCCAAGTAACCAAGCACTCATTATCCCATATATATATATACATGTGTTTACAAATTCATATATTCCATAAAATTCCATCTCCAATTACTTTTGAACAAATCAAAGAGAAAAATAACTAAAATGCAAAAATTCTATAAAAACGCGCTTGTCATACACGGCATGCATTGGAGAGTGGTCACCTCTTTCTTGAAACTTCAATCTCTCTCTTTTTCAAACTTTATCAAGTCTTTCATTCCATCTCTTCTCATTGACTCCATTGCATTGCAACACATTAAAATAAACAAGCTTTACAATATAAAACATTATATTCTCATATCATGCATATTGAAAACTCTCTAATTGCTTGAACTTCTAACGCTCAAACGCGTATAACAAGACTAATATATATATATATATATGATATAATTGGCTTTGCATTAATTTATATATTTTGTTTGTGTTATATATAGTTACCATAAAACTTCCTGTCTTATAGACTTGATCAAAAACACATTATCTAACTTAATTACTCATATTTAATTCTTAAACAGCTTTTATATATTCTTGCATGCAAGGATAAAAAAACAAGAACTTGACTCATTCTTAAGCTCTCTCTATCTCTCTATAGCATCCTCATAAACACAAACATTTATATATATCTACATATGCATGTATGGATGGATGGATATAATGATCACCAAAATTAAGAGTTTGAAAAACTAGCAAAAAATAAACTCTAGAAATTAAAGAAGATGGAGGTACCAGTAGGCTTCCGTTTCTCTCCAACTGAAGAAGAGCTTGTGAGCTTCTATCTTAGAAACATCTTGGACAACAAAAGACAAGACATTCAAAGTGTCATTCCTATCCTTGATGTTTATAGTTTTGATCCTTGGCAGCTCCCTAGTAAGTAATCTTATCATAATTAATTAATTAGTTTTATGTGCATTAATATTCATGATATATAATTAATTTGTTGTTATTTCATGCATGTGCAGAGATGTCAGGAGAACCATGCAATAAAGATAGTGAGCAATGGTTTTTCTTCTCCCCCATGCAAGAGAGGGAAGCACGTGGAGGAAGGCCAGCTCGAACAACGCCGGCCGGCTTTTGGAAGACTACGGGCTCTCCTAGTTTCGTTTACTCGACCGATCGGGCTATTGCCGTGAAAAAGACAATGGTTTTCTACACCGGAAAAACTCCATTTGGTGGCAAAACCAAATGGAAAATGAATGAATACAAAGCCGTTGAGGGAACTACTTCGAAGGTACCAGTAATTCTCTCGCTCTGATACCATGATAAAATAACTGACACTACATTAATGTTGTTTAATAGTCGATGCAGTTGAGAAATGAATTTAGCCTTTGTCGAGTGTACATTAAATCAGCGTGTTTGCGAGCTTTTGATCGCCGTCCCGTTGGACCGGGCATTGAGGTTCGGAGAATGGGAGTAGAAGCATCATCGACTTCTTCTTATTATTCTTCTCCGATCATTGCACCATTGGCAACTGAAGGAACAAGCTCTCACAAGAGTTCTTCATCTGCGGAACTTGCCATGATTGATGACATGCAATTGCTTGGTGATATTGATTGGAATTGGTTTTGATACTAGAGATTTTGTCATTCATATATCATGTGCTTTTCTTGATTATTTCATTATTGTATTTTTATTTATTTATTTATTTGTTTGAAATCTATAATAACTGTTTAAGATTTTTTTTTTTAAACCAAATTGAGACAAACCAATTGGATGAAATAGATCTCCTCCACCTTTGAGTTTTGAGAGAAATGAAAACCCTAATGATCGAGGCTTTGTTAATGAAACCTCAAGATCTTTGTACTATGAGAGAGTTTTCCATGCATGTAAAATAAATTTTAATATTTACATCAAGGTAAAAATTGGTGTTAAAATTTTCCATTAGCTTGTCTCTCTACATAAGAATCTAATGTAGGGGCAATACTGTTTTCAAAGAAAATTTTCAATCATATCTTATTTGTGGTTTGATCTTTTTTTTTTATATTTATTTATTTATTATCATCACAATAATTTTACTGTGCTTTAACTTTCTCAACGTATTTATGATTGAAGTATAATAATAAAAAATATTTTATTCACTTGATAAAAAATATTTTGTTGACTTGTCTATATTATCAAATATATATGTATATTGAAGTTGATTTCCATCTACTATGAGAAAAACCTTCTTTGCTTTATAATTTTTTTTCATCATTCATTTTAATATTACATTTTTTTTTCTAGAAATAGTTTGGCCATATAAAAAAAGGGCATAAATTTCTCTAGTGGCTATGTAGCAACAATGATTCATTTAAAAGAGGTAAAACTATGATCTTAATAAGATCACTAGTTATTTTTATTTTCTAATTTCATTTTTTCTACCATAAAAATTTGATTAGATCTCTTGTGAAGTAGAATTAATTTGAAGTAAATAAAAATAATTTTTTTTTTTGATTGTACAAAACATTTCATTTTTGTTTTCTGACTGAATTTTGATTTTTTTCTATTTGACATCTAAGGATATTTACGATAGCCATTGGATTTTATATCCAACGATTATAATTCATTTAAGCGCAGTGACAAACAATGTCAAATAGTACTGAAGAATATAAACAGTAAAAATATACATCATATTTTATATAGTCTTTATGTAAATATTAGCTACTTGATCATGATAAAATGACTCTCAATTAACATTCTTAATAAACAATACTCTACATCATCAACGAGATGATTTATTGTATATATATATATATATATATATATATGTTATGCAACAATTAAAGAAAAAAAATGTAAGAAAAGCTAAATACGGCAATGAAGTAACACTAGCATATATCTTTTTAAGATTTGGAGTTCCCGTCTTTGGGAAAAAGGCACCTGGCATCATTCCTTGGTGATGGTTCTATATTGGAAACAAATAATTAGATTTAGTACAATAAAAGAATAATAATTGATTACTGTTTTGGGGCCACTATCATTGAGATTGTACCATGAACTAAACAAACAAAAAAAATTTTAAAAATAAAAAGAAAAAGCGAAGGAAATAATTCAGTCTTGTACCAAACTATCATGGCCAAGGATTACAAATCATGAATACAAAATTAGTTACACAATGTTCAATTTCAAAATTTTAACTCAAAATCAAATTGATTTAGTGCTAGTTGAAATAAATATTGCAATAATAAAATTACATTTATGAAAACATTTTCACTGTTTTTCTTGTGTAAACAAATGTTTTCATATTTAATTACAAAGTGCATGAAAATCTTCAACATAATATTTGCACACCTTTTATATTAAAATTCCAAAAAAAAAAATAGGGGGGAAAATGCCAAAGATAATTTAAAAAAAAAAATTAAAATAAATTCTGAAAATTATTTTTTAAAAAATAAATCCTCCAGAGTAGTTACATTTATAAAAATACAAACAGTAGCTTAAGTGGGCCAGGCCAGACAGGCCCAAGGTCTAAATGCTTTACTGGGCCTAATTACATTGGTTTAAGTGGGCCCGGCCCATTGACTAGTGACAAAAGTAGGTGGGGCCCATGCTGTGAGTACCGTGTCGGAGAGAAATAAAAAGAAAGAAAGGGAAAATAAAAAGCTGTGAAAAAAGAAAGTGAGAAAAAAAGGGCCCTTTTTTCTTCTCCTCTCTCTCTTTGCTGCACCCCTCGCGCCCAAAACCCTCGTCTCCATCCCTCCTCCTCTCGCCCTCCACGCCGGCGCCCCCATGGGATCTCCCCCCCGGCTCGCTCCCCAATGTGAGCACTCAAATCCCTAGCTTCTTCTTCTCCTGCTTCTCCCTCTCCTCATCTCTGACTTTCTTCTATTTTCTTGCCTTTTTATTTTGCCCTTTTGATTTTCCTTGTTTTTTTAGAACTCTTGGATGGTAGCTGTGCGTGGATATGTTTTATTTTTTATTCTCTATTTTTTAAGTTGTTTTTATCGCAGGGTTTTGATTCTTGTTTTGTGGGTATTGGGGGTTTAAGCTTCTGGAATGCGTTCTTGTGATCCCTTTTGTGTTTCTTGTTGAATGTTCGGGTTGTTTGATGGTGTGTTAGGTCTGTGAAATTGATTGCGGTTTCTGATTTTTGTTAAAAGAATAAACGAGTTCAAAGTTGGTAGCTTTCTGAATGTGACTTGCAAATCTGGGGTTTTCTTTGGGTCTTTGTGTTGATTCTACTCAATTGTATTTTTTTCGGAGTAAATCTATCTATCCGAGTTCTGATTTAAGTTCTTTTGTCTGTGGGACTGAAACGACTGATGGAAAGATGGTTTTTTTTCCTTTTTCTTATGTTGTTTTGCTTTGTCAGAGAACTGAGGAAAGGGTGTTCCCTTTTGTAAATGGCGCGGATGGAGCCGAATGGGTTTGAGAGGGATGGTGTGGTTTTGGGGAACTTGAATGGACCCGGGACATCTTCGAGTGCCAGTGTGATTTCAGATCAGGCTTCTCCTTCTCGGCAAAGGTTTCAAGGGAAGGATACTCTTTCATATGCCAACATATTGCGGTCTAGGAACAAGTTTGCAGATGCTCTTGTACTTTATGACAATGCCCTTGAGAAGGACAGCAGCAACGTAGAGGCTCTCATTGGAAAGGGGATTTGCTTGCAAATGCAGAACCTGCCAAGGCAGGCGTTTGATTGCTTTTCAGAGGCCGCTAGGTTGGACCCATTGAATGCATGCGCCCTTACTCATATTGGAGTCCTTTATAAAGATGAAGGCCGCCTGTCAGAGGCTGCTCAGGTATATCTTCTTCCTTATGCTGTTCTCTTCCTGAAATATTTTCATTGAGTGGCTAAAGGTGGAATTTGACCTGGATTGCTTCAAAGATAAAATGTTTAGCGTCCAATCAGTTTCTTTGCAATTTTCTTCCTGGCAATTTATTTGTTTACGTGCTTGTCATAGACTAGATAGTCTATATGGACTGTTTGTTATTTATTACTTCTTACAGTATAAACTTCAAACTTTTCTGTGACTTAAATGCAGTCATATGAGAAGGCTTTGAAGGCTGACTCTTCATTCAAGCCTGCGGCTGAATGCCTTGCAATTGTCTTGACTGATCTGGGCACCAGCTTAAAGCTTACAGGGAAAACTGAGGAGGGTATCCAAAAGTACTGTGAAGCTATAAAAGTTGACAGCCACTATGCAGTAAGTGTCTACTTTCTTTTATCTTCCAATCTAAGCTATGTATTTCATATATCAAGAGTGACAAACTTCCACCTCTGATGATTTGATGCAGCCTGCATATTACAACCTTGGAGTGGTTTACTCAGAGATGATGCAATATGATATGGCTCTTGGTTGCTATGAAAAGGCTGCCTTACAAAGGCCAATGTATGCTGAAGCTTACTGCAATATGGGTGTGATATATAAAAATCGTGGAGACTTGGAATCGGCTATTGCTTGTTATGAGAGGTATTTTATATGATGTGGAAATGTTGCATGTGGCTAATGATGTTCTATTTAGACTTGAATTTTCTCGGTTGCCATGCTTCATCAGGTGTCTGACAGTTTCTCCAAATTTTGAGATTGCTAAAAATAATATGGCAATTGCTTTGACCGACTTGGGGACAAAGGTATGCCTTTATTCCTTGATTGTTTTTGATTTATTTCTATAGCTGGAAGCTCATTTGGTCTTAACCCTGCTTTCTGAATGATTTGCTATCAGATCCATGACAAGGTGTTGTCTGTATGGCTTCGTCTTTATTCTTTTAATTTTGTGTCACCATTGATGGGCATGCTGCTTTGTGATCCTTTGTAATTGCTATTGAACTTTGCACTACATGTACACCATATGACTTGATCTAAAGTTGTTGTCGATTCACTTCCATATTTTTCTTAGTTCCATTTGGCTTTGGTTTGGTGTGATGTCTTATTTGTTATTTGATTATTATGTGATTCAATTTTTTTTTTCTTTCAATGGTTCACACACAGATCTTACCACTTTTGACTGTCAAAAATAAAACAAAAGTAATGAAACAGAATTTGCTTTTGTTGCCACTCACAAGGTCATTCATACTCTATGATCTCTCCAGGTTAAACTAGAAGGGGACATTGACCAAGGCGTGGCTTACTACAAGAAAGCTTTGTATTATAATTGGCACTATGCCGATGCAATGTACAATCTTGGTGTTGCTTATGGGGAAATGCTGAAGTTTGACATGGTAATCTGAATAATTTTTTTTTGTCCATGTCATGCTACTTTTCCTTTGGGCTCAGAATATTGTTTTTGATCTGGTATTCACCTTCCTATCGTGAAGCTTCAAGGAATCTTCTGATCAAATTACAAGTTTCTGTTTTCTTGATCACGATTGAATTACTAATTTTTTGTGTACAAGGTTTTAATTGAGTTTTTAGTCATTTTCAACTGATATCTAAAATGTCGGATCTCTTTATGAAGGCAGTTGTATTTTATGAACTTGCACTACACTTCAATCCTCACTGTGCGGAAGCCTGCAATAATTTAGGAGTAATATACAAAGACAGGGACAACCTTGACAAAGCTGTGGAGTGCTATCAAGTGAGTTTGGTCATATGGAGCGCGGCCGGTTAATGCTATATATTTCTGTTCTTCATGGCCTTTTTTGTATCTCTTTTTTATTTATTTTGCATCGGCATTAAACTAATTGACTTCGTATTTTTGTAGATGGCTTTATCCATTAAACCAAATTTTTCTCAATCTTTAAACAACCTTGGTGTTGTCTATACTGTTCAGGTTTGCCTTAACTCTTATCTTTCATGCGCTCACACTTCTGTGTGTATACACCTGATGTATCTTTACTTAATATGTTTGTACTTTGATATCTGATCCCTTTCCTGATTCTTCAAATTTTGTAGGGAAAAATGGATGCTGCGGCAAGTATGATCGAGAAAGCAATTATTGCGAATCCTACATATGCTGAAGCATATAATAATTTAGGTGCCTCTTGAACCCTATATCTCTCCTTGCTTTTTGTATATTGTTCTGATTTTTTTTTTGCTTGGGCAACTGATAACTTGCTAGTCCAAAGTGCTGTTTACTCATCAAATGACTGTGTTTTGTTGGTACTGTCTGATCTCTCTGAATAATTTTAAATTATAGGATGCCTATTTAAATTATTTTAATACTTGAACTCTGGTGCAGTTGACTTATTTTATATGCTATCATTTTAAAGAACATCTTATTTGATGATACAAAACAATCATACTACTATTGTTTTTTGTAGTCAATTCTTGTATTATTGACCTTCAAATGGTTCAAGGTTATTGACTTCAGTTAACTGGAATAAGATTAATGTTTTATGCTCATCTTTATTCAAATTCATTTTTTGCGCAGGAGTTCTCTACAGAGACGCAGGCAACATTTCTCTTGCAATAGAGGCATATGAGAGGTGCCTTCAGATTGATCCTGATTCACGTAATGCAGGGCAGGTATTTCTCTTACACGTAACCAGTGATCAGTTAGTTGGTGGTATCTGGCTTAAGTTATTTGGCTTGTCTTGGTGTTAGTCTTAATGCATGCACGCGGTTGCACCCTTCCGTGTTTATTGATTTCAGATGTAAATTGAAACCCATTTTGAACTCACAAAGTGAACTGTACCAGGGAACTTTAGATAATTTGTTGCATGCTTCATGCACCTGCTCCAGGTTGATTACGAGGCTTCTATGCTGATTATTCAGCCCTTGAAAAAATGTTCGGTTCCACTGAATCTTTCCTGCTTTCTGACCAAAGAGCTGCTCTACAGAGCTAAATTACAAATAATACTAGTTTTACTATGAAAGTGAACTCTAAATCTTATTGGATTACTATGATCTTGATGATCCAGGTAACATGTTAAGCATTAAGCATCCATGTTTTGGAAGTAGAGAGCTCTCTGTGGATGATCTATTTGAGTGGCATTGCTAACTGGATATATCTTGTTCAGGAATTTTGTTGTACTCTGTCATCTTATATGTTATCATCTTTTAATTTTTCTTATTAAATATTTACCTTTTTCACCTTTCCATATGAATCTTATTCCTGCCATTTTTGCAGAATCGATTGTTGGCTATGAATTATATAAATGAAGGAGCAGATGATAAACTTTTTGAAGCTCACAGGTAAAACACCTTTCAGATTTACGTCTTTATGCTATCTATGCCAAATACTTAACTTCATGTAATTAAGCTCACATGTATAGCAGTGTGGCCCAGGGAAATACATATATAATAGCTACGTAGAAGCAAACACAGTTCTGGTCAATTAATGAGGATAGGCTATTTGCATGGTCCATATGAGTTTATGAGTTTCTCATGTTCTTATTGAGTGATAAATTATTTGAATATTAAAACAAATTAATTAATATTGAAAGTCATTTTTGAGGTTCACCTTGCCTTAGTTTGCCATGACATGGGGTAATGCCTCTGTTGATGATTTTTGTGAAGTTTATATTACACACATTGCTTTTAATGCTTACAAGACTATATGAGCATATTTGATTCATGTGAGTCGATATATTTATGTTATAATAATATTTTAATGTTCTAGTAATATTCCTATGTAATTCATGCTATTGGCTGAATTTACAACTACTTCAAATATAAAGTATTTTATGGTATTTTTGTCTAAATCCCTATTCAATTTTGCAGAGAATGGGGGAGGCGTTTTATGAAGCTATACCCACAATACACTAGTTGGGATAACACAAAAGTTAAGGAACGGCCACTGACAATTGGATATGTCTCTCCCGATTATTTCACTCATTCTGTATCGTATTTCATAGAAGCACCTCTTCTATACCATGACTATACAAGATTCAAGGTGGTTGTGTATTCTGCTGTTGTCAAGGTACCATCACATTGTTCATGCTTCATATTTTAGGTTTGGATGCTTCTAGTATGTGCACACCAATTTGTTGTACATATTTTATTCTTCTTATGAATTCGACTCAATTATGATGCACCACATCTTGGCTGCTGCCTACCTTTCTTTTATTCTATTTTTCTGAACATTATTGTAGTGCATCTTCTGAAATTTCTTTAGGGCAAGAGATCTGTATCTTCTAACTGGTGAATGTAAATTTGTAGGCGGATGCTAAGACTCATAAATTCAGGGACAGAGTCCTGAAAAAAGGTGGTCTTTGGAGAGATATATATGGGATAGATGAAAAAAAAGTTGCATCCATGATCAGAGATGATAAAGTTGACATTCTGGTGGAACTCACTGGCCACACAGCTAATAATAGGTTAGGGATGATGGCTTGCAGACCAGCTCCGGTTCAGGTATTTGTAAATTAGAATTGAGTGAGGATGTGATCTTAATCACCTGATGTTTTCCTTTCACCTATCCAATTTTGTTACATATTCAATGCATTTTGGTGATGATATTATTTGATCTCTTTGCTTGTTTACTTGTAGGCAACCTGGATTGGTTACCCGAATACAACTGGTTTACCTACAATTGATTATAGAATCACAGATTCGCTGGCAGATCCGCCTAATACAAGGCAGAAGTAAGGCTGGAAGTTGTATTAATTTTTAACAGTAGATTCCCATGCTTCCAAGAATTAGTACAGACAATGGTTTCTAATTGAAAATTATATTGTTGGACAGGCATGTTGAAGAATTGGTACGCCTTCCTGAATGCTTTCTGTGTTATACCCCTTCTCCAGAAGCAGGGCCTGTTTCACCAACCCCTGCTCTTGCCAATGGCTTTATTACTTTTGGCAGTTTTAACAATCTGGCCAAGGTACCTTTCTAGATTATTTTCTTTTGTTATTCCAGATTAGCACCTAAATAGCATTGTTGTAACCTTTTTTTCTCCTTTCTCTCTGTCTCTCTCTCTCTGGTTGTTTTCCTTTATTTTTTTTTTCTGCAGATAACACCCAAAGTATTGCAAGTTTGGGCAAAGATATTAAGTGCAGTCCCTAACTCCCGATTGGTGGTTAAATGTAAGCCCTTCTGTTGCGATAGTGTCAGACAGAGGTTTCTTTCAGCGTTAGAGCAGCTGGGGCTGGAACCATTGCGTGTTGATCTTCTGCCTTTAATTCTTCTCAATCATGACCACATGCAAGCATATTCCCTGATGGATATCAGGTGAGCAAAAGCCCCTCTTATGTGTTTTGTGAAGGGCCTAGCTTGTGCCATCTTTCAATTTTGATTTTGTGAATGGATCGTTTTTCTTTCTTTTGTAGCTTGGACACTTTCCCATATGCGGGCACAACTACTACATGTGAATCTTTGTTCATGGGAGTTCCATGTGTCACCATGGCTGGTGCAGTACATGCACATAATGTTGGTGTCAGCCTTCTCACAAAAGTTGGTCAGTAAATTCTATTTCTATTTCTGCAGTGTAATGCCCTGCTCATTTTTATCCTGAATGGCCTTTTATAACCTTGCTAGTATTCTAGTTGATCTAGTTCTGGGTTCTATTCTGGTGGTTCAGTGGCAGCCAAACTATAGTTAACATGGGTGATCTTGCATGTACCTTCCAAAATGCAATTGTTTATTCAGGCAATCAAGTTAAACAAAATTTTTTTATTTTACTTGTGATTCTTTCAACCTTTTTTACTTTAAAAAAATGTATATGTATATATATATATATATTTTGTCTTTCTTTCAGTGTAAATTAATGTCTGAGAGATTCACCAAAATAATAATCAGACCATCTCAACAATTTGCAATGGTCTTATTTCTTTCTTTCTCTGCAGGATTGGATCGTTTGGTTGCCCACACAAAGGATGAGTATGTCCGATTGGCGATACAATTAGCCTCTGATATCCGAGCTCTTTCTGAGTTAAGAATGACTCTCCGGGAACTAATGTTGAGATCTCCTGTCTGTAATGGGGCAAAATTTATCCATGGATTAGAGGCCACCTACCGAAAATTATGGCACAGGTACTGTGAAGGCGATGTGCCATCACTAAGGCGCATAGAGCTACTTCAATCTCACCGACTCCCGGAGGATCTTTCTGTGCCATCCTCCGAACCCTTCATAACTGTGAACTCAGAAGAAAATCATCATATCCATGTGAAGACGAATGGTGTAGGTTCGGCAGCGTTATCCTCCCCCGGCACCAGCTCTCCTGGCAGCTCAAATCTGAGAGAAACTTCAGTTGTAAAGGAGCATAGATAGAACTTGAAACGGCATCGCAATAGCTTCTTCACCTTTTCTGATCATTGTCATGAGCTATTGTTTGGTGGTGCCAATGTATTGTTACAAAAGATGGGCAGAAAGTTTTAGCAAAAGGTTTTTTTTGGAGGCATGCTCCAGCTACTGCCATGCATTTCACTGTAATGCTATGATTTAGGCTGAGTTAATGTATGGTGTGATTTTGCCCTCATTCCTTCTGGGTGAAACACTGCCTTTTTTATATATAAATTAGATCAAAATAGAATGACTCAATTGAGTCTAATTGCAGTCCTCCTTTCTTGTATTCTCTTGTGCAAAGGTATCTGTTTTAAGGTTCTAGGCTACTCAGTTTTAATGTTACACTAGAAAAAGAAAAAAAGCAAAAAAGATTTTTTTTTTTTTTTTTTTTTTAGAAAATAGCTCATATGAGAGAATTTTATAGATACCGGAACTTCATATGCCCTTTGTTTGCATGAATTATATTGAAAATTAAAAATAAATAAAATTAGCTCAAAGACCAAAAAATATATACGAATTTAACTTATAATAAAATTGTGTTTCTTCGTTAATGTAAGTACAATTTTTAACCATATACAATAAAGAGGATATTATATTTTTAAAAATTATAATTAATATTAATATTTGATTATTTTTATAATTAGAAAAAAAAAGCCCTTTGTCATCGTCTTATATAGTCCGATTCTGGAAGATTATTGGGGGGTTCAGTAGGTAGCGTGATCTCCTCCGTCTCGTTCCCTTCTCCTCCGATGGCGATTCTCTACGCCGTTGTAGCGAGGGGCACCGTGGTCCTCGCGGAGTTCAGCGCCGTCACAGGCAACGCTGGCGCCGTGGCTCGCCGGATCCTGGAGAAGTTGTCGCCGGGATCGGAGCCGGACTCGAGGATGAGTTTCTCCCAGGATCGCTACATCTTCCACGTCTTCCGATCGGATGGCATCACCTTCATTTGCATGGCCAATGACACGTTCGGCAGTGCGTTCCCCGTCCCCTTTATCTGTTCTTTTGGATATCTTGTTTGGATTTTTCTTTTTCTCAGTGTAGGGTTTCGTTTCTCCGTTGGTTTAATTAATTTTAGGGTTTTGGTTTCGCTTGATATGACGATTTTTTTGTTGATTCTTGGTGAAATACTTGTGCTTCTATTGAGATTGTTATGGAATAAATGAATTTATGATTTTGATGTTGTACCAAACGCGCTTTTCTAACCTGCTTTATTGATTATCATCAAATTATACAACTTTTGCCTTTCTGCTGAATTAAAAGTAGGTTTTGGTTGCTTTCAGAATACATAGTTCCATTGATTGTTCTTAGGAGAGCAAAAGTTTTTATTTTTTTTATTTTTTATAATTGACTATGTAGTTCTTGTTATCCTGGGTAGTGCCAATTGTGATCTTAAGAATCCAACTCTTTTGTTTTTGCGGTATCTACTCTGGTCTTAGATGAGCTCTAGCACAGTACTGAGATCATAGTGGCAGAAGTTCTCATTGCAAGAGTATGATTTTAGTTGCCCAGTTCAGACAGGTTGTGGTAATCTTGCAGAAGTTTGAGATCGAATGAGTCTAGGAAATTGAGTGAATAAAGAAGCGATCATGTGGAAGTTCGGTAAACATATATATACTCAGATGTGTTATGCTAAGGCCACCTTTTTCTAGACTCACACTAACAGACTGTCAAAGATTTTAATGATGAAGTGAGCCTCTTGAATAGTGGAGTAATAAAACAATTCAAAATGAATGATCCTAGTTGATAAGTTTTTTTAATATGAGATGAGGAAATGAATAATCTCCTTTGTGATCCTAGACTGGTATGATATGGAATCATAAAAAGGAATGATCTTTCTTTCTTATCCTAGACAGGAATGACAAATCAGTGACTAGTTTCATGATCTACCATGAATTCTTTGTTGAATATAAAATGAAGGTGAATACATGCACTTCATGGATCTAGCTTCAGTTATCCAACTCTTTCGACTTTATAGTGGTCATGTAACCAGATTACTTTGCCAAGAATATCTTCGTATCCTAATTTGATTGCTGCTGAAACTAAATACCGAGACATGAATTAAACAAAGTATACTGGTTTAGACTTTCCAAAATTTTGAAATTGTTGTTGCTCTCTGATTTCTAAGATGGTTGGTGTGGTCATCTGATTTTTATTCCTTTACTTTTAAGGGAAAACAGGCAATGGTTTAATGGAGGTTACATCAACTCATTTATCTGAAAGGGCACAGTTTTTAACTTTTATGTCTGTTGTGTGTAATTTCTTGATTGCCCTATGTGGAGTAGGTGGTTTTATTTACTTTCCTGTTAGTTGGTCTTGCTTCCCATGCTAAATTGTTTCATCCACCTAAACTCATTTCTTCATGAGCAGCAACTTACAACGGTGGTGTTTCTCGAATTCAATATATTTACTCTTGTGCATTTTGCATTACTTCTTGGGTGTAGTTGATGAGGTCTTATAATATTTTTTATTGTCTTTCTCAGATTTATTTATATACATGTTTTAATTTATTTTATTTATCATTGTCTGACTTGTTCATATATTTTGTGTTTTGTTGGTTTTCATTATGTTGGTTCCTGTGCAGGGAGAATTCCTTTCTCTTATTTGGAGGATATTCACATGCGATTCATGAAGAATTATGGCAGAGTAGCCCATTCTGCGCTCGCTTATGCCATGAATGACGAGTTCTCCAGAGTATTGCATCAGCAGATGGAATATTTCTCCAGTAATCCCAGTGCTGACACACTCAACCGTGTGCGAGGTGAAGTAAATGAGGCAAGTGATCCTTATAAAGTATTTGAAAAAGAGTTTTGGGACTTCCTTGGATGATAAAGTTCTGTTTAGGGTTCCCCCTCAGGAGCTTATTATATTCTCATTGGGCAATGACATTTTTGGTTTAGGCATATTTGCCTGTGCCTTAAGTATGCACAGATTCAAACAGTGAATGAACTGGGCTTTTTTAGTTTCAACCAAACGGGGCAAAATTATAAGAAGAGATTGATCAAAATAAAGCTTGATTCTTTAATATTTTGTTGTTGTTGAACTTTGTCAGCAAATGAGCAGGTATTTTGACATATTTGATGCAGTCACCCTTTTCTTGAATTCTTAATTAGCTTTATAATTTTTCACTGTACATCTTTTGTTTAGTTGGTCAGTGGGTCACACCTGGCTGGTTATGTCCTCCACTGGGTGTCAAGTCTAAAATATATCAACTCTTCTCATTGTATGACTTAAGTTGCTGAGCTGTGTTTTAATATTATAGGACTAGACTCAGTCATCTTACAAATTCTTGCATAGGAAGAATTGTTTTATGTGAAGCTAGTGGAGAGTATACCATATAACTAAAGAATGACCATGCAGGTCCGCACTATCATGGTGGAGAATATAGACAAGATACTAGAGAGAGGTGACCGCATTGAACTTCTTGTTGATAAAACTGCAACAATGCAAGATGGAGCCTTTCATTTCAGGAAGCAGTCAAGACGCCTTCGTCGTGCAATGTGGATGAAAAATGCTAAACTTCTGTAAGTAATGATTCATATAAAAGTCTATCTACAAAGGGTTCCAACTTCCAACTTACATATAAATTATAGAATACCCATGTCCACACTCTGTTAACATAGGATTGTGTTGCTTACAAAGAGTGATTTAACTTAATTCTTTCTCCGACTAATGTTTGTCGAGGTCAATGGGTTACTTGTTTTCCACCAGAAGCTGCAAGTTATATTATTTTTGTTGTCATGGCAGGGCCTTGTTGACATTGGTGATAGTTCTGTTACTGTATATAATAATTGCTGCGGCCTGCGGTGGCTTAACACTCTCTTCATGTAGATCATGAATCAACCGAAGCTACTAAAGTTTTCTGAGGAGCATGTAATGTAAGCCTCTTCTGTGAACTTTGGTTGGTGTCCTTTCACTCTACTTTCTTGAAGCAATAATCTCACTGGGTGCACTTGCAATGTTTTTGTTTTGGTGTGGACTATGAAATCATGTGCAAAATCATGCTGTTGAAAAGGCCTTCTTCCTCTTCTGTATTTTTTTTTTAATTTTTTTAATAATATACATTGTAGGATTGTAAGCAGCTTGATGTTTCCTTGGTTTTTTAATTACTTTGTACATTATTATAGAGTAAAATAAATTGTCCAACTTACCGTGTCTGATATGTTTTTACCCTTTGATGAGAAATGTTGTTTACTGCAATTAGTATTTTTTTTTCTTTTATTAAAAAAATAGATAAATCATTTTGTCGTGGAGGCTAACAACAACTGTCAATTGTAGAGATGGGACCCTTAAATAAAAACATTTCTTTTTAGTTATGAATTAAACATATTCATTTATTTTAGCTCCCATTAATTTAGAAGACAAAAATAACATGTTTCTATCTGAGGAGTGAGGAGGAAAACAAATTCCAACCTAGTTTTTATTATATTTACACATATTCATCAAGTCTCTCAAAACATAATGTCAACTCTTTTTAGAGCAAAGTTGAGGCTTGCGACTCTTCCACAAAGTCAAATAAGTTGCATCCCATATTATTCCACTTAGCCCATAATTTTGACTGGTTCTTTAAGCTCTTCTATAGAACAAATTTAGTTAACTTCTCCAGCTATTATCAAACTCAAAAACAAACCAAATAAACCAAAAGCCCACCCCAAAATAATCACTAAAATTAGCTGTCTTTGCCCCCCTTGCTCATCATTCAATCCCTTCACCAACCTCCATTATTATTGTCCAATTTCCAAACTCATCTGTTCCTATAAAACCTCTATATATCCATTAATCCTCAAATCTCTTATTCTCTATCTCTCTCCAATGGTTGATTCAAAACAAGAAGAAGCTATCTCCAATGGATCAGAAGCAGCATTCATCCCAAGGAACAACAGTACCAGAACAAAAAAGCTTCAATGCCAACCTTACCTCCTCCTCTGCATGGCATGCAAAACCTTGACCACCACCTTCATCATCTTGAGCATCATGGCACTCATCCTCTGGCTTGTTTTCCAGCCTGATGATCTCAAAGTCCACGTGGAAAGTGCATCATTAACAAGGTTTGAACTCTCTCAAAACCACACTCTTTACTACGACTTCTCCTTCCAAATGAGCCTAAGAAATCCAAACAAGAAGCTTGCCATCCATTACAAACACATTCAAGTCAACGCCTTGTATGAAGGTTCAAGGTTTGGGTTCCAAGACTTGGCTAAGCTTCACCAAAGCCATAAGAGCACTTTGATGATAAGTCCTGTCTTTAGAGGCCAAGCTTTGGTGATTGGAAACTCTAGCATGGATGCATTTGCAAGGGAGAAGGAGAAAGGGTTCTTCTTTATTGGTTTGAAGCTTTATACAAAGATCAAGTTGAAGATGCTTGTGTTTTATAGTGTTGAATACCGGCCGGACATTGATTGCTACTTGAGGCTTCCGGTGCCCGGCATCGCCACCGGCGCCGCCGGTGGTGGCTTCTTGAGGACTAGATGTGATGCTCAAGGCTTCTCTTGATGCTCTTTGTTGATGAAGTAGTGTTCATAGAGAATAGAGAACAATGAGATAATTAAGACATAGAAAACAAAATCCTTGTTTATTGTTTATGTGATTGAAATTATTCAATTAACCCTTATATATATTTATATATATACACACCTTACCTACTTGTTATGGTTTGCACATTAATTGGTTCTTTTTTTTTAATTCTTGAGATGAATGATAACTAACAAGACTAATTGTAAGTGTGATCTCTGCTCGAATCCTATTATAAATCCTTATTATAATTATGATTTATGGAAGAAAACCAATATCATTAAAAGTAACTATTTTAAAAATGAGAGTGTTCGTTTGAAGCCGTTATTAATGTACATAAAAGTTATTTTGGATGGAGACTGTTGAGTTTACTTCATATTTGTGAATATTTCTGCTCATACTATTTTGTCAAAATAAATAAATAAATTGTTAAGATAAATTTTTTTTTTTAAATATGAGAAGAATTTTTTTATTTGAATTAACTAAATTTTAATTTAATTAATATTAATTTAAATATTATTTTTTATAAATATTTACCAATAGTAATATTATTAAATATGTATTGAAATAATTATTTTAAAAAAATATATTTATGAGATGTTTGGGTTAGGTAACCAAACAAACATGTTCGGTAAATAAAATTTTATAAAAAAATGTTTTGAAGAGCTGTAAAAGGTTAAAAAGAGCAATGAAGGGGACCATAAGATCCGCTAGCTGTCATTTTATTTATCTTTATTTATTTATTATTTAATTATTTATTTACGTACAAGATGGAACAAGTTGGCTTCTCTTTTTGTCAGTCAAAGCTCAAACACATTATTATATTTATATATTTAAAAGTACAACCTCATGTCATGCCTTGCTCTTGTTTCACCTCTCACTTCACTTTTCATTGCTTTTTGTGACTTCTCACTGGATCAACCATCCATGAAGATGCTCTCCTTTGTGTGTGTGTGTGTGTGTCTATATATATATATATATATATATTTATTTATTTATTTATAGTTAACAAATAAAGGATAATTATTTACCAAAAGCACACAAATAAATCTGAAAAGTTCAAAAATAAGATTAATGGTATTAGAATTTTTTTGATAAAATATAGATAATATCTCGTTAAAAATATGCACTCATGATAAGTTAATCTTTTAACATATCGGTATTCTCATGTTGCATGAACAATAAAGGACTCGATGCCATTAGACCAAAAATTCATCAGCTAAGAATATAAATTAACACATGTGATTAGTTTAATTGATATAAATTTTGGCAGGTGTGAAATCATGCAAGTCCTTTAGATAAGCCATGACAAGTTAGGTCATGACTTAATTTAAACAAGTTGATGATATAAAAGAACAGTAGGTTTATGGTTTGTCAATGCATGGCTGGAAACTTGGCCATTAATTATATGAGGAAGACCTACTAAAAGCTTAATACCATTGTATTGTGATGACTAACTTGTTAATTAATTAGACTTTTTTTATTAAAATAGCAATAAAATCCTTTTCATGAAAACTTCGGTAACTCCGGGAAAAGATCTTGTCAAAATCTTAATATTCTTGGTTAGTATATATATATATATATATTCACAGACTTCTGCATTGCATGTATGTAATATAATTAATAAAACTTATCTTTTAACAATAATACTTTTACCTTTGAATGAATGAGTTATTTTCCATGCAGTCCATTGAAAATGAAAATGATAACTGTCTTGATATTATTGGAAGCTTTTTAAAAAAAATTGTTATTTACTTAAAGACAAGCCAAAGGTGGCAAACTTTTTCAAGTTAGGTAAATAAATTTTCAATTATAAAACAATGCATGTCTTCCATATTTAACTAAACTAAAGTTTTATTTTATGGAGACATTTCTTTAGCACTCTTCTTTTTACCTAATAAAAAGAAAAAAAAAATCATTCTCTTTTGGGGTTCATGGTTTGCACTCTCACCCTTCCCCACAGTAGCATGCATGTGAAAGAGTATGCAAATGTCTGAATTCACTAAAATGCCCTTCACATCATCCCCAAGTTTACATTTTTTTAATAATAATAATTATTATAATAATAATTATTATTATTTCTCTTTATCCAATTTTTGGGAGCCACAGTCTTTGGAAAATAAAAACAAATTCTATGAACTATTTAAAGTCACCCAATTTTTGTTAGTTAAAAATATTAATAAATCACTGTTTATGTGCAAAATTGTGGAATTGCTATCTTTAACACATTTATATTTTTAAAATACTTGAGTTTATATATATTTTTATAATGTTTAATATATGTATCATTTTATAATATATATATATATATATATATATATATATATATATGAAAGAGAGTGAACATCCTGAAAAAGGCTAAAGAGATGCAGAGAGGTAGCAGCAGCAGGAGGTCCTCCTTCTCAAGTCCCAAGGCCTACTTCAGGGCTTTGACCCAAACCCCTCGCCGCCTCTCACTCCGAGCATGCTCCGTCACCACCACCGCCGACGAGATGACCCACGTCCGTGAGCGCTCCGGCGCCCACATGGCCCGCTCCCTACGCTGGCCCGACCTCATCGCTCTCGGCCTCGGCGGGATGGTTGGCGCTGGCGTTTTCGTCTCCACTGGCCGCGCTGCTCGCCTCTACGCCGGTCCCGCCGTCGTCGTCTCCTACGCCATTGCCGGCCTCTGTGCTCTTCTCTCCGCCTTTTGCTACACTGAGTTCGCCGTTCATCTACCCGTCGCCGGCGGCGCCTTCAGCTACCTCCGCGTCACCTTCGGTCATTCCTATACCTTTTTTCTCTCCAATTTTTTTTAAAGTTTTTTAAAAATATAGATCTATTTTTTATCTCTATTTTTTTCAAAATATATATGAACAAATATGAATATAATGAAAAAAAAAATTAATTAGTTTTCATCGCTATATCTTGTCTTGTTTCTCTCTTTCATCGTTTTATTTTTTATTATATCTCAATGAACGTTCTATTCTTTAATATGTATATAACTTTTGAAAAAAATTATATTAGGTGAATTTGCTGCATTTCTAACTGGTGCAAATCTCTTAATGGAATACGTGTTCTCCAACGCCGCCGTGGCAAGGAGCTTCACGGCGTATCTAGGCACCGCCATCGGCATAAACACCACCGAGAAGTTAAGGTTTCACGTCTCCGGCTTGCCGGACGGTTTCAACCAAATCGATCTCCTCGCCGTCCTTCTCATCCTCCTCATCACCTTTTGCATTTGTTACAGGTTATATATATTTAATTATTTTACATACATTAATTAATTATGACCATTTTATGTTTTAATATATATATATATATATTCTCATGTATTTATGTTTAACTAGTACAAAAGAGAGCTCCACAGTGAACATGGTGTTAACCGGAACACACATAGGATTCATAATCTTCATTATCATTATGGGATTCATGAAAGGCTCATTGAAGAACTTCACGGAGCCATTGGACCCAACCAAGAACCCAAGTGGCTTCATCCCTTATGGAGTCTCGGGAGTCTTCGCCGGTGCTTCCATGGTTTATCTTAGCTACATTGGTTACGACACCGTCTCGACCATGGCCGAGGAGGTCGAGGACCCGGTGCACCACATTCCGGTCGGCATCTCCGGTTCCGTCGTGCTCGTCACCGTTCTCTATTGTCTCATGGCCGCTTCTATCTCTATCCTCGTCCCTTATGATGCTGTGAGTTTTTATACCATAATAATAATGATATTTAAGCGGAATAGATAGGTCTGAGTAATAGTACTAATGAGGTGGTTAATCTATTATTTTTTTTTCTAGTTTATTTTTAAATTTTTAATATTTTATAAATTTTAGAGTTTAAAATTTTATACTAAATCATAAAATCCTAAAATCTTAAATCCATGTACGATAAAATCTTATACCAATAATTAAAAACTTTAAATCCTAAATAATAAATTTTAAACACTAAATTCTAAGACTTAAGACCTAAACCATAAACAATAAAGCGTGTTATATATAATTTAGTATTTAGTGAGGGAGTTTTGGATTTAATAAGTGTTTAGATGATAAAAAATTATGTCTTTTTTTTTTAAAAAAAAAATAATGTAGATGCTGATATGGATGACAGCTTAACATTGACGTGTTAATTAGACCTATATGTTTTATTTTATTTTATACAATGAATTTTAGTTAAATAAAAAAAAAAAGTAATTGCTCATAAGGGTTGACAGATTGACACAGAAGCACCCTTCTCGTCGGCATTCATGGGATCGGACGGCTGGGATTGGGTTTCCAAGGTGATCGGAGTGGGGGCCACGTTGGGGATCGTAGCGTCACTGCTTGTCGCCATGTTGGGCCAAGCCCGCTACTTATGCGTTATAGCCCGGTCCAATGTGGTCCCTATTTGGTTGGCCCGGGTCCACCCCACCACTGCTACTCCAGTCAACGCCTCCGCTCTTCTCGGTGACATGAAATAACTTTTATTCATTCATTTATTTATTTATTTATCTTATTCAAAATAGTAAAACTTATTTAATTTTGGTGACAGGAGTGGTAACGGCAGGCATAGCATTGTTCACCGATTTGAATATACTACTAAACCTTGTGTCAATTGGGACACTGTTTGTGTTTTACATGGTAGCCAATGCTCTCATATTCCAACGTTACGTTGCATGTACATCCACAAACAATATTTGTCCTACCATCATATTCCTATTCTCATTCTCCTTCATTTCTGTAACCTTCACTGTGATTTGGAACCTTGATAAGCCTGGAAAAACAACTTCTTTTCTTCTCAGTGGATGCATTGTGGTGGCAGTTGGGATAGTTCAAGTGTTCAAGTTATCGGCCGCCGAAGCGAGGAAGCCGGAGTTGTGGGGAGTGCCATTAATGCCATGGATGCCTTCTGTTTCTGTATTCCTTAATGTGTTCTTGTTGGGTTGCCTTGATAGGCCATCTTATGTGAGGTTTGGTGTGTTCTCTTTGCTTGTGGTGGTTGTTTACTTGATGTATGGTGTGCATGCTAGTTTTGATGCACAAGAGAATGGGGATGTTTTGTTGGCAAGTAGTAGCAGTCATGAAGATCATGCAGATGATGATATTTTGAATTTGTAAGGGTGAAAAAAATGTTTGACAATGAGTGATTTTTACTCCATAATTTTTTCCTTAGTTTCGGTATTACATATCTTAAACTTGTATATATATATATAGTTATTTTTATTAAAATATTAATTTCATTTAAAAATTTTTAAATAAAAATAAATAAATCATAAAAGCAAAAAACAATATATGTAATTTGATAAGTGAGTAATTTTAATGTTTAGAGGCGGTAAGAAATGGAAATGAGAGGAGTGGAAGAGTAATGAAAATGAGAAGAATTGGAAAATGTATAGGAATGAAAACTATGTTTGGTTGGAAAAATTGAAGAAATAGTTTATTGGGAATGAGAAAAGTAAAAAAAAAAATGATAAAATAATTGTTATGCCCTTTATGTAAATAATAATAATTATATATATTAAAAAAAATTATTAATTATTAATATTATAATTAATTATTTGAATTAAAATATTACACTTAAATTATTAAGTATTATTAAAATTATCTATTTACTTATTATTTGAATTAAATTATTATTTTTAATTATTAGTTATTGTAAGTTCACTTTAATTATTATTTTAATTGTTAATTATTATTATTATTTTCACTTTAATTATTTTTATTATTAAAATTATTTATTTAATTATTATGTTAATTAATTATAATTTTAATTATTAAATGAGAATGGTATAATTGACATAAAGTTCATATTATAATAATAAATTCTGCTAGTGATGAATTTACATTATTTAGAAGTGAGCAGTTCATTTCCCTGCATGCATGCAACATGTTCAGCATGTAGATTATGAGGAGGATTGGGTCTGCAGTGCAGGTATCAAGCTGCTCCCTTAGAAACTTCAGTGATCATGCCAACTATAAATGCTATACTTTGCTTCAGTTGGGTTGCATGGGCAGCAACACCATTGATATCTCTTGTTTGCGAGCTCTTGTGCAAATGTGTGCAAAAAACAAGTATATCAATGCAGGAAAGTGTTGCCATGCTTTAGCAATACATGCTGGCCTGTTAGTTGACACTCTCACTTGTAACATGCTTATCAATGTGTACTCTAAATGTGGTCTTGTGCAATCTGCTCGTCATGTATTTGATAGAATGCCAGAAAGAAGTGTAGTGTCATGGAACACCATGATTGCTGCACATAATCATCAGGGGCAGGATACGGAGGCTTTGGGTCTTTTTTTGGAGTTGTGTCGTGGTGGTGGTGGTGGTGGTGGTGCTTTGGTGACTGAGTTCACTCTGTCGAGTGTTCTTTGCGCTTGCGCTGCTAAAGGTGCTGTTTTTGAGAGCAGGCAGTTGCATGCTTTGGCTCTCAAGATTGCTATGGATTCCAATGTTTATGTTGGGACTGCATTGCTTGATGTGTATGGGAAATGCAATATGATTGGTGATGCTTGCTGGGTTTTTGACAACATGTCTGAGAAATCTTCTGTCACTTGGAGTTCCATGATGTCGGGTTATGTGCAGAATGATCTCCATGAGCAAGCATTGGTGTTTTTTCGCAAGGCTCAGGTGTTGGGAGTGGAATGTACACAGTTTACACTTTCTGCTGCTCTCAGTGCTTGTGCTAGCCTTGCGGCGACAATTGAGGGGGTGCAATTGCATGCCATATCAGTAAGAGTTGGCTTCCGATCAGCTATGTATGTTATGACCTCGCTCATTGATGTCTACTCGAGATGCGGTTGCATAGCTGAAGCTCACTTGGTATTCACTGATATGGAGGACAAAAGCATCGTCTTGTGGAATGCAATGATTGCAGGCTTCTCAAGACATGCTTGTGTCAATGAGGCTATGATGCTCTTTGAGAAGATGCAGCAGAATGGTATTTGTCCAAATGAAGTTACTTATATTTCCTTGCTTTCTGCATGCGGTCATGTTGGTTCAGTGGAAATCGGTCGGCGATATTTCAATCAAATGTTGACGGATGAGAATGTGCAACCCAATGTTCTTCACTATTCTTGCATGGTTGATGTTCTTGGGAGGTCTGGGCAGATTCAAGAAGCCTGGAGATTGATTGAGAACATGCCTTTCAAGGCCACAGCTTCCATGTGGGGGTCTCTGCTCGGGGCATGCAGGACTCATGGAGACATCAAACTGGCTAGAGTTGCTGCTGAGCATCTATTTGAGATTGAACCTGAGAATGCAGGGAATCATGTTTTGCTTTCAAACCTATATGCTGCAAATAGGAGATGGGGAGATGTTGCTTATGCAAGGAAGCTTTTGAAAGATAGTGGTGTAAAGAAGGAGATAGGAAAAAGTTGGATTGAAGTGAAGAACAGGGTCCATATATTTGTTGTTGGAGACCACAACCATCCAAGATTTTTTGAAATCTATGCTAAATTGGAGGATTTGGAGATTGAGATGAAGAAATCGGCATATGAAGTGGAGACTCACAGTGATCTTCATGATGTAGAGGAAGACCAGAAGCAAGAGCTGTTAAGGCACCATAGTGAGAAGTTGGCACTTGCCTTTGGTCTCATTAGTTTGCCTTCTGGCTTACCTATCAGGATAAAAAAGAACTTAAGAATCTGTGGTGATTGCCATTCTTTTATGAAGTCTGCTTCAAGTATTTCAGGCAGAGAAATCATTGTCAGGGACACAAACAGATTTCACCATTTCAGGCATGGATCATGCTCTTGTCTGGACTTTTGGTAATGAATTTACAGCATTCCAATCTTTAGAGATCAATGGCCAAATTCTGATTTAAAGTTGGTTGTTTATCAACTTCTCTTTGTGGTAACAATGCTTGAACCGGAGGACATAATTATGATATAATTATAGAGGAACATGATGAGCACTGCTGATAATGCTATTGTTGGACATGGAGGCTGTTGATCCATACATCATTCTGCTCGTTGGGCATTTATGGCATGTGTGGTTTTCCTCACTGAGTTTCTAAATTTATGATTTTGCTGACCACTTGAAACTTGAATCTTGAAGCTTGAGGGAGCGTCATAAAAGTTTGCACTAGGCTGAAAAATTCAAACATCAATAATCACATGCCAGAGCAGACAGAATCATCAAACTGACTGCAAGGCATACTATCAATTCATTGCAAGAGGTATGTAACTTTGCAGATTGTCATGATAGAAATTTCATTACTCCTCTTGACTTCTAATTTCTGTGATGCACTTGTGTCTAAACCTTAATGTCATCTCAAACTACTATTGATGCATCTCTATCAGTTTAAAGTTTGCCAAGCCAGACATGTAGTGCTGATTCTGTGATATTTTGTTCCCCATAACCTTTTTATTAGAGAAATCATATCTACTATTTTGCCCAAGTCGAGGAATTTGATGAAATTTGTTAGGGTCCTACCTCCACAAAGCAGACACTGTGATTTGGCTCAAAAAATATTTGATGAACTCCAACCTCTGTTTTTGCTGCCCACTAACTTTGGTTGTGATGTTTAACAGTTCATTGACCATTAGGAATAATGCAAATATGAAAAGCATTGACAAGATGTTGGTCGACAATCTGAGAGAGTGCAAGTATGAAAAATCTTATAATTGGTTCAATTTTGGTGAACTGAATTAATTGTATCCACAGCAAGAGAATACCAGAATCAAGTGCATTAAAATCTTGTAGGGCCACAAAGTTGAATTGCTCATGAACACTACACTGTAGGAAAATTTGAATGGAGCATCCATGCTTGTAGTGTTAATGGAGGTCAATTTTTCTCAAAGAAAAGACATGGGTGAGGTGTATTATGGTGAGCATACTGTTTCAGAACAAGCCTGTTCATGCCACAGACATCGGTAGTTGAATCATTTTCTTGTGATCATTTGTACTGTTAAGATTATTGTTGTGTCAGCATGTTATACATTCATCATCCGAATATGTCCTTAGTGAAGCTCTTCTTCTTTTTCATATGTTTTCTTGGTAGAACATTTGGAGCTTTGCTGTGATACCTAATTCTATATATGCTTGTCATTAAGATTATTCGTAATCTTATTAAAGCCTTGGGGATTCGTGTTAGTGGGTATATGTCTTCATTAAATAACATCTAAAGTTTGGTTCATGAACAGGATTAGTGGCACATGCTTCTTTTCTTTAGTAGCAGACAGGAAATCTTCTCCGTGATATGGTTCACTTAATCATCTTTACATTCAGATGAATCCTAACTGCATCATTTTGAATGTTGTGACTGTTATATTATTATCATTCTGAGCATGTCCTTCCTGTATTGTTCTTAAACTTCAGAGGTCCTTTGAAAATGTGACAGTTGAATATCTGCAAGTTAATTATGGAACTTGGTTATTTTATAATCTCTGAGAACATGTCTTTCTTATATTTTATTTTAGTTTTTGTTCCACTTGACAGGCACTTCCATGTATGGGAGATTCATTCATCTTTTTTGCTTTTTATTTTTTCCTTGCTTGAAATAGTCAAAATTTTGCACCAAATTAAAGTGCACTGAAGTTGGTTTGGAAGGCACTGTTTGTTCCAGAACTAATTACAGTCACCATGGTTGACTTAGTAGTGACAAAACAGATTACTTATGTGATGTTTTTTTTTTTTCAATCGATCAGAGAATCCTTATCAGATCAATCAAGAAACTATTGCATGGGCCCTTCACTGTTTGAGGCACTTAAATAGGAACAAATGGTATTGAAATTAGGACTAATCAATGAACATATCCTTTTTGTGATGAACAAAGGACATGGAGATCTGCAGGTGTCTTTTCTCTCACTCTTTGCATGCACACTGACACCTTTGCAATGTCATTCATATCATATCATGGTCAGCACTGTACCCATGCACCTGAACCACTTCAATTAACCACCATTCCTATTCACTTCAGAGAGACAGATTGACATTTAGAGGAAAGGAAGCATTACAACAAGGGAAGTTAAAGTTAAAAAACAATACTCTCCCTTAGATTCCCTTCCATCTTTTTTCCTTGAAAAGATTGCATGTAAGTGGGTGGGACCAGTTCCAGGTCCCTCAGTTTCAGGGTTTATGGGCCCCACCCATATCTCTGCCCCCTTTCAGCCTGATGTTTCCTGAAAACGCCCATCATGCACCAGTCCCGTACAGTGGAGTTTCTCAGAGTGAGAGAGTGAGTGACCAATGGAGGTTGCCCGGAGAACAAGGGATTTCCCTCCTGCTTCTTCTTCTTCTTCTTCTTCTTCTTGCCAAGTAGGTGAAACAAGAAAACAATAAAGTTCACTTGTTCTTTGATAAACCATATGACAATCTTGTTATGGATTTTTCAAGAGTAGTAATACTAGTAGATGTAAAAGCACTGTTACTTCTTCTGTAGAGGAGAGTGATGTCTTTCGTTTTGGCTGAAAATGCAACTCTTGTTGCATTGTTACAGTTGTGAAGTTGATGCATTGCCAGGCATGAACCTTCCTTTGTGAACAGAGTTCTGATCCATAAAACACATCCCTGAGTGAACTACTTGCTCTTGATCCTCTGGCTCATCTGGTATGCATTCCAGATTCACTCCAAACAGCCTCAGAGTCTTCGGCACCCCCACCGTATTACTCCTACTCCTCTGCTCTCCTCCTGCACTCAATAACAAATCCATAATTCTTTATCAATATTGAAACCCTTTCTTTTTTTTCTTCTTTTTTTGGATATGATATCAAAAATCTAACCGACCTCTTTGAACAAAGCAGTCCTGCTGCATGGAGCTCATGTACAAGTAGGAAGAAGGCATTGAAGAGCTGGCATTATAAGAATTGTAGAATGACTGCTGGTTCCATGCATTATGTGTAGAAGAAGAAGAAGAAGGTTCGTCAGGAGAGCCACGTCGGCGACAGGCGATGAAGAACCGGTCTCCGGCCAACGTCCGTTCAAAGATCACAAGGTCACCTGCATCAAGTCTCTTCTCTTTAACATACCTACTCCAGCCTTTAGTGAGCACATAACTCTGGCTACTAGTCCAGTAAGAGTAGCGAAACCTCCATGGCTTCCCACCTTCATCTTCAAAGCACAACAACAAGCCTTTCTCACCAGACTCAGATGCCAAAGGGAAGTACTTCTCTGCATATTGTTTTGGTATAACCAGCCTGTTGAGCTTCCCTACATCACTTGGTGTCAATGGCTTCTCAAACATTGGCTCTCTCACAGCATTACATGTCTCTTGGAGGTGGTAAGCATCCATGTTTGCTGTTGCTGCTGGAGGATGATGATGATGATGATGGTGATGATGATATTGAGGTTTAATCACATGCAGTGAATTTATAGAGGAAGAAGTTTTATACTGTACAGGCAAATGCTGAAAAAGACTTTGAGATACATGGTATACAGTATTTGGCCCCCTCTCATATCAGTCTACCACAAGTGCAGCTGGATCTCTGGTTGGCCTTTTTATTGCAACCTGTAATCAGGTTCACTATATAGGAATCCTATGACATATATGCAAGCAAGCAAGCATTTAGTCAGACATGTACATGTACTTGTTGAACTAACATCAAAGAGATGGAGAGAGAAGGGAGAAAAAGGTCTGTTTGGTTCTTTGATCTGATCATGTGAGGTGGACAAGAAGAATCAAGGGAGTTTTAAAGTTCCTAAAAAGGTCAGTATATTTTAGTGAGATGATAAGGGAGGGAGCCTGTTTCTGATTGCTGATGTGGGTTAATCACAACCATCCATGCACAGTGATGGTCCTAAAAAGTCAGTTTTTTTTTTTTTTTCTGAAGTAGTGGATGGCATTATTTGTGCTGCTGTTTCTGTTGACACTGTGCTTTCTCAGATATAATCAATCATCTGATGTTCTGATTTCTTTTTTCTTTTTCTCCATCTGCGTTTTGATTAATTCTCACTTGAAACACATTTGAAAAACAGCTGGCAATGCAAATGCAAAATGGACATGCAATGGTATGTGACCACCAACCACAACCCCCCTTTTCTCTCTCTGAGTGGGTGCTGGAATTGGGTGCTCTGCTGCCATTATTGAGTCCACACTCACCTGAATGCTGTCCATTGATTCATATTTTAAACAAAATAAAAAATAAAAAAAAAATCTTGGAAAGGACTAGATGAACCTCTCTGTTCACTCTGGATATTTCTTGATTCACACGCGAGCTTTCTGTTTTATATATATCACCTGCTCTTTTATTTTAATTTTTTTTTTTGGTACTTACATTCCAGCACTTGCAATCTAAGATATTTTTTTTTTGTGATGTTTTTTATATAAAAATCATACGTATAAATACAATTTCTTATTAGACAACAGGAGAGGAGACTAAATTCTAATCTCATCTATCCATTCCATAACATTTCTGTACAATCTAGAACTCCTTTCAGAGTTGCCAAGCCATCAATCACACTTAATTGAAGATGATGGACAGTGGTTAATCTGGTCACATGCTTGTAGCATTATTGGCCTGCAATGTTGGTGTTGGTGTACAGCAACCATATTTATCATTTCATATATATATATATATATATATATAAAAGATTTATTGCCAAACCCGGTTAAAACGCCACTCAGGATGGATGATCGAACTTTGATATTCATTTTCTAAGTGTATTTATTTTTTCCTGAATCTCTACATTGCTGTTTTGGAAACCGTTAATTTATTTTATAATAAAATAGTAAAATTTTCACTAAAAAAAAAAAAGTTCTTGGAATTTCCAACAGAAATACAGACAGTACATAGAAATATAGAAAAAGAGAGAGATGCTGCACTGCAGATGCATCAGATTTTATTCAACCTAACCTTGTGGAAGAATACTAACGTGTGCAGAGGCGGACCTCACATTATGCAACCCACCTTCACTTTCTGAGAGTACCTTATTATAATAATAAATACAATACAATATAATATAATATAATATAATACAATATAATATTATATAATATGTGTAGCCCTATCAGCAAACCAACCCTATTAAGTTCCTTGGATGTTCATGCATGTTGGCTCCTTCCTAATCCTACTATTCTTATTGTTTAGTCCTGTAAAGCAAATACATGCAATCATACACATGCTTCTCTTTTGCATGATTTCTTTTTTATTATTTTATTTTATATATCTGTTTATATTATTTACTCCTTCTTGAGGTCATGTCCACGTCACCCTTGTCTATAAGAGGATAACTGCTATTTCTATATACAGTGTTTTTCATTGCCCTCTCTCTCTATATATATATATATATACTTACAGGCAGTTATTTTTCATATTTGAATTACTATGGATGTTAGTTTGGAAAAAAAAAAATTTGTTCATCATGTTCACTAATACACTCCCCAAAGTGTTAATTAATATCAGTGTGTATGTATAAATATTATATGCTATAAATTCTGGTCCCTGCTCAGGTGTGATATATACACTGACACTGAAATCATGAAATATTATTACAAGCGAAAGAAAATTTAAAAAAGAAAAAAAAGAAAAAATAAAAGGACTGGGTTTTCAAAGATACGTCACTTGTTTCTTATCAAAAGAGTACTGGCCACTAACGTGTCGATTAGGCGTCCTGTTTCGGTAGGTCCAACCATCTTCTCTCCAGTACGTGTCATTCCTGCAACCCAACTTCAAACTTTAGAAAGATAAATAAATAGCCGAAAACTTCATAATCAAGCTGCGGTGGTCCCATTCATGGGTCTCTGATTTTGAGTTCAAATTTATAATCTAAATTTCGAGTGAATTTTTTCACGTGATATTAAGTTATGTTTTTTTTTTTTTTTAATTTTTAGAGTTTTAATTTTAATTTGATTCAAAATAGTTATTCAACTTTAATTTTATTTCATCTTGTATTTAAAAAATTTTAACTTATTTTTTATAATGTAAATACCAAATTTTTACTATTTAACACAAACTTGATATATTTTCCGCCTAACTAATAATTTTATGTCAACTACTGATAAAGAATTAGATATATTTATATTATTTAAAATAAATCAAAATTTTTATGATGACCTGAAACATAATTAAATTTGGATGATCATTTAAATTTAAATTTTAAAATAAAAATAAATCATAATTTGATGTCTCATCAAAAAATTTATCCTCTAAATCTCATATCACCATGTGAGAGAGCATGAACTGGATATTTAATTTTTCGGCCCATGTGCATGCCCCTTAACAATATTTGTTATATTTATCAATTAACAAAATAAATAAATAAATAAATAGATGAATAAAATAAATGAAAACTAAGCCTAACACCAGATGAGGTGACACACCTGTGCATGTAATGGTCCCATAAGACGTACTTTGGTTAATAGAGAAGGAAGTGGTATTCTTGCATGATTGAATGGATTTGGTTGGCATCTTTCTTTCTTTCTTTCTTTCTTTCTTTCTCTAAATATTAACTGCAAATAAAAAAAGAGAAGACTGGTGAATAGTGTTCCAGTGAGACAGTGCGCATGCTCCGTGAATGGTCCCTACAAAGGAAGGGTATGTGTCCTCTCTGAGAACATTAATATTATTAGTATTATTATTAATGATATTAATAGTTATTAGTATTCATATTATGTAGGACCATTGCCAAATGCCAACCCTATAAACATACTTATGCACCTTCTCTCCCCTCCCCCACCCCTATGCTTTCAACTTCTCACTTCTTCTTGGAACTTGTTCAACATGTGCGTTTGGATCCTACTTGGGTGGTACAAATGTGTGCCATGAGCTGTTTGGGTTTTATATGGTAAGTGGTGGTGATGAGGTTTATGGTTTTGAAGTCTTAATTTTACCCCTTTTTTTTTTTTTAATTTTTTTAAAAATTAATTAAAAATTTTCTAAATACAAGACAGTATAAATGATAAAATTAAAGCATGAATATATGTAGGGGATTTATATTTGTTGTTCAAGAGGACATAAAATTATTGTTATATTTTTCTTAAAATTTAGTATGGTAAGAGTGTGATATGGTAATTTTTTTTATTTTAATCGGTGATAGTTTTATTGTTTTGTTTTGTTGTAATTTAGTTAAAGATTTTGCATTACTGTTTGTTTTATTCAAGACAACAGTTTTGATTTAGAATCAATAAAATTTTTGTATCATTATTAATAATTAAAATAAAAATGTTAAGATTTTAAAATTATCATTATTTGTAAATGTGGAGGGTTGGATATTTACATGTATGTAATGCATTTCGCAATTTGGTTTTTGGGCTGAATTTTAGATTTCAACCTGTTGGGCCTTATTCATCTCATGATAATTTGTTATATAAAGTTATCATTATAGGCTATGTTGGCCCATCTCGTTTAACGGGTTTCGGATTCGGGTTCAAAAGCGGATCCAGTCCGAACCCGTTTCAGCGCTTCAAATGTCAAACCGAAGAGCGCGCGAGGAAGTGGATCTCGTTCCCGCCCTATGAGCTTTCTCGGCCGCCGTGCCGCCTCCGTCGCCACTCTGCTGAGCTCTTGCGATTCCCTCCGCGCGCTCGAGCAAATTCACGCGCGCATCGTGCGCGAGGGCCTCGAGCAGCATCACGTCCTGGTCCTTCGATTCCTCTGCCTCTGCAACGCTTTCTCCGCCATCTCCTACGCCTCCTCCGCCTTCGAGCGCGTCTCCCACCCCACCCTTCCCCTCTTTAACGCCCTTCTAAAGCTTCTCTCTGATCACCGTCTTCCCCTCCAATCTTCACTCTTTCTCTTCCGCCAACTACGTCTCCGCTCTCCCCATCCCCCTGATCCATTTTCTTATCCTTCACTCCTTAAGTCTTGTTCTCACTTCGTTGATCTCCACTCGGGGGCTTCTCTTCATTCCCTTGTTCTCCGCTCCGGCTTTGAGTCTAACATCTTCGTCCGCACTTCGTTGATCGATATGTACGGCAAGTGCGGCGAGGTTCATGCCGCGAAGCTGCTTTTCAATGCCATGGATTTCAGAAATGAGGTGTCTTGGACTGCCATGATTGTTGTCTATCTGAACGCCGGCGACTTGGCTTCTGCCGCCGAGTTGTTTGACAGAATGCCTCAGAGAAATGTGGTTTCTTGGAATGCCATGATTGATGGGTTTGTGAAGGCCGGGGATTTAGTTAGTGCACGTAAGCTGTTCGATGAAATGCCGGAGAGGAATAAGGTTACGTTTACTTCGCTGATAGATGGGTATTCGAAAGCCGGGGATATGGCGTCTGCAAGGATGTTGTTTGAGATATTGGAAGGGAAGGATGTTTTCTCATGGTCGGCAATGATTACTGGTTATGTGCAGAATGGTCGGCCAGGGGAGGCATTGAAGATCTTTCTTGAAATGCTCGAGAAGAACGTCAAGCCAGATGAATTTATCATGGTTGGGGTGATGTCAGCTTGTTCTCAGTTAGGCAGTCTCACATTGGCCAAATGGGTGGATTCATACATTGCTAGAAGCTCAATTGATGTTAACAGAGCTCATGTGTTAGCTGCATTGATAGGCATGAATGCAAAGTGTGGCAACATGGAAAGAGCTACCATTTTGTTCGAGACTATGCCTAAGAGGGACTTGATTTCGTATTGTTCATTAATGCAAGGGTATTCAATTCATGGGTTAGGAGTTAATGTTGTAGAGCTCTTTTCGCGGATGATGAAAGAAGGTATTGTTCCTGATGATATTGCATTCACGGTTGTCCTGACAGCTTGCAGTCATGCTGGTCTTGTGGAAGAGGGGAACAAGTACTTTGCTATGATGAAGAATGAGTATTCGATTTCTCCTTCCCCTGATCACTATGCATGCATGGTGGATCTTCTTGGCCGAGCGGGGAGGTTGAAAGAGGCCTATGAATTGATCAAGCGCATGCCGATGGAGCCTCATACTGGTGCTTGGGGTGCATTGCTAGGAGCATGCAGATTGAATTGTGATATTGAGCTCGGGGAGGTTGTAGCAAGGAAGCTTTTTGAGATGGAACCACAGAATGGTGGTAATTACGTGTTGTTGTCTAATATTTATGCAGCAGCTGATCGGTGGGCGGATGTGTCACAAGTAAGGACTATAATGAGAGGCAGAGGTGTCAGAAAAATACCTGGTTGTACATGGATATAACCATTGACCAGTTTATCATTTGTTCATATCACATGTTTCTTCTGAACAGAACATCCGAGCCCTCCAGTTGATTGAATGAGCTATCAACAAGCTTAATAATTTTTTTAGTAGGATAAAGGTCTACTAAATTGCATACGGTCTCCACAACTTGATGATAAATATCTGCTGCTGCATTGCAATTAGAAAATACGACGAGGCAGATTAGTCCAAGCCGCACTTCAAGTTCGATAGGTAATCAGTGCAGACATCCATGAACTGGCAGAGTGACACTTCCGGGATAAGTATTGGTTTTTTCAGTTGAACTTGAGAACATGGATCTACGCATTCAGAAGGTTGTTTGCTTTCAAGAATTCAAGTATCAGAAACATAATTTACTTGATGTGTCAGCGCAAAATTATCTGATTATTTGAAGTACCTCTTGAACTTCCTTGAGCATACATATTTAAAGATGTAACATGACATCAGTGTTACATACATATTTGGATGTCTGACTGCAGTCACGGAGAATGAAACATATTGGCATTTTCAATTCAGATAGCAAAGGTTTTTATGAGAATTGTAATCATTTATTTATGTTTTAATTAAGAGGGAGACCAGTTCCTCCTTTTTGTACCATTGAATGAAGATATCTGTTAATTTATTTGGAGACTGTTATCTGTCCATTTGTATATTCTTTTGCTGCTGTTGGTGTTGCAGTTCAGTCAATTATATGTATTTTTCTGATTAAATTAAAATAAATGTCTACATAATAATAATTTGACAATTATGGCATATCTCAAAAAGAAAATTAAATTATATAATAAAAATTCTCATATATTAGATATTAAATTATAAGTTTTTTTTTTTTATTAAAAATCATATTATTTTTTCCGCGTGGCATTGTGGAAGTCGTATTCGTACAGCGGTTCTTGCTTCTTCTCTTCATCTCCATCGCCGAAGAAGGCGCCCTAGATCACCACCATCTCATGGGATTTCCTTTGCCGTGAGTAATCTTCTACTTCAATTTCGGATTTTAATTCTCAAGAACTTCGACTTCGATTTCGTTTGATTATGAGTTTTATTGGTTTTTTTTAGGGTTTGAGACGAAACAGTGATTGGAGGAGATGTCCAGGCCAATGGTTCTGGTTTTCCTGCTGGTATTTCTCGTTGTCACATCGCAACTCGAGTGGAAGCAGCAGCTGGCGAAGGAATTGGAGGCGAACTCTGGGATTTTTGAGGAACAGCTGCACCTTGCTGACAAGGAAGAATTTTTATTCTTCAAAGAGAAAGTAAGCATTACTCTTGAAAGTTGAAATTTGATAAAAAAAAGTTTTAATCTGTGTTGTAATTTCTACTTTTTTGTAGCCATTTGTTCTTATTGATCACCAAAATGATAGTTTCACTTTTAGCTGATTGATTACAGTGAATTCCAAGAATGAATTTTTGTAGAATGCTGATTTTCTCTTTGTTTTCTTTTAATGTGCCTTAATTTTTTTTTTTTTGGTTTAATTTGTATGTTTTTATGCGAAGCAATTCTTTTAATTGAAAATATAGATCTTGAGCTGGATGCTTAGAGCTTGGAATGGATGGATGATTGTTTGAGAAAAGGCCCTGAACTGGCATTTGATAATTACTGTCATTGTTTATCTTCCTTTGTGTTTGCAATTCGTAATAAGATGATGAAGTTTATATCTGTCAATGTACATTCTTTCTTCAAATGACAGGGATTGTCTTCAATTTTAAGATTCCTCATGCAAGATATGTGCTGTTGTTCATTTGTTTGAATTGATGAATTCTGTTTTGGGTGTTTATCAAACTTGTATAATAATTGATTACAAGTAGCATTTTCCCCATTTGAACTTGAGCTGCATTTGACTCCTATGCCGATGAGACTGACTTTTTGCTGTTCATTTAGTATTGTTAGGTATGAAATGGTTTTGCTGTTCAATTGTATAGTATCTCTAAAGACTGAATTACTACCATCCTTTTACTGTTAAAAACAAGTTTTTATAATTTTAATTATGCATTTATTGTTATCAGTTATCTACTCTACAATTTGTGGCAGAATGAGTTTTCTATGTGAAAAATGAACCTTTTGGTCTTTGAAGATGGTAGGTAGGGTTTATGTTTGGAATTTTAAGAATTTCTCGTGCAAGATATGTTTTCTTTTGTCCGACTTTGAATTCTACTTTTGAAGGTTAGATTATGAAAAGCATTGTTTTAGCTTGTGTTTTTGGCTTGCAACGAAGTTACTATTTCCATCATAATGATAGGACTGAAATTGGATGTTCAGTTGGTTATATTGTTTAGATAGCAAAACTTTCACTTTTGAACCTTGAGGAACTCTATTCAAGTGAACATCAGTTTGAGCAAGTTCTAAATCAAACGGAATTTTGCTTGATGAAAAATTTGTTTTCCATTTTGCAGATAATTCTATCTCAAGAGAAGGATATTAAGAGGTTGAATGAGCTTGTGCAGAGTCTTCAGCACCAGTTGCTACAATGCCGAATGGGCTTCAAGATGATAAACGTGAGCGGAAATTATTTATCAGCAAATGCTAATGAAATTTAGCTGCAGCATCTCCTGTTTGATCTCAATAGCAGAAGTTGAAATCCAGCCAAAAGCAAAGGAAGACAGTTGATTTTACAATTTTTGCAGTTAAAATCTTTTGATTTGTATATTGTGAATTTATTTATAACCCGCAATAGAGAAAATTTTTGGAGAGCCTTCTCAAAAAAGCAACTTTGGAGAGATGAATAATATGGCTCTTCCCTCGGAGAATCATTAAACAGTATTGTACAGTATTTTTTATAACATCTGTACGGTATTACAGCGTGAGAATTTCAACAGTGCGGCACTCACCTAGCATTCAGTGATTTATTTCTTTCTCTATTTTAAAATATAATAAGGATCTTGTATCAAGGTTAATATTAAATATTTTAAATTTTACAATAAAAAGAAATCAAATAGTAATAGTTATTGCGTATTGGATGTTACCGATAAGAACCGAATCCGACCCGCCAATGCGGGCGCACCTCAGCCGCAGGCCCACAGCTTAAAAGATCCGGATCCGCTTCAGTGGTTATATAAATCCTCAAATGGGGCGAAAAATGATTTGATTGGAGGAATGGATTTGCTATCTTTCCCCGCGTCTTTCTCTTCCGCCCAGTTCACCGCCAAACCCTCGTTCACTGTCCGCTGCTGGCCGGAGCCGGCTGCCGTCCGACGCCCCGTTGTCCCCTCCAATCCTAAGAATCCACCCTCCCCCAACCCCCTCTCCAGCAAGCTCTGGCTATCGAGTAAACTCTCCCCTCCCCCTCCTGCTCCTACTCCACCCATCGAAACCCTAGAAACGAAGCCACATTCTGAGGACCCTGATCTTCCACCTCCGGCCCAGCCGCAAGAATTCCGGCAAAAGGGCCAGATCTTCGTCGGCAACCTCCCCAAATGGATTAAGAAGAAGGAGATCGCTGATTTTTTTCGGCAGTTTGGGCCTTTGAAGGATGTTGTGCTGATTAGAGATCATGAAGATTCGGAGCGCAATATGGGGTACTGCTTTGTGATCTACGGTGGTCCGACGGCGGATGAATCGGCGGAGCAGGCAGTGGAGTTTGATGGAGTGGAGTTTCATGGCCGGGTTTTGACTGTCAGGATGGACGATGGGAGTAGGTTGAAGGCTAGGACGGAGGAGCGGGCACGTTGGGCGGCTGGGAATGATAAAAGGAATTTCCGCTCTCAATGGCACGAGGAGAATGACAATGCTTGTCGAAGGTTCAGAAAGGTTCTTGAGACTGAGCCCAAGAACTGGCAGGCAGTGATTAATGCATTTAAGAGCATACCAAAGGTATATAGTTTGCTCTTTTGTGAAATAATTTTTTCAATAATTGGTTTCCCATGAACTTAATTTAGCTGATATCTGGAACCGTTTCATTAAACAATTGATTACAAATTGTGGTCGCATCCGTAAGAACAGATATTTGAGCTTCTTCAGATGACCCTCGGGAGTCTTGCTGATCGATCTTTTGGATAGGTAGAGTATAAAGATTTAACATTGTTGATTTGTATCCTTTAAAATTTGGAAGGTAAAGCACTTGAGATGCTGCTTATTGTATTTGGTTGGACCTCATTGATAGACTTCTTCAAGTATGCCTTATCTTGTTTGCAGATTTAATTAATTTCATCTTGAAACAAATATTTGTCTAAATTGAAGCTGAATTTGTGGTACACTAAGATTTTTCCTCGGCTCAATCTGTGATGCTGAACTACTGTAAGCTGTAGTATCTAGTATAGGTGATGTGCATATACAAATCTTGAAAACTTTCTTCTTGACAGGCTTCTAGGGGAGAGTATGGCTTGATGGTTAACTATTATGCAAGGCGAGGTGATAAGCATCATGCTCGCTCTACTTTTGAAGAAATGAGAGCAAAAGGAATAGAAGCAAATTCTTATGTATTTACCAAGTAAGAGAAGCTTTTTTTTTTGGGTCATTAACTTCATTACTGTTGTTAGTTACTAATGCACGCCTTATGGTTTGTCGCAAATGCTAGTTGATGAAATACTTTATTTGTTTTGTATTGGAAATTCTAGTCCATTTTTATCCTACTGCTTGTGCTGCCTTTAGTTAAATTATTTTGAGGTCTGTGATGCATCAATTTTCTTGTGCATGCTGCAAATAACTTTAGCCTTGTACTTTACCTGATTGACAGTTATGTGCATTAATCATGCCCTTGTGATCATATCTCCTCATACTAAGTACTGTGTACTGCATTTAGCTTATCGTATTTGCTTTTAGAATCTTCCATCACATTTTCATTTAAGGCTGAAAAAAATAGAGATCCTGTCGGTGAGGGCTTGTAACATGCAGTAGTCTCTAAACCGTACATAATAGTTATTAAACTAGTGAAGGGAAAATAAGAAAGTACAATGTAATTAAAGATAACTCCAAGCACATATAAAATAAATTGCTATTCTAACAAAAACGATGCCCTAGTGCTCTGCCTGTGAATGAGCCAATTCAAATGATGGCCTTATTGTCTTGTGTTTGGTCTGTATTGTGTTTTGATGCATACTATATGCATGAGGTGAAATGACTTTATCAACCGGTTCTCTAAAATTCTAATATAGAAGGTCAAATTTTCCAGCTAGCTCACATTACACAGAGTCAAGCATAGCAATTTTGTGCGAAGGTTCTATTTTCAGGAGATGGGTCAGCTTGATTAAGTAAGCTCAGTTCATTGCAGATTGCCTGTGTCAAGAAGCTAGCAATGTTCTTTAGCATTATTTATCTTTAATTGGTTTTGATTCCTTTATACTTAATATGCATTCTATAAATTTTTTTATACGCTCGACCAAGTAATGTGAATATTATGCGCAACAATGGAACCTTTTGATTTGTAAACTGTTTACATATGTTTCACACAATAGTAGAGGAAGTCCTTGCTTTTTTAATTGCTTGTGTAGTATTATTTTTCTCCTTAATTGAGGATAATTCATTTTATGCAGCCTTGTTAATGCTTATGCAGTCGCCAGAGATATGCGGGGTGCGCTTTCTTGTGTTGAGGAAATGAAAGCTGAGAGCATAGAGTTGACATTGGTGACTTACAGTATCCTAATCAAAGGCTTTGCTGCTATTAATGATGTTGAGTGAGTAACAAATTAATACGTGCATAAAAATTTTCCTTTGTCTCCCTTTTGTTTAATCTACTGTTTTTTCTCCTGTTTTCACTTTAGGATCAACTTTTGTTGTTCATTGAGATTTCATAAGATTGTATGGATCAGGTCCTGTTACCTGCAACATAATTATGAAAATAACAACTAGATTAATGTTACAGGAAAATGCATTGTGATATGCTCATTGGATGGTGTATGGCAGCATTTAGTTCATTTTATAATCTGTTGTTCCTAATCTTAGTTTGTATTAATTTGACAAACAAATAGCCTTTACTGGTGGCTGACTGGTAGAAAAAGTTTTCGTACTCTTTATCTAGATATTCATTTCCCTGCTTCTAACTGATGCACATGAACATAATTCATGAAACATTTCATCACATCTGAGATGTTAATACACTAGAATATGCATTCTTTCATTTAACAGTTTCAGTTACCAATTTTGAAGTTAGATGTGACAGGCATTGCTTTTGTACTTTACAGTATATACTAAGAGATTTGTTAGTGCACAAGAAAATTATGAATTGCTGTTGAGGTGTTGCTATTTGGCAAGCTGGGTTTATGGCGTTGGTTCTGCCTACTAATACTTGTGTTGCTTTGGAAGAGCTGCAGACAAATATTTTAAGGAAGCCAAGAGGAAGCTTACATCCCTAAATGCCGTCATATACAGCAACATTATATATGCCCACTGGTCAGTATTTGTAGATAGATATGACTGCTTTATTTTATTATGTTGTGTATCTGTGTTTGCAACCATGTTGGAATGTTATTTAATCATGAATACTCCAATCCTTGCTTTTGCTTTTGCTTATTATGGCTTTTTCACATGATTCTTCCAAGTGCAACAGGACTGCTTATTGTGCAATTTGATGGATTCTTGCTCATTTCAATAGAAGATATATGGGCAGTGTGATGATATAATGCTTGACATTTATCTCCTCTATAACAATTTTCCAAAAGCTGATTGCCTTTGAAGATCACCTTCAATCTCAAGGCTTCTTTGCAATGGCACTCAGAACTATAAGGCTATTTTCACATTGTACATTTTTACTTTGATGGGTGGTCTTAGGGATTTTTTTCTCCTTTTCTCCAACTGAGGGCTGTAGTTTCTATAACCTCTTATGAAATTGCACATTTATAAACACCATGCAGCCAAGCTGAAAATATGACTCGAGCAGAAGACTTGGTTCGTGAAATGGAAGAACAAGGGATTGATGCACCTATTGATTTATATCACACTATGATGGATGGTTACACTAATATTAAGGATGAGGAGAAATGTCTGATTGTATTTGAAAGGCTGAAGGTAGGTAGTGGAGAATTTCACTTACTCTTTTTATACTCAATATCTTCAATCTTTTGGTGACTTGATTGAGTCATGGACTAATATGTATAGAAAATTTTGTCAAGATAAAGGCTACCAATTCCAACAAAAAGCAAAATACGGGAACAGAACAACAAATGAAGAAAACTTAATTTTGGATGAACTGTGTTTAAGCTGTACTTCCATTGTTAACTAAATTTCTAGATCCTTTATTTGACTGTTGTAAGCTTGCAAACACTTGCATAAGGGTTTTTTCTTTTCTTTTTTTTTCCTCTGCATTTGGAAGTTAAATCAATTTTTGCAACCTGGTACTAAAGTATTTTCCAAAGGGAGGGAAATTTTTGCTGTTAATGAGTCCTTCACTGGAGGCATTTAGGCTAGCACTTCCTGTTCAATACTTAATTTATTGTGCCTGAATTGTTCATGTATCATGCCTATGCTGATCTCCTGCCTTCTATCATAAGATGTATGGTTTGATTGATTGATTGATTCATCTTCATTCTTTCACATATTGATGCAGGAATGTGGCTTTCCACCTTCAGTTGTCAGCTATGGGTGTCTTATCAATCTATATACAAAGGTGCCTATGTTTCCTTTCTTAATTTCATCCTATACGTTATGTAATTGCTATGATCTAGTGAACTGGTCTGCTAATGTTATTTTTATTGATGACTTGACTAATTTTACTAGTCATGTTTTTGGTTTCGTAGGCAATTCTGATTCGATTGTCCTTTTATAGATTGGGAAGGTCCCTAAAGCCCTGGAGGTTGCCAAGTTGATGGAATCAAGTGGCATTAAACACAACTTCAAAACTTATTCCATGTTGATCAATGGATTCATCAAGTTAAATGATTACGCAAATGCTTTCAGCATCTTTGAGGAAATGTTAACAGCTGGCCTAAAGCCTGATGCTGTTCTTTACAATATTATCATCAATGCATTCTGTAAGATGGGTAACATAGATAGGGCGCTCCGTATTGTTCACGAAATGCAGAGAGAAAGACACCGACCATCAGCTCGAACATTCACCCCAATCATGTACGGGTTAGCAGAAGCTGGAGACATGAAAAGAGCATTGGAAGTCCTAGATTTAATGAGGCATGCTGGTTGTGTTCCGACAGTAGAAACCTACAATGTTCTTGTCCTTGGTCTTGTCCGAAAGAATCAAGTAGTTTTGCATGACTTCAAATTTCTTTTGTTTTTAATATTACAGTTGATAAGTCAATGTGCTTATTCACGTATTTTGTAGATGGACAAGGCTGTTGTAATCATTGACAAGATGGCACTTGCTGGTGTTAAGCCCAATGAGCGTACTTACACAACAGTTATGGAGGGTTATGCTGCTGGTGGGGACATTGGCAAGGCTTTTGAGTATTTTACCAGAATTAAAGATGAAGGGCTCACGCATGATGTGTTCACGTATGAAGCACTACTCAAAGCATGCTGCAAGTCAGGTCGGATGCAGAGTGCCTTGGCAGTCACCAGGGAAATGAGTGCTCAGAAGATGCCAAGGAATACCTTTGTGTATAACATATTGATTGATGGGTGAGTTTGATCTGGTTTTCAATGTCTATGGGCACGTGTACCTTTCTCTTCTCGACTTTGCATTGTACAGTGTTCTCTCTTGGTCTCTCAAATGCCATGACCATGACACTTTCTCCTCACCAAAAATTACACTTGCTTTTATAACTCAGATGGGCCCGTCGAGGAGATGTGTGGGAGGCTGCTGATTTAATGCAACAAATGAAGCAAGACGGTGTCCTTCCTGATATTCACACGTATACTTCATTCATAAACGCATGCTGCAAAGCTGGTGATATGCCGGTACTTATCGCACAGAGAAAGCAACTGATACTATATTTTGCTTCTTTTAAAATATCTCAACCATTTTTCTATGCGCGGCATCTCATGACCTGCCATTTTGGAATGCTAGAATAATATTCTTGTTAGTTATTATTTATGATATCCCATGAGCATTAGCCTTATCACACTTGCAATGCTTATAACTTTTATTCATGGGTGGGTGGGCGGGTTTTGCTCCAATAATTTCATCCAGTAGATGTTATCTATTCAATAGCCATTGTACATATCTTTGTGCAGAAAGCAATGGAAATAGTTGAGGAAATGAAGAATGTTGGAGTGAAGCCCAATTTGAAAACATATACCACTCTGATCAAAGGTTGGGCTCGGTCTTCACTCCCTGAGAAAGCTTTGCAATGTTTTGAAGAGATGAAGCTGGCCGGATTGAAACCAGACAAAGCTGCCTATCATTGCCTGATGACATCACTTTTATCAAGAGCAACCGTTGCTGAAGAGTACATTTCTTCCGGTATACTGAACATCTGTAAGGAAATGGTCAAGAATGATTTGACTGTTGATATGGGAACTGCAGTTCACTGGTCCAAGTGCCTGCGCCAGATAGAGAGAAATGGTGGAGCACTCACAGAAGCCTTGCAGAAGACTTTTCCTCCTGCATGGAATTCACATGAAATTTATAGAACGAGCAATAGCAGTGCAAGAAATAACAGAGATATAGAAAATGATGATGGGTATTCTATTGAAGAAGAAACCAGGTCACTAGATTATTGACTTGATCAAACATTAGTTATGGCTATGATTCCGGACTGCGCAATTCAGGCCGGTGGCATTGGCTCAACATTGGCGACAGCTCCTGCTTAGGTATGTTTGTACTTGCAGACTTGACCTTAGTCATCATATCATTTATATCTTCATGCAACTATTACCATCAGTTACTTATTGACATTAACTGCATCTTATAGTTTACATACTTGGTGAGATTTAGTCAACATTATCTGAAGGAACTCTCTTACATTGTCACGTTGCATGTGATACTCTAACTTGAACTGGAAAAAAAAACCCTTTACTTGGAAAGCTATCCATTGTATTGGTTTTTGATGACTGTATTTCTGGGGCTGTATGACATGTATAATAGTTTAGACCTAGTTTTTGGTTGTAAGTTTTATCCAGTAGGACCTTTATCTTCACTGTAGGGCAAAGGTACTGGAAGATGTCACTTACAAAGTTGGACGTCTATGTGTACGGAGCTGTGCTGTGACCCGTGTACTTAATACTAAGCTGCACTAAATTGGCGATTCTCCAGATTGTTTTAGATCTTTAGTTTTGTTTGACCATGTTCTCTTTTGTTTGTGTTTTTTTTGGTTTTTTTTTTTGGTGGACGTTGAGCCAGCCTAACAAGTGGGGACTTTGCATTTATGTTTAAGGACTTCAGATGCATGACAATATTTGAGAAGTTGATCAACCCTTGTGGTTTTGCAGCTTTTGCCAGCATGTTTGGTTGGTATTCTTTTTCGCATCTGCTGTAATGCCCTAAACCAATAAACGCATGTTATGTGATAGTACAAATCATACCAGGTCATTAATGTGTTTTAATGAGGCGTAGCATATTTTCGAAAGTATTGGTATAATAGGTTGCTCTATGTCAAAAGATTTTTTTTTTTTTTTCTTTCAGCTGTTTGACGGCAGAGGGAACATAAAAGTTTAGTTACAGTGATAAACAAACAAAAACGGTGCAGGTAGGAACAGAGTAAATATTAATAGAAAAACAACCAAATATTTAAAAGTAAAGCGTGCAGAGCACTCTAGTTACAAAAGATTAGCCTAATATATGACATATGTCTAACTATATATACGCAAATTATAATTGCTCTATAGGTCACCCACATATACAAGCAACAAAAAGCACAATGACTGCAAACGCATTAACAGCGTACTGAAAATCAGCGGTGACATGGCATGCTGTGGAGAAACGATGGGTTAGAGAAGAGGTTGAACAGCTTCCGTGCACGCTGTCGTTCTCTTCATCCGAAGTCATTAGGGAGGGCAACTTAATTACATGCATGTGGGCTTTAAGATTGGGTACATGGAGAATTTAATGACCATCAAAAAAGGAACATAGGAAGTAGGGACGAGTAAGTTGATAATAATAGGAACAGGATGCAAGCAGTAACAATGATGATAAAGTGCCTTAAATTAAAAGCAAGAAGACCAGCTCCTCTTCCGCCCCTCCATCCATAAAGATGAAAACTGAAAAGAGGACCTTCAATGTTCTTTAATGGACGTCTTCCAATTCTTCATTACACACCTCCCTCGCTCCCTCCCTCCCTCCCTCCCTCCCTCCAAGTTAGCCTTGTTAATGGCCTATCAATGACCACACCTGCAAATCCCTGCGCCTTCATCGCTGCACTGCATCAATGTTCCTCTATCCTATCCCTCAACCCTTTGGACTCTCCATCACCACAAGGTATGATGATGGTGATTTTGCTTTAAGCTTTGTTCGGACTCTGGGGAAGAATAATAATAATGTTATTTTGTACCAAATAGGTTACCAACAACTACAGTTTGATCCTTTTTTTCTTGGTTACTAATGACTTGAAAAGCATGTTTAATAATAAAAAAAAAAGATTTATAAAGGGAAAGACAGAGGGCAGATTATTTTGGTTTTATTTTGGTTTTTAAAGCCATTTGACAAGGTGATAGGATAACTTTTTGGTGCTTTTAGGGTTGACAAGAGGTGGGTCTGGTACCACGGGGAACAAAAAGAACTAGATCTCTAATCTGAGGACTAGAAAGATGAACCCTTTTCAAATGGGCTCTTACCTTTGACCAACTAGAGAGAGAGAGAGAGTGATATGCCGTTTGGTAACTCACTCGAGTAGTAATTGTAAGTAATATTCCATGATTTGATTTGATTTGAGATATCAAATGCCAATAAATCACAATTTCAAATCAATTAATTAATTAAGAATTGACAAGAAAATTACACTGACCACAAGCTCCATTTCTAATGGCCAAAGCATGGGGAGTGGGGACGTCATGAAAAAGAAAGAAAAAAAACATGTTTGAAATGAGTGCAGCCATAATGAACTTACTTGCCTCTTATTTAATGGAACATATATATACAGAGAGAGAGAGAGAGAGAGAGAGAGAGAGGTTGCCGAATGAAAGCAAACTTGCTTTTAATAAATTCAAAGATGAACTTATTTCAACATGTTGAAAATATCTGTTGGTCAACACCGTCCATGAAAGTGTAAGGTTTTCTTGTTTGATCAACAACTTCTTAGGGTTAGGAGGGTACACAAGTTGTACAAAACATATACTCCATGTATGCATGCATGCATGCATCCATACACACACACACATGCATTTATGGTGAAAAGACTTGAAGTGGTGCGCCATATGTAGTGATTTCTTTCATTTAAACATACCATTAGCGTGCAAATTATAATACACATATGTCCATGCTTGTATCTGAATTTTATTATTATTATTATAATGATATGCATGCTATGCTTGAGCCAATGACACGACTCCATTAAAACCTTATCTGATGTTGTTCATGAAAAATTTCAAAACAATGCCATTTTTAGGGTTCTAAACATTCACCAAAAACTCACCTACTTTTGAAGTCATGTCTTGCACCACATCACAAAGGAGGTTTATATTTCAAATGAAGCATTAAATGATGCTTGGTGTTTATGGACTAGCATGTAATGTTAGAAATATTCACTTGATGTTTGCCTTGGTGGGTGGAAATTAAGAACAATCCAACAAAAGCTTAGCCCAAACAAACGATATAAACCAAAAAAAAAAAAAAAAAAAAAAAAACCTAAATGAATGATTTCAAGTTGGAAGCTATCAAGTTAGAGAGATTTGACTGAGCATCCATCAAGAGTTGGCCACTTTCAATTGAATGTCATGCAAAGGTTCATGGAGAAGAAGTTAAAGGCACTTAAGTCTTCTACAATGAATGCATTTGTAATTTTCTAACCCTACCTTTAATTAAGTTCATTAAGAGATGGGCACATGGCTTGTTCCTATTCACCAACCATTATGAGAATCATATGTTTGCATTTTAGGTTTCCTTAGTGTTTTGGGTAATGAGAGCTTTCACAAGTCAAACTCTAAAGAGAGCCGTAAATCAATGTTAGGCATTTAATTGAATTGATATGGATCTAATCGTGATCGATGGTGGGGATCAATTTAAAATCTTCCATCTAATTTCTCCAGCTCAATACATTTGACTCTTGATTTTGGATAGCATCAATCAACTACCATCTTGATAAAAATTTTTCAAACCCCTCAACAAATTCTTCTCTACCACAATCACATACCTACCCATACAAAATAATTTAAATATCAACGCCCAAGCTCAAAAACTAAAGAGAAAGGCAAGCAAGGTCAACCTTTGTATTTTCCTAGTAAAATGTCAACCCAATACTTAGCTTATCCTTATAATAGATTAAATTAGAAGACTTAAGAAATGTAGAGAAGTGGATCAAAATCTAATAGGAAAAAATGAAAGGGGAGGAGAGGTCACAAAGGTTGTGACCTGAATGCATTCACATGTATCAAAGTGAGGACATTAATTGTGTGCTTATGATGTATAATATAATTAGTTGTAGAAAGAGTAGGACGAAAGAGTTGCGAAGCCACACGGCGCATCCTTTCATTCAATTGCAAGTAATGACTCATTTACTAAAAGTCGAGTGTATTTAAGACCCATTTATTAACCCAACGAGATAACCATTCAATTCCATTTACTTGCTACCTACAAACATCTGGAGTACCTTCTTCAATTTCAAGTTCTAAAATTAGAAAACTATCAAATAAATCTTTTTCTTATTATTTATTTTTTTTTTTTTGAAATAAAAAGGGGAAAAAACCAAAGAGTGATATGTATGAATAAATTATGGCTCAAGAAGACTTGCAAAAATTTAGCAAATGCATTAATGCCGTTCAAAAAGAAGCATGATAATTAACAGTAAATGAATTGCATAGTTCTTCAAATGAAACTGAAATAATTATGCTTCAAACTAACCTTTCTTGGTTGGTGCAAGGTGGATCAACCATGCGGTCAGAGTTGTTCATTGCCGCCAAACAAACATTCAGCAGTTCCCACAGGCCCCGTTCAACCCAATACCTGTTCTCAGGTCTTCATCACCAAAATAACACAAATAAAATTATCCTATATACATAAAACAGCTTTACAGCATCATGGATATGTTGACATTGTAAATTTTTTGCTCTCCCATATATAGAAAATGATGATGGTTTTCTTCGTTCTTCCACGCAATGAATGAAGGGATGCACCTAAAATTGCAAGGCTTACTCCAATTTTCTCCATTGCTAACCTAAACTTTTCAGACTCCTTACACCACCATTAGACAAATCTCCAGGCCTCAATTAATTTACGTCCTTGCTCTTGCGCCCTGTTCTTCAATCACATCCAGTCTCACCCTTATTCTTTTCCATTCTATTCTATTTATTTATTTCTCCTCTCCCTCTCAAATGCTATAATACAAAAGAGAAAAAGAGAGATAAAACAAAAGAGAGGTAGTAAAGGAAAATAAAGTTTCTGTTTGTATTAAAGAAAAGCCATCACCCCCCTCGCTCCAAGCCCACCTTATATAATGGCACTGGAGGCGCACCACCACCATCCCCACAAACAAACCAATCCTCCTGCTTGTGCTGGAGGACATCCAAGCAGTTTCCTCAATTAGAAGCTGCTCCGGTGACGCTTCAGCTCCTTGACTCACCGGTTGAATCTGCTCCAGTTGACCTTGAGACACCAGCAAAAACTCCAGAAGGTTGGCAGAGGAGTGTCTTAGTCTACAGGTTCTGTGTTCATATTAATTTCTAAGATGTCCAGTGAATCTGAAAGCAGTCAACAATTCTAAATTGTCGTCTATTGATTAGTTCTATCTATATGGTCGTTTGTGATTTTCAGACTGGTTAAATTTTCTATACGAGGATGAGCAGGAACAACGGGAAGAGCCCAAAGCTGGACCTGAAGCTGAATTTGTCACCACAACCTCTCAGAGGCAACACTTCAAGGGCAGTCAGGGATGGGGAAGACTCCCCAAATGGTTCCTCATCGTCTTCCTCCCCTCCCAGCTCCTGCGTGTCATCATGCTCTAACAGCCCAGAAGCAACGTCCATGGTTCTTGCAGGCTGCCCTAGGTGCCTCATGTATGTCATGCTCTCTGAGGAGGATCCAAGGTGCCCCAAGTGCAAGAACCCAGTGCTCCTTGACTTTGCCCAGGGAAACAGCAGCAACAACACCACGAAGAAGAACAGGAAAAGCTAAGAGCTTTGCTTCTTATCATTAGCCCTATCTTTCCTATTGTTACAAGTTATCAAGTTCTCTTTCAATTAATCTTTTTATCTTTCTCCTATCTAAGTTGGTTTCTTCTCTTCATTCCCCTGTTGTTTCCGTTTCTCTTTTGCTAATGACAAAGAAAATGTAAACTGGGCCTAATCTGAAGATGACATACATAGTTCCATCTAGTTCTTCTCTAACCTTCCAGGTGTTAGGCCGGCAAGCTAAAGAATCCAAACACAATCGCTCAGAAAAACCGCTAAACATCAATGTGTGAAGTTCTATACAAGGACGCATGTACTTTATAGTAAGGAGATACCTATAGGGAACTTATTTACTATAAGACTCATACATGTGGATACCTAGTGGCATTCAGAAGGAAGACTATTTTGGTTTTACGAAACCACTAAAACGCAAATGAATGCACTGAGTAATTGAGACAGTTGTGAATAATTAAGGGGATTACGTCAGATGATAAATACCAATTTATATCCACCCCTATCACCACCATCCTTTCTTTTTTATCGCTTCCCCTCAAAACAATCCAACATTCAAGTCACCACTAAATGCGAGGCCATCACTGCTGCCATGTTCCACTTGGGCTGCAGCCACGCATTGCCACCTCTCCCTCTTCGTTCTGTTTCTTCTCAAGATTTGACTAGAAGTGGATAACGTCTATACTCTTTTAAGTATGTATGCTTTACTACAAGTGAAAACCAATGAGAAATGCAATTCATGGCAGAAATTTGATGGCAATTCTTGCAAAAGAGTAACAATGGAGGAGTGAGGAAATCATAAAGAAACAGAGACTCATATTTTGGGGAAGTCTCGCTTAACAAGTAAATTTCACCTACGAGATTCTAAACTCTCAGGCTAATGCCTTTCTACACCAAGCTAAGTGAAATCAAGTTAATGTGGTAAGCTCAAAGCACGTGACTCATTACCCATATTAGGCCAACTGGCAGATGGATTCTACTATGAGTAATATTTTTCACTCCATGTGCACAACAGTAACAGCCTTTTGCTGGTTTAAAAAAACTAATAAGTTAAAAAAAAAAAATCCAAGGAAATCTTAATTTATGTAGCAAACTATCTCTATACATAACAAAATATGTCTAGGTAAGTGAGAAGAAATAGAATCTCTTTGAAGATAGGTCAATATACCAAAAGTACGAAGTTCAATTTCAAATCATTGATGGTCCATTTTTCTCAAACATCCGGGTCATGATGGCCAACATACCTGTTTTATCTCCTTCAAGCTATCAAGGCAATTGTAAACAAATCAGTGAACAAAAGCTATCAGACAGCATGCAAAGTCCATGTGAGGTGACACCGGCACTACTATGTAGCCTGCAGTGACTGATGATGTGCCACAATGACGCCACACAACTTCAGTCAGACTAAACAGGAGGCATTATGCAACTGCTACCAGTTCAAATTCTAATCTGTTTGAGTCATAGACTACACATAAGAAATTCATACATGAGCATGCTAGTGTACTCTAAACTGTGAAAGTGGATGAGGAATCTCAATTTTGCATCAAGGAACTATACGGGCTCAAGCTAATTCCAAAGTTACATTTCAGGATAATGCATGCAGCAGGTTCATCTGGTAGACCACTGAACAAAATCCTAATCCTATCCTAGCGCACCATGTAAAATATAGATTAAACTAGAAATTTATCCATTTCCTTGATGTGAATAAAACCAGATGCTAAACCGCAGTAGTTCAAACTCCCAAAAGAAAATGGAAACATCACAGCAAAAGATGGCATCAATAGTTCAACAAATTTCTGACAGTGTTTTAATAAGCATTCAATAAACAACAAGCTGAAATATGCTACACATGCCAATGACATGAAAATGGAGGACAGCCATTTTAAGTTGAAAGCATCTTCCTTACTGCGAAATGGTTTAAATGAAAGGTGTAAAGGCATTTGAAAAGTCTCTATACTCCATTCTTTTATCTTTAACAATAACTCTAAGGGAGCACGTAAAGAACATTGTAAAAACCAAGTGAAGAACATGATGTTAAAAACAACACTTCATTATAATATTAAGTTATCAACAAAACTCTTTGCCCATGTAGTCAGACATGAGATCAAATGATATGTAAGTAAAAGCATTGACAAGAAAAAGAATGAAAGTACGACTGTCGAGAAAAATCAAGAGGTAAATAGTAAATGAATAAATATTTCAACAAGCAGGCCTTTAAACCCACCAACTGATATTCAACATACTCTATTATTTAGACACAACTCAATGATGCACACTTAATGAGTTGGAGAATATATGAGTGCCAAGAAAAATTAAAGACCTTTGAAAGCCACAGCTATACTACAACATTTTTAAGTAAAGAGATTATTCTTTAACAGAATCATCTAAATTAGCATTACAAGAAGTTTTGCGATACATTTTTTCTCACAGCCACCAAGTATATTCAAATTCAAAAGTTTAATATGAAGAAACCAACAAGGTAAGGAGGTAATACACATCCAAACAAATGTTACAGGAAACCTACTATGATTTTCATGTCTGTCATATTCCAAAGCATAAAATTTAGGAGATGATATCACAGTAAAATCATACAAGCTAAACTGTATTCCCTAACAAACCCCATAATGTTAAGCCACATTAATCTGTCATATTTCAAAGCATAAAATTTAGGAGATAATTTAAACTCATACTAGCTAAAATGTATTTCCTACCAACCCCAAAATGTATTTCCTACCAGAACAATAAGTTGAAGCCAGCATTTACACATTCAATCATTCATAGCCACATCCAACTCCAAAATGGGTTAACTTAATGCTGGCAAATACCTAACAAACTGGATTAAGTAAGCCCATCTAAGCAAGAGGTTGAGCTTCACTGTAATTGTATATAATCTGTTTCTTGGCAACAATGTACACATTCTAGAAGGTATCCATCATATAGGTGCATCACCATTCCTTGTTTTTTGTTTCTTTAGATATCCATAAGAATATAATATTTCCTTAAATGACAAACTTGGCAGGCATAACAACCAAATTTAGAAGGAAGAATCTAAAAGAGATATATAAAATATGTTAAAAGAAAAATGAAACATTTTGCCAAACAAAATTTCAAACTAAGAAAACCAAGAAAAGGGACTGTGTCTAAGCAAGTTGCTCCCAAGGGTGCTATAAGCAGATGCTCCAAGGTCAGTTCAATAATCACATAGCTAAAAAAATTAATATTCAATTTACCTTATCAAAGATGGCTCCACACAGAGGACTCAATATTCACATGCCATAAAATGTGCCACTATGGGTACTGAAAGGACACAAGAACAGCATCAAAGAGCCTCACTGTGGTTCATCAAATCACATTCTCAAACTATCCCTATTGCTGATATACTTGTGCACTAAAAGCAAATTCCTAATTTTGTTGAAATAACTCTAATGAGCCTCAGTTAAAGCTGAATGCATTTTCCTGCACTGGCGGTAAATCATTTCCGATGACCATAAACAAGAAAAAGCAAACATATGAAAACAGATGCGCACAAGTTACCTTCATCTCAGAGCTAGAACATCTACCTTCCACCAGCTGATGGCCGAACTTCCATTCAGCCTCCATGAACATATCTGCAGTGCTCTGATCTATTGAAAACTTAATGAAGGTATCTATAAATAGTAACTTGCAGAATATTATGCAGAACCAACACCAAGACTTGAATGATCAACACTAGTTTGGCCATACATTGCTGAAACTAACACATATTCAACTCTCAAATATGGAAGCAAACCTTTAACATCATATTGTCCCAGTCTGGGGAGTCAAAGATGACTGGAGTCAGCTTGTTACATCCTACAATTCATCTTTGGAAGTGCTCACAGAACAATCAATCTGGACCCTTTGCATGCAAAACAAGAGGCTCTAACTTGAGACGAAGAATTAAAAAAAAAAGCTGGAGATAAAGAAAGTTGATAATCATTTTGATATCAAATTAACATATAGAGAATAAGGTTATAATCTTAAATGAGAATTACCTAGTGAAATCTAGAAGCTCTGGAACTTGAGCTTGAACAAGGAATTGCATCAGACATGGATCTTGCACATTGTCAAGTTGGCAAGGAGCTAATTGTAGAAGAAATGAAGTGTGTCAATATCTCCCAGCTGTCTACTCTTTTCTGTGTTCCTAGTTCCACATCTTGGGTTCCATTCCTTCTTCATTTAAAGCCATGCGCTATCTTTGTGACAATGCATTTCTTACTTTCAGGATCACGCTCACTTCTGCTTGACCACTCATCTAAACTTTGTAGAATCGCATCCCTCCCTATCCTGACCACGTCAAATACATGTCAATGGATTTCTATCCACATCTGGCCTTACCCATCAACAGTATCTGAAGCTACTTAACCTTCCCAAACCTCTAATGCTAAAACCTAACTCTCATACAATTAAACATACAGAACGGCTAGAGTATTGTCTAGTTGTGGTAAATTAGACACCATGCACCCAACATGTCCCGAATTAAAGCATGCCAACTGGCCTTTTGGCCTTAAAAGGTTCCACACATATTTATTGGGTGTTTCTCACTGTCCATTATTCAAGAACCATTTATCATGCCGCTTCCTGCCTCATTAGGTCTATCTAAGCCTGTGTAAGGTTCATAATGATCAACATTCAGATTAAAACTTTTCCGCAGTTAATTAATATCATTTCCACTATCACAGTTGGTGACTTGGGCAACCATATATAATTGTTCAATGAGTTGAGCTCATAAGCAACACGTTCAATCACCATTTCCTCCTTCAATCTCAGACCTTTTCCCTCCCCAAGATAAATAATATCGCCACCACCACCATCAATACGTCCCTAGGAAATACTTCATCAGAACTATGAATTTCATGATTAAATTCTTGAAATGCAAGATGTCAATTTGGAAAATCATTAAAAATATGGAGGGCCTGGTCATGACACCATTATGTTACATCTAGAACATATGGTATGCACAAGCACTAGTTTTTCTTCTAGTGTAAATGATCTCTCTCAACATTTTCAGTGACATAATAAATTACACATTCACATATCAATGCTCAGCAGTATTACACCATGCAAAGTTCTGGAGAGCTTGATCAAAATCTTCTTATTGAACCCGAGGGGCAGATGTCCCCCATACAGATATCTGCAACAAGTATATTGATAGCCATTCAATATATATCTTAAGACCTGATGACATGCATTCATGTTGCAGAAATGAAAAGCATTTATATACCACGAGGTACATTGAACCACGAATCAGGCTACACAGACCCTTGAATGGGTAACCAGTAATTACAAAACTATCCAATGGCTTGTGAAATTTAAAGGGATCATGTGAGTCTTCAAAGTGTTATATGTCATAGAACTACATAATCAAATAAAACCTATAAGTGCAAAATACTCTACTGATTATTTTTTTTTTTTTAAAGCCAAATGATGTAACGAAAGGACAGTGCTAAGTAACCCATGTTGCATTGTACTCTCAATGGAGAAGAGAAAACAAGTGACAATTCATATGAACCAATATTCGCAATATAATCAAGAGGTACTCTCGCTCAGCATCAAAGCAGATGTCAAGTATTAAGCAAAACTAAAATTTTTTAAAGAACAATCACATATTTACATTCCTCTCTTTAGTACAAATTACAGCATATAAAAGCATTAAATGAACCATGAGCCATATCAACAGTCACAAAACAACAACCAAATCCAACTTGCATCATAGAAGGTAAATCCATAGACAAATTATCAACATCAATTCAATAAACAAACAACAGACCACCAGATCCTAACTTTCATTCCGCAATCCATACCAGACCCAGTATATCATCTCCATTCACAGCATTTCACCATAAGAACTTGCAATAATACGAACATTGCCCAAAAAAGCGCATCAAAACACAATGTGAAGTTCAAGACCACAAATCACAATCGAATAACATCGGTAGAAGATTTCCCGCGCATCAAACAAAAGCCCTAACTCTCCTCTTGTCGACGAACGGAATGAGAGAACAGAGAAGCCCAAAAAGAGTTGAAGGCATAAGAATCGATACCTTCGACGGCCGCGAAGACACCATCAGCGGAGAAAACCGATGAACTCCTTCGACTGAGAAATGGAGCGAAAACCCCAAAAAAAAAGAACAATGCTGCTACGCGCTCTCGTTTTTCCGTGGCGCTCTTTGATTGGCTCTTTAATGACTAATATAATTAATCTATAGAAAAATAAAATTATATTTAATATTTAGCTGATTTTTCGATTCATTTTTTCCTATTATTCTAAAATTATTTATTAAATACTAATAAACTATAAAGTAAAATTAAATTTTAGTTTCTTTTTAAAGTAAATTTTTTTATTCTATGACTCCTTTATATGGGTCTAAACCGCATATTAATAGCCTTACAAAAGAGGTTCCATATAAAGATTTAAATTATCAATAAATCTATACATGAGTGATATTGATTCATGACAAAAATTTAAAAACCCGATTTCAAATCTCATTGAACAATAATAATAATAATAATAATAGAAGATTGGGTATGTCAGTCAAACCTCACATCACCAAGTGAGAATACATGGATGAATTTTTACTAATAGGCACACTCATTCACTAACATAGTATTATCACATTTATCAAAAAATAAATAAATAAAACTTTAAACTTAAAATTATTGTCATTTAGATTTTGATCGTTGTATATTAAAAAAAAAAAAACTTATACGCAATATACATATAACTTATTTAACATATGATAGATCTATTAATTGTTTTTGTTTATTTCATTTCTATCCATATTTGCATTGCTTTATAAGTGTGTGTGATAAATGGTTTTTTAAATAATTGTATCTATGTTTGGAAATATTTCGCAATGGCTATCAATCTGAAAAATATGTTTAAGAAGGGTTGAAAGGTAAGTTAACAAATGAATAAATAAATAAATAAATCTGAAAAATAAGGTTTTTATTCCTTTCGAAGCATCGCCTCTTGTTTCTCTCACACGCTCTCTTTTTGTGATTCTCTTTGTTCGATCTCGAATTCCCTCTTCGTCTCCTTCGCAGCCCTAAATCTCTTCAGGCGATGACGATGGGGTCCGGAGGATCGGGCGTCGTAGGTTTGCTTCACAAAACATTGATCTCTTTCTTTGTTTCTGCGACGATTTGGCTCATGGATCATCAGCGATTTTGCTTCATCACTCGCATTTGATCTTTGGTTTGATTGTCTAGTTTGTGGTTGTTGACAACGTATTGATTTGATTTACTTGTTTCGAGTATGATTTTTATTGAAATCAGCTCGATTTGGGGCAATTTCTATTCTTAACGTTTTACCTGCAAGGCAGAGAAAGGTGAGAATTTTTCTTTAATGTTGTATGGATTGACTTCTTGCTGTTGTTTTCTCTGTTAATATATGGATTTTGAGAATATTGTGAGATTGTTGATCATGTTTGCAGATTGAATGTTGTGTGGACTTGAATCATTGATGCATCTATGGTTATTAAAATTGATGATTAAATCATAGATAACTTATTTTTACTTGTTCCATTGCTATTTTAGATGCAATTGAAATTTGAAAAAAAATCTTATGTTTATATGGATTTGATTCTACTAATTGAATACTTTTATGCTTTAAAGCTTTCATCTCAGCTGTTCAAGTTCTTGTTTTTGCATTTGATCTTTGATGTAGGTAATATATTTTTAACTGAATTGATCTTTTGCAGTGCCACGGAACTTTAGATTGCTGGAAGAGCTTGAGCGAGGAGAGAAGGGCATTGGAGATGGCACAGTTAGCTATGGAATGGATGATGGTGATGACATTTACATGCGGTCTTGGACGGGTACCATAATAGGTCCTCACAATGTATGTTTCTTTGTTGTTAGCGATTGTTTTTCTTTTTTTTTTTTGTTTAAAAATACAGTTATATCTTTTGATGAACATGCTTTCTCTGCAATGAAGAAAGCTAGTAGCTTATGCAGTGTTTATAGATCTAGCAATTTTTCTTATACAAAGGTTTTACTATGTGGAGAATGTACCTTTTACTTTGATATGTTGTGGAGCTGGTGCTTTGTTTTGGCTTTTGGCATAGCATGAACAAGTGTTATTCATCAGAGATTTTGGTTTCTGTTACTTGTACTATAGAATGTTGTTAGCTTGATATTTATTTAGCTTACTATTTTTTGGAAGTGGAAAGGCCATGATATTTATCATATGACAGACTTGCATATTTTTTTTTATCAATAATCATGTAACAGAAATTCAATGGTTAATGGCCCTAAATAAATGCGGAGAAGGTAGTGTGGGTATATTTATGGTGAATCCCACTCTCACCTACTAAGAAGTTGCCACTTGAAATTTGAAAAAAAAAAAAAAAAAACCAGGTTGGTTGGCAATAGTATTGCCTTCAAGCAATTACCTGTTTGAAATTGGCATTGTTATTTTGAAGAAGCATCTCATACCTTTTGAGCTAGTAGTGTACATGTATTTGTTAACAATGTTACCTATTTCATTCTTTTGACATGTAAAGTATTTGTTAAATTTTATTCTATCACATTTTTAGCTGGGTTTTTTTAATGGTTCATTACTTTGGAGCTGCTTGTGCTGTTTTGACCGCATTCTCTGCAGTCTGTTCATGAAGGCCGTATCTATCAGTTGAAGCTCTTCTGCGATAAAGATTACCCTGAGAAGCCTCCCAGTGTTAGGTTTCACTCTCGGATCAACATGACATGTGTAAACCATGAAACTGGATTGGTAACCCCTAACAACTGTCTCTAGGATATAGCTACTGTTTTTTGGTTCTTAATGTATTGAGTAATTTTAATCAAAATGTGGTTTTCTCATGGTGGTTCAATTTCTAGTTGTAATTTATGATGGAGAATATGCTATTTCTTATAGAAAAAGCTACAAGCTTTACAATGACAACTAAGAGATTTTTGTGTGGATTCAGGTTGAAGCAAAGAAGTTCGGTATTCTGGCAAATTGGCAGCGAGAATACACCATGGAAGACATATTGACCCAGCTGAAGAAGGAGATGGCAGGACCACACAACCGGAAGCTAGTTCAACCCCCGGAAGGTACCTTCTTCTAGTGGGAATGAAGAAGAGTTCATACCATATGCTACAACATTTCTATGACCGAATCGGTCCCATAAAACCTAAGAACTGGAAGATTGCTCTTGTGGCCATTGTCAACTTTAACAATTCTGGCCCTCTGTATACCTTTGAGAAAAAAAAAAAAAAAAAAAAAAGATGGTGCAAGATGAGTGAGGGTTGTTTGTTTTCAGTGTTGAGACTGTTTTCATGTATTTGCTTTTAAACGTTTGGTACAACTTTCTATGGATTGTTCATTTTGCATATTTTGTTCTTAACTGATCATTACAAAGAGAACCGGGAGAAGCCCTTCAGAATTTTTGGTATGGTTAATCTCTCACCAAGTGGTCAATAATAGTTATCTTGTTCCTAAAAATAGGTAAAAGAAGTCAATGCAGCAACACTGCAAAATTGTTCGTCTGACTTACCAAAACGTCATCTAAATCAAATATTTTTTAAAATAAACAATGATACTTATCAATACTAATAATTTTTAAGTTAATTATTACAAATATTAATTAAATTTCATAAAAAATATTGGTAAAATAATTATTGGTTGCACGGAGTTTATTTGTTTATCCCCCACCAAACCCTTTATTGCACAATTGACTTTGGCATGATTCCCATCCAACAAACAAGACCAACATGACCAAGGACTGATTCCTTCGAGAGTTGAGAGCAGCAACCTCTAAAACAATAAAATAGAAAATAGTTCTTCACTTTATAAGCAGAAGGATTATGATCATTTACTTAGAACTAGCGGGAGGTTGGCTGATAATATTGCTAATAAAAGTGGAAGTCACTTAATCTAACTACGTGCTTCTGCAAAGAAAATGACAATTACACATCGTTTACAATATATAATTTGAGCAGCAGTGACGCCAAAAGCCGAACCCTCAAAGAGCTGTGTCCTACCTATCTCTGGAGAGCTGGGCAATACCATGTATACATGTTTCAGAAAGGTGTACGAAATTGATTGCTGATAGAATCATAATTAGGAACACGATCAACTGCAGCAATACAAACAAAATGTTCAGCTGATTGAGGGGGCTAGAAATCATATCAAAAGAAAAGAGTAGCCACCAACCATCTCCTAGGCAAGCCATTGTTGGAGGTGAAGCTAAAATTTTCTGAGCCACTAGTGTGATATCAGCAGGGGTCAACTCATCTAAGATGTTTAGAAAATGCTCCACAGGTTTCCTACAAAAATAATCAAACAATCTGAGCAGTAAGAATGGAATTCGTCTTTCAACATAAGGGAAAATGCAAAGCTGTTGTTAGAAAAAATCAGTGGTTTTACCTGCACCCGTATGTCAAAATTTGCCTTCCAATGTCTTCTGTAACAACTGCCTGTCCAAGAAAAAACAACAAAAGATATCAGGTACCTGAGGTTCAGCACTAGAAGATTAATGAAATGTATATTACTCTTGATTCGAGGTTTGTCAGGACTGCTGATTTTGTAGCATTCTTAGCTCGATTAACTTCAACCTCGGTAACTGGAACATTTTCGTGGATTAGGATGATAAAAGTGGTAGTTAAGAAACAAACTTAAAAAATTAGCACAGATCTGGTATGCATACCATTCCCAGGGCTTGCAACTGCAAGTAACTCGCTAGCTGCAATGTTTATTGCTTTGGCCACAAAATCTGATCCCTGAAATAATTTGGAAATAAACAAAATATGAAATTTCTTGTATCCTCCACAAAGGAAGAGAAAATTCTCAGAAAATACTTACTGTAGTTAAATGGATGCCAAAAAGACCAGTGTCATTAGATATGCTGCTAAATGCGGAAAAGGACTGCACTTCCTGGTACTTGTTCAGGACCCTTAGATCTGCATAGGTCATAGCATGCCTGGCATTACAATCCATCAATTGGAACTTATCCAGAATTACATAATTCACTCTGCAGACAGTAAACAACTGCATTCAATCATGGACAGAACTACATTGTACAGTTAACTACTAACAAAGATGTTTTGTATTGAAACCAGAAACATTCCAACTTCCAGCACAATTTTTCATAATTATTATATCATAAATCAAGATGAACTGATCCTCTATAAAAATTATATATGCAAGAGGATTGTTTGTCATTATCTTCCCCCAAAAATAAAATTATACGACCAAATTTATCCATTCAGCAAACATGCCATAGATACCCAAAAGATACAAACAAAACACAACACAACTCTTCCAATTAGTAAAGAGAAAGAGAAAGACTAACATAAATGAACAGAATAAAGAACTAGAAGAATGAAAGTCAGTCACTCACAAAGCCGAGAATGCATTCCCTTCCCAGGGCCACCAGCAGAGAATGAACCACCACCGCCCATAAGCATCTGTTAATGGCACTTCACTAAGGCAGCAAGCAAACAAATGAAAAGAGAAAAAAAATAACGTAAAGCTAATTTCACTACCTGCAACACTGTAAGAACTGTGGCATCTCTTTCTTGATGCCAGCCACCGGGAACTTCAAACGCCAAGGCCACATGGGTTTTCTACTAGAAATATAGATGATCAGAAAGGAGAAGGAAGTGTGCAGTGCAATTAATAAATAACAACACAACAAGTTACATTACCTCTGAGTCTACTTTATGTCTGATATCACCACCAACATAAGTAGACTTTGGCATCTCCACGGGAAAACCTTTCCGCAAGTCATACAAAATAGGCTTCACAATCGCTAGCAAATGTTCATGGTCTACTCCAAAAGCAGCCAAGACCATTCGATCAGCAGTGTAATTTTCCTGCAAGTAAAAGATTCTTTGGTTACAATGTAGCCTTCAACTTGTGATTAACTTACACAACATCCTATGTTTTTCCTTTCTAGTAAATGACTAATGATCATTATTTCCGCTATATAAATATAAAGAGAAGCTTAATAAGCTTACATGGTAGAACTTTTTAATAATTGATCCATCTATTGTGTTCAATGCTTCCTCAGGTGCCACCAAAGGACTTTGCATTGCACCAGAGTAACCAGCAAGATGAAGTGATTCAAGAAGAAACTGTTGGGGGTCCTTAGTCATTTCTCCGATCGCTCCTTTGACTTTCATCAACTGCATCATGAATCAGGTTAGATTTCAACCCCATAGATAGCAACAACAAATACATAAAGCAAGAAAAATTATACTGACTTCCTCTTGTACTTCATTTTCAAGAAAACCAGGGTTTATGACAGAGTCAAGAAGCAATTCGATTGCCTTGGGCAAGTAAGCCTTCAACGTGTCATAACTGTAAGCCATCTGTTCACGTGACGCAGAAGCATTCACACTGCCTCCAGCTGCTTCAATCTCCTGAACAATTTGCAAATGGCTACGTTTCCTAGTGCTCTTAAATGCCATCTTCTCCAGAACATGACTAACCCCAACTGATTCATTCTTCTCATATATAGAACCAGAGTCCACAAAAAGTCCAACACAAGCAGCGGGACCCTGTCACAAGGCAAAATTCAGAGGATATTGTTAAAGTCACAATACAGCAATGGAAAATATTCATTTTTGTTTACTTTAACATGTAACACCTTCCACTCTTCTTAAACGAACACATTCAGGAGTTCAAATATTTTCAAAAATAGAGAAGATAATAGCAACCACATATGAGAAAAGCTTCTAATTGATTAATGAAGACGATCCATTGAAGATATAAGGAAAGCAAATAGAAATCAAAAGAGAGAAAGATTGCACACCAGGGAATCCTCTGAAGCAATCCTAAGCCCATTCGGGAGAGTTGTAATCTTGGTAGGAAAACGCTCCATGTGATCAGAAAGAGGAGAAGGAAGCCTGAGACCAGGCAAGGGATGAAAAAGGGGCGGCATTCTTCTAGCATAGCTTCCTTGAGTCCATGAAAGAGGTTCATATGAAATATTTCTAGCACCAAGATCATAAATCCTAGTCTTCGCAAGCTGAAACACAATCAAAATCCTCAAAAAAAAATACAACCAAATTCTTCAAATTCAGCATCCACTCAAGACGGAGAAAAATAAAAAATAAAAACCACAAAATAATCGCAATTCCATCCACGAATGGGATGAAGCTAACCGTTCGAAGGAGGGAACGAGATGAGGAGCGGAGCATGGTGGAGAAGCTACAGAGAAGGGAATTAGGGATTTCGCTTTGCTGCGATTAGGGTTTATGCGAAGATTTCAAACACTGTTCCTTTGAGAAGAGAATGGAGCAGCGGCGCGAGCGGGGGGAAGATGATGAAAAGAAAGCGGACTCGGGTATGCAATTTGCAAACTAGGGTTTTACCCGATATCCGATAACTCTTTCGGATTCGGGTCTACAATTTGGAGGGTCACGGGTTTTACCCGATATCCAATAAGGGTGTCTTAGTAATAATGGGCCGGGCGCCATACAAACCCTCAACTTGTTCCATTTTGGGCCCTCTTCGTATTCCTTTGAACATACCGACGATACCAATAGATCAAAAGATTGCTAATCAAATAGCATTTTTTAAAAAAATTAACATGATTATAATAATTTTTTATCCAATATTTTTTTAGGTCATAGGGTGTTCGTTTCAAAAAAAACCCGAGATTGAACACATAACCAACATAAGATGAGAGCATAAGTGTTTATTGAACTTGTGGTTCCGCTCTACACTTGTACACGTTTTTTACTTCTTTTAAATCAAAACGCTTGTTATATATTTATTAAAAAAAACAACAATTCTTGATATTAATATAAATTTTATATTTTTTAATATTAATAAATATAAGACAAATGGCTCGTTCTTTTCTTGAAATAAAACAAAATAGACAAATAAACATACACACGCGAAAATGCTTGAAAACGATAGAAACATATCATAAATCACTCTAATCAAATCATTTCAAAAATAATTGATACTCCCAAGGCAAATCCTTAACTGAATAATGCTAATTTATTATTATTATTATTATTATTATTATTATTATCGTGCAAATTGAGAACATGTTCATGCATCAACACCAAACGTTACGGTATCACAATCCTATCTCTCCAACAAACAGCAACATGCTCCATTCCTCTGCACAAAACTACAAAACTTCAATTTTATATCAACTTTGTTCCCAACTAACACTCCAATCTCACCTTCTCTATCAATTCTCTTTCACTTATTAAATATCAATATTAAATTTTCTAGCCAAGCTAGTCAATTTTAACATATATATATATTAGTATAGTTGAAGAGAATAGTAATGAGACGTTATTTCATCATTGGCTCGTAAACTTTATTTAAAAAAAAAATATTTAATTAATTATTATACTATAGTACACATATATTTTTTGTTGATGAAAACGACAAACACTTTTAAGCAAAAAATAAATAGGCATTGAGGTGCACTAGTTACTGTGCTTTATAAACCTTGCAGGGAATAAATTCCCTCAACTTTGGTTATATGGATGTGTTTGATTGTACTTTTATTCTCTGAAAAAAAAATTTTAAGCTAAATATATTGTTTGTTTGCCAAAATTTTTCATGGAAACTTTTTCTTCTTATGTTGTCATATGACCATCTTTTCCATCAAAACAAGGGAAAACTTTTCATACAAACGGCTATTTTTCATTGAAAATTTTTTTTTCCACCCATTTTCCATGTTGCCAATCAAACACAGCCTTAGAGATTATAATAAAATAAAATAAAATTACATTTAAAAAAAATCATATAATGTGATGGCAATAATTTTAAAAATATTAATTAAATTGTATGGGTGATATGAGATATGATTAAGTAGGGATTTTGGCCTTGAAGTTTAATCTTTTATTCCTATTTCTAACTAGTAGTTAACTAAATTTCATTGTTTAAAGAGGTGGCTTGATTTATCATTTTAATATAGAGATTTATCATAATCCATAGGTGGTCAACTTTGACATGTGTAATTGTAATATATATATATATATATATATATATATATATATATATATATAAGATGCTTACGAAGGCATCAAAAGATATCAATGTTCATGAACAAAGGGCACTGGTTAGACATGTTTTACTAATAATTTTAATTAAATATAGAAATGGGGTCTAGCAAGTGGATTTTATTCTGATAATGATTCTTATTGGTGTAAATTTGATTAATTATTGGAGGAAAATTTTATATCTTGTATTTTCTTGGAAGCTTAACATATTATTATTATTATTATTGCAATTATATTTCTTATGTAGTTTATCCCTTATCAAATTATTTTTATATTTAAAAACTATATAAAATAAAACTAATTTTCCCATGTTATGATATAATGCAACATAAGTGGCTCATTTATTAAATTAATAAATTTTAAACAAATATATATATTCCCACAGTAGGATAAAAATGATGTATGAAAATATATGAATGTACCATAAATTATACGTCTATGCATACACTATACCAATTTTAAAAAATACAGCTAAATTTTTTTTTTACAAAACAGATAAACCATATTAAAGACATACATAAATAAGAAATTAATACTGTATCCAATAAACTAAAAATTCATTGGTATAGTTGAAAAATATTACGTATATAAAATAAAATAAATAATAAATAAATAAATAAATCAGTATCTAACTTTATTATGAATTCACGGGGAATTGCATTGGAAAAGGCATGCAACTTTTTATAGTTTGCCCCTTCTTTACATCACTCCAACATGCAACAATCCCGTGCATCTTTCCCCTCCTTTCGGCAATTTGCAATTTGTTTATTCTCATGTCTTTTTGTGCAAAGTAAACTATTTTATTTTTTTAAACCCTTTTAATTACTTTGATAATCTTAATTGATAGAACATACATGAATGGATGATTCCTCCGGATGATGATTTTTTTATAGGAGTTGTATTATATTTTAATTCTTGTGTTTTTTCATATCAATTTAGTGTTAGTAGTTTCACAGGACTCCAATTCATTTATACTAATATCTCATTTATACTAAGACATTTAATTAAGTGATTTGTTTTTTTTTTTTTTAATTTAAATAAATTTTGTAAATGACTCACTACATCAATATAATCTTGTCTATTTAGAAAATTCATAACATATATTTTTAATTAATATAAAATATGAAAAAAAAAATGGTTATATATGTAACACATTGATCCATCTCCCCTAACCAAAAACAAAGACTTTGCAAAGAAAAAAACAAACCATTTTCTTTAATGCATATATAAACAAGTAATATATAGTTTTCACAACTAGACAACACTATTCAAAGTGGAATTAAATACACCCCCAACCCTGTATTGATTGCCCACATGAGTGACCCCACACCAACCATGTTCCCCCTCCCACATCTCTCTCCACTTTAAAACACACACCACCACCAAGCAAGCCTCCTCCTCAAACCCTAAACATAATCCCCCACCACACCCCATTCACCTCCACCATCAACATCCTCAATAAATACACACCACCCTCCCAAACCCAAACCCAAACCCAAACTCAAACTCAAACTCCAACTCCAACTCCAACCACAAATGGGAAAGAAGCTCACCTTCACTTCTCTCTTCTTCAAACTTAGAGACCCAACAACAACAACAACAACAACAACAACAACAACAAATGTATCTTCTCCATCTTGTTCATCTTCAACATCATCATCATCTACTACTACTGCTACTAGTACTACTTCATCTTCAACTTCTACATGGCCATGGGCATCATGCAAGCACCCAAGAACAAGCTCATTCAGGGGAGGAAAAGGTCAAGATGACACAATGTTCAAGACAGTGAACTCAGTCTTCTTTGACTACTCAAATGGCTCATGCTTCACCAACACTTCTGAGGATTTGTTCTCTGAGAGCTTCTCCACTGTCTCTGAGGACTCTAATGGTGACTCTTCTTCTTTGGAGATGGTCATCAAAGGCCTCAGGTCTGATAGGCTCTTCTTTGAGCCATGCACTACTACAAGCTTGTTAATGGATCAGGACAGTACTACTTCTTCTTCTTCTACTACTACTACTACTATTAGTACTCTTGGTGATCTCCCATTTAAGGAGAGTGTGGCCATGGCTATGGACTCTGAGGACCCTTATAGAGACTTTAGAGAGTCAATGGAGGAGATGGTGATGGCTCAAGGGATCAAGACTTGGGGCTCTCTTGAAGAGCTTTTGGTTTGGTATCTTAAAGTTAATGGCAAGAAGACACATGGTTTCATTCTTGGAGCTTTTGTTGATTTGCTTGTTTCTCTTGCTTCCTCTTCTTCTTCTTCTTTATCTTCTTCTCCTTCTTGTTCTTGTTCTTCTTCTTCTTCATCATTGAGTTTTGAGATTCATGAGGTGTTGGCTGATGATGATGATGAGGAGGAGGAGGAGCAAGATGCTTGATCTTTGATGTACTATTTATTAATTTTGTCATCTTTCATAATTCAATGTATAGTTTTCTTTTTTTTAATATGTTAACCAGTTAATTGGTAAATGGTTATTTTATTTATTTAATTGGTTGATAGGACAACTTAATTAGTTATAAATGATTAAATGGAAAATATATATTATTCATTGACCATCAAGCATAATTAAGCTAGCCATCTCATTTGTATAAAAGAATTCATATATAGCTTGTCCCCAACTGTGATCACTTGATGGACCTGTAAACAATTATGGGTTATATCATGCAATGCAATAATTGTATTTTGTGCATGCTAGCTAATTAATTAATTAATTAATTAATTAATTAATTTCACTATAAATAATTAGGTTTCACTGAACCAGTCCTTGAAACAGTACTTTGACACATGTTGTAGTTATTAAATTATATTTCTTACCTATCTGTTTCTACCAAATCCATTAAATTATAAATAAATAAATGGATGGCAAAATAATTGATTCCCATTATGTAAAACTCAGAAACCAAATCAAACATATATTGTAATAATAATGGTAATATAGATAAAAGGAAAACTATTTTATTTAAAATAAAATTTACACACACACACATACACACATATATATATATATAAGAAAACATCAATCAACAAATTCACATTTGAAACTAATAATATTTTTTATAAACTCATAATTGGGACTAACCAAATAAAATTAAAAATCAAAATCAAATTGTATAATTCACACAAGAGATATATTAGATACTTAATTATAAGTTCATTAATCTTCTCTTATATATGTTGCTACTAAATTTCAAACTCACAACTTGATATGCTTGAACAGCTAGCCACAAGTAACTAGCTAGTACTTAGCGCATGTATTTAATTAACTAAATAACACTTTTATATGTACACATGTATAAGAAATAAAACAAATAAAAAGGACAGAATGAGTCAACTCTTTGAGCAATCTTGGTGGCTATAGATTCCTGTTTTCTTGTTGTTAGTGAACATTGGTGTGTGTGGTGGTCTCTAAAAGAAGCTTCTAAAGACAGCAAGATTGTCACAATTTATGAGATAAATGGAGCACAAAACTCTATGCAGAATTACATGTTTTTTATTTATCAACTTAATTAATTATATATGTATGTCTTTATTTTATTTTTTTAATTTGGTTTTGATTAATTCTTAGTTGTTTTATTGTTTCAATGGATGCATGATAATCTAAGTTTGACAAGCTTTAGTTGCTTTTCCCATTCTAACAAGGCTCCTAATGGTTGCTTTGGAAACTACATTAGGGTTTCATTAATATTAATATATCACCTTTTTCAATAAGTTGGAATTGCATAACATGTATGTTAGTGAGATGTATTTGTTTAATAATTAATAGTGGATAAAACCATGTGCATTAAGATAGAGACTTGGTTCAAATCAAGGGAAGTAGCTTATAAAAATATTAAGAACACAATCAAAGGCATAAAAAAAAAAAATTAAAAAAAAAATTAAAAAAAGCGTATCTACAATCTAATTGTAATTTTCTCTATTATTATAAAATAAATTTTCCAATAATTGTACACCGTTATATGTACTATTCAAATTTTTTAAGAAAAACAATAAAAATAAGAAAAATAAGAAAATAAAAATGTGTTTTTTTCTTATTTAAAATTAGAGGAATTAAAAAAATTTTACTTTATTTTTACCGGCATTATTCATGTTTTCTATTCTTTCCACTTCATATATTAAATGATTACGCCCTTCATTATGAAATAAAATAAGAGTCATTTTAGAGAAAACAAATTTATTTAAAATTAGTTGTTATTTTATAATACCTACACAATTTTTAATTCTTCTTTCCGATTTTATCTTTTTTTTTTTTATTTTCAAAATTAAATAAATGAAAAGAGTTATACACATAGTCCCAAGAAAAAAAAAATACGGTTTCCAAATAGAGTACTTCGGTCATTGAATTCATTTTTATTCAAAATTTTAAAAAAATTTAATGCTGTCTTTAATTCTTGTGCAAAAACGTTGAATGATTTTTATTTGATAACAGAGGGAGCACTTCTTTTGTTTTCATCGAAACATGCACCCATTAAATTATTTTCAAACTTATTTCTGAACTCTTTAATGAGGAAGTAACACATTAAAATCTGGTTGATGAAAGTAGACACTTTTAGCATCAAAATTTAATTGTTGTCATGGAAACACAATGAATCAAACACTTGATTGAAAGCCAATTGTGACAGTGAGTGGATCCAAGGTGTGTGTATATATATATATATAGAGAGAGAGAGAGAGTTACATATATATGGTAGTGAATCCAAGGTGTGTGTTATATATATATATATATATATATATATATATATATATAGATACAAAGATACTTGTGAGAAAAGTGCAAGATATATAGACAAATTAAAGAGCCATAAATCCACAAACAAAAAGATGGCAATATGTTTGTCATGCAAGCATTAACAAGATCACATGGATCATGTTATAAAGACTTAATTATAATTAAGAGTGATGCATGGACCCATTTGGTTCAATTCAATGCCTTCTTCATCTCTCCTTTTGTTTAACCCCCCATGAATCTCATTCAATGCTCTCTAAACTCTCACATCTTCAGATTGAGACCCAATAATTAATAGACCATTGATTCTTTTCTAAGTGTTGTTTGTAATTAGATCGTCAATTAAGCGCAAATTATAATTAAAAAAAGTTTTAAAATCATTAATAAAAGCTAACTACTCAAAACTATACATATGCTCAATCTTTTGCTTTACGTCGGGTGAATTTATTATTTATTATTTATTTGTTATAAAATAAATAAATTATAATTCTGTTAATGAAAAACAAGCAGGTATTACACACCGATGGTGATTAGCCTAAAATTGAAGCATTATGAATTTATTTATTTTAATATTCCTTTCTCCCAAGTCCCAACATGGAAAAATAGATAAATTTTTTACTCTTCATATATCAGAATAAATATTTTTCTCACACAAAGTAAATAAAAATTAAACCACCAAACATTTAGCTACTATAAAGCACTGAGATTTTAAAAGTTGTAAAAAAAAAAAATAAATAAAAACTGAAAATGGTATCATACGCTAATCACAAAAGCAATCTTCATTTTACTCTAAATCAGCAAGTAATTAGTAATTACCTTTATAATAATATAATTAACAAAGATCTTAACACCACCAGGTGAGCATACCCTCCTCCATCTCCTCACCAGGGTGGTAACAAGATCTCACTCACCAGTTTCCATTTTTTTTCCGCCCTTTGTTATTCTACATCTAAGCCTACCCACGTGACAAGCACGTGAGGGACGGAGAAGCGGAGCATACGGTCACGGCGGTGAGAATACCTCGCGGCAGGTGTCAGCAAAGGCTCGGAGAATGAGAGGGTGATGATAAGGAGCGTTGAGAGCGATGAAGCAATGGAGGAGCTCCTTGAGCTCCTCCCAAGCGTAGATCTCCTTCTCCACGATCATCGCAAGCATGGAGTCCCTGAAATCCAGGTATGGGTCTTCTGATTCCTTCACCACCGCCATGCTCTCACCTGGAACCCTTCTTCCCCTTTTCTTCTTCTCCTTCTCCTTGTTCCTTTTCATCTTCTCCGTGTTTGGAGAATTAGGGCAAATTGTATCTGAAGGAGTGGGGATGGATTCAAAGAGGGATGAGGAGGAGGAGGAGGAGGAGGAGGTGGATGGGGAGAAGAAAGATGGGATCTTTGAACGCCGGCAGCCGCAACCGATGTCGACCACCACCGGCCGGCGTAGTGTGAACTTGATTTTGGTTGTTGGCATTGGCGCAGAGTGAGGAAGATGAGATCTTTGTTAATAATGAGTTCAGAGATTGGTAACTCGAGTTTCAGTAGAAAGATGAAATTAATGGAAGTGATTGTGAGTTTCAGTGGAAAAGAGACAAGGGAAGTGGGTAAGAAAACGGAAGTCGGAAGTAAGGGAAGTGAGGAAGTTGAGAAAGGTGAAAAAGGAGTATGATTGATTGGAAGTGGGGGAAAATAGTCTGGCTTGTAGTTGGATTTCTTTTTAATGGTCTTTGCTTTAAGATGAAGATGAAGATGAAGATGAAGATGAAGGCGAAGGTGGTGGAGGTGTTAGTGCATATTGACTTTAAAAAAATAAAAATAAAATAAGGGAAAATAAAAAAGAAAGGTATGGTTCATGACTTCCAATTAATTACAGACATCCGTGAACTTGCATAATTATTAATTATCTAATTTTAGTCATCAAAGTCTGCCACTTGAATTTAATTGCATGTGTATATATATTAATATATGCAGAATTATTTGATTTTTAATATTTATATTTCTATAAACTCTTTCAAAAAAAAACTTTTAGAGTTTGTTATATATTTGTACACGTTATATATATATATATATATATATATTGAAGTGACAGTTGTCTGAAAAGTATGAAAGATTGAAAACAGAGCAAGGATGATAAGATTAGATGAAAATCTGCATTTTTTTTAAAGGCACTAATTAATTTTGACTGGTGAGTCAAATGCATAAATAGTGCATTTATGAATTCAATTAGAAACATATGCTTTTTATTTCTGAACAAATTGATGAAGGGCCATGGTGGTACATTGGTAGATAAATTTAATGCATTTTTGTTTTGTGAGTGATACTTTTCTTTGATTTGTTTAACTGAAATTTTAGTGGGGTGGTGCGTTAAAATTATATAATAATGCCATCAAATGAATAATCCAAGATTGGCTTAACTAATGGCAGTTTAATAATTGTCTGATTTGTTTTTTTTTCCCCTTGAATGAGATGAGCCATATGAGTTCACCTTTGATTTCAATTCACCACCATTTTCAATCTGGATAAATAACCTTAAAAAATTAGACAAAAACTACTATTTGTAACAGGAGAGTTGTTAGAAGCAGGACATAAGCTACCCAAAAAAAAAAAAAGAAAAATAACTGCTTGATGAGATTGATGCACACAAAAGTCAGATTGATGTCCCAAAAAATCAGTCTAATGATAAAAGCTAACTTAATTTTTAGGTAGAATATTTTAGTTCATGTATTTGACTCAATCTACACCGTTAGTTTCTTTTATTATAATTTGATCTAAATTGATCCCTATGATTTGAGGTAAAATAGGTCAAGCACATTACAGATGTCCTCTTCTCCGTCTGATGTTGCTGATGTAGTATTATGAAAGTTTTATAAAATACCCTATTTAGTCCCTGTATATAACTTAATTTGCTCTTTTTAGTCCCTCTATTAATAATTTGAGACAAATTAAGTCCAACACATGACGGAGAAGAGAACGTCTCTCATGGTTTGGACCTAATTTGCCTCAAATCATTAATAGAGAGACCAGTTGAGATCAAATACAAGAACTAAATGAGATATTACGTCTTAATTTTTATGTGCCCGTGGATTTTTTCTCTCCTAACTGATGTAAGATTAATTCTGAGTTACCACTGCCATGTTTTGTAATAAGGATCATCTATTTATATTCATTATATCATAGTACTAAACAATATGCACAAAAATCAAAACTGCATTTGATAGTTATTTCAAAACTATTTTATTCAACTAGCTTATAAAAAAAAAAATTTATCAAGTGAATAAATTGAACATTTTTACCAGTTTATAAAATTCAATTTGAAACGTTTGTAATTCTAACAATGTACAGTATTTATGAAAAAATATATTTTTGTCCTACACGCTAATAGTTTATTTTATTAAAAAATGTACAAATTTAAGTATTTAATTGGGCTGGGCCAACACAAAAGATAAATTAGGTTGATAAAACTTGGGCCGGGCCACACCAAAAGAAACTCGTATCAAACATTAATAATAATAATAATAATAATAATAATAATATTATTATTATTATTATTATTATTTAGATTTTATGTTTAATTTAATACATCTTAAATACTATGCATGGTAGTGGATTGTTACACGGCAATGGGTTGGTAGGCGTAGGATCAAAATCTTGTAGCACGGAACTATAGCAGATTGATTCACCCACTATTCTTCGACCCATGTACTGTTTATAGTACTATTCAGATGGGTCCCAAGTGGATCTCTATGAGAGCCGTATTTTTTCATTCTAAAGTTGTATAGTAAAGGGGATTTATTAGCTCAATTTGATTCCCGTAAAGTTTTTGGACATGTACATATCATATGGCGCTTAATCAAATTAATAAGTCCTTAGGACATCAATAAATCACCAAAATTGGTAAATCTTTATACCCGCATGTCCTTTAACAAACACTTAAGCCTAAAAAAAACATCTTGGATCAACTTAATAAATCACATGTTTCTAGAATGTTACCTAAAATATTTTTATGTTTTTAAAAAATCAATGACGTAGTTTTTATTTTAAAGACTAGGAGCCTTCCTCACCAAAGTCTAGTCAATGATTTCTTGTTTAAATCCATATATATATATTAAATTAGACTTTAACCATCCAAATTATATATAAAAATACATGCTTATTGACTTGATCTAACGAAATGTTCAAAAAAAATAAAAATAATGAAAAATGACCAAATCAAATGCTCTAAATAATTTGACAGATATCATGATGAAAACATCAAATGTCACATTAATAGCTTAATTAACTCAAAGACAGTGTGAATTTATTTGTTTATGGAATTAAAATTGTTTTAAATGACAACTTAAAAGCGTCACTCATTGATGACAACCAGAGCAAACCCAACAACTCCAATGATAATTTACATGCTTATAATAATATTAAAAAAAAATCATTGCCTTTAAGGGTTCATTGATTGTTATTTAGCCAATCAAATATTAATTAAAAAAAAATCATTAACACCATAAATCCACATTCATTCTACTTTAAATCAAAATTTTCTTTTATAGATATTGCCATCAAATATATATTTACTATTTGCTTCTTTCTAAGAAATCTAAATAAACATATATAACATTTCAACTCCCCATTTGAATATGGTCTTTTTAAGCCTATATTTATATAGCCATAAACTCTCAACCATTGAGTTAAAAAAGAAAATCTAACCTTGAACTTTTCACTTTTAGGAAAAAAAAAATGAACTACCACTCTTATTGTAGGGGTGGTCCTTTAAATCTAAACTAGTTGAATATTAGTAATGTAAATTTTGAATTTTTTTTTTAAAAAAGAATATAATCAATGGATGAGTTGTGATTAAGGGTGAAATGCCACTCCACTCAAACCCATAACTAACTGGTTTTCCTCAAAATACATTGAGGTGGCAATTGACCGGAAATCAACGGGTAAAGCACTGTTTGGTGTGAACCATAGAAAGGGTATCAAATTGAGGCAAATTCTAAATACTAGATATAATCACAAAATAATATTGCCAAGATCCACTAGTGAAATGATGGGTATATATATATATATATATATAATATCTACATAAATAAGTCTTGTGTCTTAACATTGTAGATATACATTTCCCATGTCTAATTATGTCTATGTAACATCTAAAAGGTGAGGAGAGTGGATCCCAAAAGACCGGTCTGAAAAGAAAGGTTGCACACCCCTTATATACACAAGACAACCCCCTCAAGTAGCCGATATGTGACTAATTTTGAGTCTGTTACATGGCCAACCAAGGCCAACGCAAAACCAGCCAGCTCGCTTTTGGGTCCCAGCCCAGGCCCACCGGCTCTCAACGAAAGCACCATTGTAACACCTGAGAGGTGAAGAGAGCGGACCCCAAAAGACCGGCCTGAAAGGGAAGGTTGCCCACCTCTTATATGCATAAGGCAACCCCCTCAAGTAGCCGATGTGGGACTAATTCTGAGTCTGTTACCGTCTAATTATTCCTAATCTCTGAAATCAAGAAACTCATAACCAATTCTTATATTCCAAGGTTCCAATAGTGATCTCTTTACCCCCTCTCTCCTGCTCTCTGTATATATACATGCATATATGAATTATGATGTAATTAGTATCAGATTTTGATTTGTTTTTAATGGAGATGGTTCTGTGATGTAGGGAAGTGATAAAGAGTTGGGAGGAGAAGTGTTGGGAGATTTCATAAACAGTGTTCTTGTGTGAGTTTTAATTTCTTCATTTATTGATCTCCTTTCTTTCTTGTTCACTCTTTCTTTCTTTCAATCTTGTTTTATTTTCTTATTCATTGATGTTTGTTTAATCTTAGAATTAATGTTTTTCAGGTTGTTGCTTGGATATGCTAAATGTTTTAAGGTGGTAGAGAGGAGCAGTGGAGGGATTCAAGAACTTAGTTTTTGGTGCAAATATTGGTACAATTAATTACCATTTTTTCATCTATTGTTCATTAAATTTATCATTACATTTTTTTTTTTAATTTGTAGTCACTTCATCTTCCATAACTTATGTTATGCTAGATCACAACAACACATATGAACAATAAAAAATAAATTGCACACACACTCACATATTTGGGGAAATCATGATTTTATTAGGATTTGGAAGAACCGATCTCTCTCTCTCTTTGTTTACATGTATAAGCGTGTATATATACACTACTAAATTATCAACCGGGCTGGACTCAAAGATAGGCCCAAAAGAAGCGAGCTATTTGAGTTCCAGCTTTGAGTTCTACATATCGCCCTATTCAATTTTTTTTTCTTTTTCCTTTTTTGAAACTTGGTTAAACCACCCAAAATAAATTAAGAAAAAAAAAACAATTACTTGCATGAATACATAAGTTAGGAAAAGGATATACACTAGAATAGAGTTGAGTTACATAAAATCTACAAAATTGGTTTTTCAAATATATTTACCTGTTTCATTTGTCAGGCAACAACAAAAGCTAACTAAGGTGGGCAAATCTTGGGCCGGGCCAATGCAAAAGATACTTGGCAGGCCTAAGCCCATTAATGATTTAAATTCTTATCAAACAGTATCATTATTATTATTATTATTATTATTATTATTATTTACATATTATGTTGATTTTTCAAACATCTATAACAATCAATGATAGTTTTGTAAAGACTCTAGAACAAAGCATTGACTTGATTATGGTGATGAGGACTTCTAGTCTTTACAAAAACATCATTGATTGTTATAGATATTTGAAAAATCAACATTATATTTATATATATATCATAATTTGACTTCAAAGTTTACAAATTATATATGAAAATACACAACTTGGTCTGGCTAAAAATTCAAATAAATAAATAAATAAATAAAGATCAAATCACATCAAAATGTTATGAATAATTTGACTAATAACATGATCAAAACATAATATACCACATTAATAAACAGTTATTGGAATTAAATGAGAAATTAAAGGTGTCATTCATTCAGATGATAACCAAACCAAACCAAACCAAACCAAACCTAACAACTCAAATGATGATTAATATTCTTAACAAGATTTAAAAATAAAAACAATGCCTTTAGGAGTTCATTAGTTGTTATTTAGCCAATCAAATCTTAAATAAAAAAGTCACTAACACCACCAGTCCATTTTTATTCTATTTTTACTCAATCTTTTTTTTTTTAAATAGATATTGCAATTAAATATTTATTTATTATTTGGTTTGTTATGAGAAGTTTAACTAAACATATCTGGCATTTCAACTCCCCAATTGGTTATGGGTCCCCTTTAACCAAAACATTTATATAAGCTCTATGTATATACCCCTCCATGCTTTTTTTTTTTAGCTTATTATTTAGATATCTTAAATTTTATATTCTTTAAAATAGTTTATATATTAATTTTATAAATGACCATGTTCCAATATATAAAAAATCATTATATATATATATAAAGTTATATCTTTTACCTAAACTTGTGAATATATGGGAAAGGAAAAGAAATATCCACTTTCTTGTTGCAAGAATGACAAAAAATTCTATCTTCCGATAAAAATATTTTCATATGATTTATGTTCCATAATAATAAACATTGTATTCTATTCTGAAGACAAAATTTTCATGGAGATACTATAACAATAGAGAAATTATTATTCTAAGGAAAGTTTTTTTTTTCCTTGCCCTACTTGATGTTTGTATTTATTATTTATATTTTCCAAAAAAATCTTAAAAAAATCTTATTAGATGATATTAATATGTATTTATTAAATAAACAATATATACTTAAGAACTTTATTTTTTTAAAAAAATACACCAAACAAAAAAAATAATGAATAGTATATGAATGAACATTGCTTATGATCTCAGTAACACAGTAAATATACTGTGGTGCAAAGGATTTTTAACCCATGTCTCTCAATTCACCGCAAAGGTGAGAATTCACTGTATAAATGCAATGGTTGTTCTCTTTTAGGCTATTTATGTAATTTCAAGATTTTATAGACCTATATATATATATATATATATATATACATAATAAACCAAAAAAATAATATGAAATTCAAAACTTGGAAAGGGTATTCTTATAAGCATGGACCTCATCAAAGCGATCTATTTCGCGGGAAAGCAACTGCCTCCTCTACGCAACTCGTTTCCCCAAACTTATAATTACTTTTTTTTCTCTAAAACAAATATAATATATATATATATATATATATATATAAGTCTCTTGCTTCTCAACTTTGCAGACAGACATTTCCCTTCTCTGATTCCAAAGCTCTCCGGCCAACAAACCCCCCACCAATCTCCAAGAGCCATCTCTCTCTTCTCTTCTCTTCTCTTCCAAGGTTTCAACAACAATCATCTCTCTTTCTCCCTGTGTGTGTGTGTATATATATTATGGTGTAATTAATATTAGATTTTGATTTGTTTTTAATGGAGTTTCATATGTCACTCTGTGATTTAGGAAAGTGATAAAAGAGTTGGGAAGAAAAATGTTGGGAGATTTCATAAGCAGAGTTCTTGTGTGAGTTTTTTATTTCTTCATTAATTGATCTTCTTGCTTTCTTTCCTTCTTTCAAATTTTGTTTTTGTTTTATATTTTGTATTATTATTATTATTATTATTAATTGATGTTAGTTTAATCTTGAAAATTATGTTCTCAGGTTGCTGCTTGGATATGCTTATCCAGCTTTTGAATGTTTCAAGGTGGTAGAGAGGAACAATAATGGAGGGATTCAAGAACTCAGGTTTTGGTGCAAATATTGGTACAATTAATCAATCTTCTTTTTTCTTTTCTTTTTTTAAATCTATTCTTCATTGAATTTATGGCGGTTTCCTTTCTTTGTTTTAATTAGTTCATCAACCTTAACTTATGTAGACTTGGTCAATAGTCAATGAGGATTTTTTCAAAACAAAGCCATTGACTTGCAGCTTCATTTTACAGGATTATAGTTGCAATTGTTACAGTCCTTGAGAAATTCACTGACATCATTGCTTCAAGGTATGTATATATATATATATATACATACATATTGCAGTTAATTTCATATTTACTGATCATGGATTGATTTAATTAATTACTTGTTTTAATTTTTGACAAAGCTTTCCAATGTATGCTGAGCTTAAACTGGCATTTTTCATCTTCTTATGGTACCCAAAAACTCAGGTAATATATATACATATACTGCAATTATATGCAAGTTTGTGTGAGATTATTATGTTTGATGAGGTATGATTTAAATTGTTTCAGGGAACTGGGTTTGTTTATGAGACATTATTGAGACCATTTATTGTGAAACATGAGCCAGAGATTGAAGAGAAATTAGAGAAAATTAGATCAAAATCTGGGGAACTTTTGATGTTCTACATCAAGAATTTTACTAGTAAAGGCCAGTCTTTGATTCTAGAAGTTGTCCATTATATTATCTCTCATTCACAGTCAAAGACTCAGAATAAAACAGCATCACCAACAGAGGTGTGTACTATTTTTTTTAGTATTATTTTTAATTACATGTATATTGTATATGTCATTCTTGGAAGAAGAGAAAAAAAAAATTAGCCAAATAAGGTGTAATATTTTGAAAATAATATAAAAATATGAAAAAAAAATAAATCATATCTTATAATTTATCATTGTGGAGTTGTAATGCATGATATATCCTCTTGGTTAACATAATAAATCTCTAGGGATGATGTATCATTGTATTAATTTATTTTATTTTTATAATTTTTTATAAAACATTTGTTGCTTTTGTCAAAAAAAAAAAAAATTAAAAATTAATTGTTTTGAAAAAAGAGAAAGGTTTGAGCAACAAAGAATGGCGGTTGCATAGCGACCAACATCACTTTTACCCTTTTTTTAATATATATATATATATATATATATTTGTTTTTATTAAAATGTTGGTGAGGATGGATCAACGGCCCAAGTTCCAGCATCACGGTTGCTGGACGCATCTGACTGACTGTAATTTGACCCGAATCTTGATGCAGATCGTACGGCCAGAACCATCCGCACCGCCGCTATCGGAATCGATCAGACGGTCTTGGGACTTCGATCCAAGCACATCCCAAGTCCACCATTACTGGCGCGACGACGAAGACTGAGACTAAGCGCACGTGATTCACATGTGAGAATCACCGCTGAAACGATATTGTCCAAATTTTTGTTATGTTGTTTTTTTTTTCTTTCATTATTTTATTTTTATTTGTTAAATTTTGGTTGTGATACTCAAATTAAATTAACTGAAGATGACGCTTGTTGATTGAGTATGGTTCATCACATCGGATTCTATTTTATCATCAATCCAATAACCAATTTTTTAAAATAATAAAAAAATATAATAATAAAATAAATATATTTACATTGAAAATTGAAAAGCTTAACTTTAAAAAAAAAAAAACAAAGTGGTTTAGCATTCTTTTGTTGGCCTCCCATCTATATACTTCACAAATCTCTTTACAAAGAATATAAGAAATTTATTTTTTCTTTAAAAAAAAAAAAAGAAAGAGAAAGAACGGCGCCTCGGGATCAGATATTCTGATGATGGGGCCGGAAAAGGAGGGCGACGAAGTCAAAACAGGAGCAGAGGGGGTGGTGGCGGCGGTCGGAGAGGGCTGGAGAAGGAGTGGGCTGGAGGTAAGCTTTGGCGGCGTGTTTGACGAGAGGGTTCGAGATGGGGAGCTCGATCTCGTCGGTGGTGGGGGAGTGGATTGACGGAGCAGGGGACGACGACGGAGGGAGGATGAGGTCGCGGAAGCTGACGTAGCCTGGGCCGGAGGGAAGATCGAGAGAAGGTGGAGCGACGAGGGAGCGGCGGCGCTGGAATGACGGACGCCGGGATGGGAGAGAGCGGCGTGGTTTTAAGCTCCAGGAGTCGTTTGGCGGGGAGGACGGGGTCGGTAGCGGATCCGGATCCGCCATCGCCTTTTGGCTTTCTCAATTGACTTATATTTTGGCTTTATATATTTGTTATTTTTAGTTATTATTCTTATTAATTTTGGTATTATATCTAAAACTTTCATTAATAAATTAATTAATATATAAAATAAGGATATTATATGTGGAGAACGAGGGAGTAGATAAAACTAGAAAGCGGGAGGTCCCGGGCGCTGTTTTGATCCTCTGATTCTATTAATAACGCTGGTGTTTGTCGGCAAGTGAGGCGCAGCCTATCATGACCAGAAGGATGGTTGGGCTCAGTCATTCCTGGTTGTGATATTTTTTAGAATTATTAGTTCTAATTCTGCTTTTTAATCTTGTTAATCTTGTTTATTTTGTTTGGGTTATGACCTTGGTCTCTGTCATAGTAACAAAAGAGAGTCACAAATGCAAATCCAACTATAAAGTTTTAATTAAGATGCAGTACTAGCATCGGTGTGAAAACATCCTCCTGATTAATTAAATAGAAATAAATAAATCAAACAATAGAAGAGCCACAACTTAAAAGGGTTATAATCTTCAATAATGGGCTTGTTACATCTGACACATTGATTGGAGGTTAAGAACATCTTGTAATGATTATAATAATAAAGAACATACCCGCCAACCATTGACAATTTATAATGGCCTAAAATTGGTGGACAATTTATAATGGCTTCATTAAATTCTACTGCATGATATTTAACAGGAATGCCACATGTAATGTAACAACAATTTTAAGTGATTTATGAATATGATGCCATACTAAATTAGCCTCATTATGTACGTTCCAGTGCTCTGAGCTTGCCGCCAGGTTGTTACCTCTTTCACATTTTGTTGCCTGATGAGGACGATGACTCATCTACAATGGTAATATCAGCACATAAAGGAGCTTGGCTGGCTAGTTAGCTTCTCATCAGCAAAGAGCATGGAAGTTAGATTACTGATTTCATGCAACTTCCTGCAATCTATCTTAAAGCTTCACTGGTGCTAGTGTTCTGCATGCAAGATGGGCCTTCAACAACACCTGATGATGAAGTTGCTGCCCGAGGCGTGCTAACACTGCCATTCATGAACTCCTCTGATTCAAGTCTGCCCATTCCATCCCATGGAACCTCCGCTTTGGTCAGGTCAAGGATTTCAATTTCAGAATAATTTTTATGTTTCTAAGGAAAAGAATAGATAAAGGGAAAAAAACCAGAAAAACACAAGCAGCAAGTTTCAGAGGATACGTGCAGTCTTCCACATATCTGTAATGCTAACCCCAGCATCTGATAAAAGCCAGTAGTCGGCATCAGTCTGCAAAACAGAAAACTCTGCTTTAATTCTCTCTGAATAAAAGGGAATTAAAATACAGTGAGCAAAAGCAGAAAGTTGGATCTGCGCATTGAATTTCTTGATGTGCTGACAACCTCGGCAATATTGCTTGTCTTATTAACTTATAATGTGTTGCTACTGCTAGTTGTTTTTTCTTAGTTGTCAACAGCACACAAAACAATTGTTACATAGGTCAGCAGACTTACATCAACATCTGAAGGAACAATTTTCATGATTCCACCGTTGTAGTCATCGGAAGCACTACCATTAGGGCACATCATCTCAGTGTCAGGGACATGTTCTTCCACTTCATTCCCTCTGATGTCTTCCGTGACCGTAGGTGCTACTGATTTCTCCACAGATGCTGAATTTGATGTAGGCGGTACACTTCGAGGTGTCTCAACAGCACTCATCTCCTCAAACTTTTCCTCAAATTGACTAAGAATAATGCCAACCAAGCCTTCAAAGTTCAGTTCAAATAAAAAGCAATACAAATTAATTTGGGTATGTGCCTATCTGCAAAGCCTTACCTCACAAGATAGACATCTATTGGACCCATACTACTTCTAAGGACAATCCTGTATCTCCTCCGGGGATAGTCACCAGCCTGCATAAGTGGCATTTCTGTAAGGGCAGTATAAAATAAGACAAAAAGGACAAACGATGTTCATATTGTATCTTCTCACCTCATCAGGGTCTGGAACTTCCAAGGTCGTGCCATGAGGGGCTTTAATGGCTATCAAGGTTTCATTCTGAGACGAAATAAAAGTGAATTGTTACTGCTAGGTCATTCTACTGCACTAGGATGGAATTTACAGAAAGTAACATGAAGCCCAAAATACAAACCTGAAAGCAGGGTAAGCCCTTTATGTCATCTTCAGTCACGAAAAGCCATCTGAAGGTAGGTAGGTCAGAATATAGGAAAATAAAAAGCCACAAGAGAAGTGGTGAACCAATGTCTAGCCAAAAGCTTATACGCAAGAGAAACACCTACTTTTGATTATTTTCATCTTCACAGAGTTCTCTTACTCGTTCTCGCATTTCACTGCAAAACTTGGAGGTCAGGTTATATATGAATCTACGGGAACAATTGAGAAACACCTTGAGTAACACTTAACCTTATACGGTCATCTAAGCTACGCTCTTCCAGTGAAAGATTTTCAACCTGTCCCTGGAAATAAGATGAAATCAACAAGTTTAGTTGATGCCCATAAAAAACTTGCTCAAGTTTATACGGGTTAAATGATTTAACACAATTTAACATAGAAGATAACAATGATAATGATGCTGATGATGATGATGATGCAGAAATTAGTCTCAATGCTGTATAGTGAGACTGTACCTGTAATATTGAAACATCATCATGTGCATGACCTGGTCTCGCATCATCAAGACCCCTGATGAAAGACCAATTACTAAGGTTACCATCAAGGGTAGTTTGGAAAAAATGCAATGAAATAACTAATGGGATCTATTGTTTGATCAGTTGGACAGGCACTCTGGCGTTTGTCTTTCTTTTATGATATGTGGATAATCTGTAATTAAAATATTTAAGGAAAAGAAAAGGTAAAACAAAAGAACAAAGACTAATGCGAGAAAAGGATTACTTCCAACGTATTCTATTCTTGAGTTTCTTTTCGATTAGTCCAATTCCTTCCAAAACATTCGTAATGTCATATATTCGTCTCTTCTGCACCTGTAACATAAAAATAACTTTATTAGCAAAAATCACACAAAATGACACCTAAAATGACAAGTTATCTGAGCACCTCTAAAGTTTCTGCAGCATTATTCAAATCAAGAATACCATCTGGCGCTTGTTTAAGCAAACTGATAAATTTTTTTGTCAAGAGACCTGCAAGGAGTTTAATAACATAACAGTTAGTGGTACATTGACCACTTCTTATTGATTTCTACAATTTTGTTAGTCATGGTCATGCTGTGATAAGTCTTGCTATTTAAATTGGCACTGGCAATTATCATTGATTATACATCAACAAGTTTCAACTCAAATAAACCCAATAATTTGATCACCTAGAGAACTGTCATAACGGCATGTGCCAACTGGGGTTAGAGGATTGCCGGCAGGAGAACCTGCAAAAAACAGAGCTCAGTAAGGCCCCTATATTACAATCCCACCATGCTAAGTCAAGCATTAATAGTCCACTGTGTATGCAATGATTTGGATCAAAAGCATGGTAATAGTATTAGCAGTTACAGAACATAGCAGTTAGAGCTTCGAGAATGAAGGAACACATTCCATAGCTTACGTGAAAGAAAATCAAGCACAATAAAAAGAATTCTCACCTGCGTCAGAAATGGGAGTTTGGGGGCCAGATTTACTGTACTTTGAAACCTTGGACCTGGCACAAATCCTGCCTCCCTTGCCTGAAACTGGTGTGAGCATTGGATTATTGTTTGTTTCAGCATATCCAGGACTATGTGTCCATTCACTTGATTCCGCCACTTCAGTGTCTTCCACTTCAGGCTTTCGCTTCAACTGCAACTGCACGGGTGAAACTTGACATTCATTAGAACACCGATAAAAGTAGCAATCTAGCACCCAACAACCCAGTAAATTAAAAAGGGCCACCAATGGTGAAGGTCACCGAAGAGATGCATCTTATAATGTGTCACATTTTTTAGGTTTCATGAATGAGATTGTTTCATTAAAGTTCTAGGGTTACACAAACAAAGAAATAGAGATTCCAAAAACGAAAATAAAAAAAAGGAATCAACACAAACTTCTTGGTCTTCCCCCATCAAAACTTGTTGGCAGTCAGAATTTTCACATCATAGTATGTTCAAGGTAGATATGACAACACTATAGGCTTATTATAAACTATCTAATTGGATTTTAGGAAGAGTTTCCACTCAACAGAGTGCTTTCATGACCATGAAAACATATTTTAGTTGTTAGTTGTTTATGAAGTTGTTCAGAAAAATCACAGAATATACTTTGTTGGAATATGAATAAAAAAAGAGCAAAAAAATCTTTAACTTTTACACTTACTGTCTCAAAGGAGGCCAAAAACTGCTAAAATGCTTGGTCTGAAGGAAAAATAAGAGATACTACATCGCAAGAAGATGGCATCATCAGCTAAGAGTGGCATATGATGTGATACATCATTCGTTCTAGGAGCACGAACACACTCACTGTGTCAAGTAAGTGTGAGACAAAAACTAGACCAGGCATATATACAATAGAAGAAACAGGATGTAGAGTATTGGTGGTTGCTCAAGTTAAATCAATCATTATAGAGGAGAAACAATGCAGACAATTTAAGTGAAAATTGAACATATCAAGGTTTCAAGGTAGTACAAAGTAAGTGCTCTACAACTTCAAAACAACCTTATCACCAGGCAGACGTGTCCTATTTCCAAAGATTAAATCTCTATAATGTCCTCATGAATATAATTTTTAAAGGTAGTCAAGTTAATTGAAGTAGACAGTAATGCCCAGTTGACTTAATTAAAATGAGCATAAACTTCTTTCTTTCAAAAGCAAGGAGTGTGAAACAAGAACGATATCCATCATATGTCCGACTACAGATATGGAAATACTTCCCTGCACTATATCATTTGACAAAATGCGTGCACTTAAATTTAAGACTCGCATGAGAAATGTAAAATCTCTCTGTAACAAAAGTCACTAAACTCCAACCAAATTACAAAATCAACAGATGTATTTTGCTATAAAAAGCAAATGAAGTTTGCGTAAATAAAACTATCAATCTCTAGAGAAATAAATCATATCATTAGCAAGCAAAAAAACATAATTACTCACACTAAACTATAGCTCGCTAAGACATTCGTAGTTGCAGAACAAAGAACCTACTTCCCCCCACATAATTTTCAGAACAAACAACCCAGAAGTAAAAGAAAATATCAGTCGTATTACTCAATAAACTCGCATACTAACAGCTCAAATTAAGCATGGTTCGCATCCACAAAAAGCACTGGTTTCCACACTAAAACCCTAGGTCGCGAAGATTAATACAAAGATCCGTACTACATTGCCTAATTCCACCCCAACCTAATTCCCGAAAAACAGTTTAGAATCATAAAAATCAGTTGTGTCACTCAGCAATCTCAAACACTAGAATAAAACTCAGCAGGAAACATCAAGGGCTCAATCGAAGCACACGATTATCAGTATGAATCCCAAATCCAAGAGCAAAACGAAAAACTTAGTGCATCAAACTCACAGGAGTCTTAATGACGATGGTATCCGACTCCAACTCCCCAGTAGCCAACCGCCGCTCATCCCCGCCGGAGAACCGGTGATAGTCATCTATATTCCCAAATGGTGGCCGGAACGGCGTGCGGCGGCTCATCGACTGCGCGATCTGCGTCTGCGACGCCCGATTCCCACCTCCCCGGCCACCAGACATCAACTCCCCCAAAAATCAGCAAAAAAAAATTTAAAAAAATAAAATCAAAAGACGGAGATTCGAAGACCAAAACCCTCAGTCTCGATCAATTCCAGCCACATCCTCACGATCTGGCGGAGATCTCAAGACGGCCGTCCGGCGACAAGATCCGGCGCCGATGAGGGTTCCGATTAGGGATCTGGAGATTAGGGTGAAGGAGGCGCGGGGAGAGAGAGAGAGAGACAAGGGGTTAAAAGGAGAGCAGAAAACGAGGGAAGGAGGGAAATTATAGTTCGGATAGATATGGAGGGAAGCACGAGCGAAAAATAAATAAATAAATAAATAAAACCAAAATTATAAATCAAAATAAATCTGTTTATGCACATATTAAGTATATTATTTTATATTTATAATAAATTTGGAATTTATAAATACATCTGTTTTTTCAAAAAATTCAAAGAGAAAAAAATAATTGCTTTTAGAGAGATCCATAAATTTCTAAACGTTGGATAATGTCTTCACTCATTGTAGTGCACAATTAAATAATAAATATTAAATGTTTATAAAAGAATTAGCCATTCAACTAGTCAAATCTCTCGAATATGTTAATTTGTATTTATATGATAAATTTAGCATTTATAAACACATGTATTAGGGATAAATATTACGAGATTTTATTTTACAGTTAAGCGCAATTTTTTTTTTTTGGTATAATTCAAAATTTTCAGTCTTAAAAAAAATTCCACGAACCTAATGTTGAATGAATTATGTAATTAATGTGATAAAATAATAAATAAAAATATTTGAACAGATTAGTCAATGAATTTAAATAGTTCAATCATTACGTTATATCCTGTGCCTTAGAATTTGAATTTATTTAATATCTCGTGGGGGCTGGAAGAGATTTAGGGGGGTCTTTTTTGTTAATGTTTTAGTTTTGTTGGATTTAATGTGAATTTTGCGTGGAAGTGGGTGGGTGACGTGGCGGAAAGGCGTTCGAATCGGCGATGCGCGCGCTTTTGGGAGCCGATTTCCTCGCGATTTTTTGGCGCAAACTCTCAAAGTGCGGGCCCCACCGAGCCCCACGTTGCGTGGAATTTCGCGGGGCGTCTCACACCCTCCTTCGCGGTTCAGTCCCACGTGTCAGATGGGCTGAAGTTTTTGGTAGGCGCACCTAAAAAGTAACCCAACTGTTTGACCATCCCTTCAGTACTTCACTTTTCTCACGCTGTGTAGGTTTACACCTTTTGAATGAACGGCCACTGTTTTTACATATAGACCCCTACTTAGAGAAGTTTCTTGTTTAGTATAGAGTAAATTTATTTACTGCTTACTATAAATTGGACTTCATATATATATAATAAAAATGTGAAATTTTTTCAGGATATCTATGAGAAATTTATGAGAGTGTATTTGTGATTTCTTATGCCCTCATAATGTTTTTATATTTTCTGTGCATACTAATATTTATATGTATGAATTCGATACCAATAAATCAATAACCCGTTTTATGTATCTAAATATTGCGTTGTTTTATCCATGTACCAGCCCGGTATTAGCTTTAGTAATAAATCTTTAAAAAGTTTTTATTTAATTAAAAAAAAAAAAACTAGATCTCAGTTTCTATATAAAAATGAAAGCCTCATCCTGCCGGCTTATCCACCCAGAGAGACACAGAACCCCAGTGAGAAGCCGAGGGAACGCCACCATCATCGTCTCCCAATCCCAATGGCGTCGGCCTCTCTCTCCATGCTGGCCTCCAGCCCCCATGCCGCCTCCCCCCTTGCATCCCTGGCTTCTCCCACTCCTCGCATCTCCCAAACCTTAGCCGTTCCCAGGAGCTTCACCGGCCTCCGCAGGAGCTTCAGTCCTCGCTCTTCTCGCATTGTATCAGCTCCTAGATCTTTGAGGAGGAGCTTCGTTGTGAATGCTGTAAGATCTCTTGGGTTATTTCTCGTTGGTTTCTCATTTCGATTATCAGGGTTTGCTCTTTGGATTTGAATCTGATGCGTTTTGGCTTTAATTTGGTTGATTGTTTGATTTTGTTTGGATTTGATGCAGAGCCAGCTGCCTCTTGTGGGATACACAGCACCGGATTTTGTGGCTGAAGCCGTTTTCGACCAGGAATTTATCAATGCAAGCACATTCTTTTATGCTTCTCTTTCTGCAATTACATTGAATATACAGTGCTAATGCGAGATAAAGTCGGTTCCTTGCTGATTATTTTTCCTTAATACTGGTTTTCTCTTCATTGACAGGATTATATATAGAATAGTTTGCGCGTTTTTAGAATGTTTTGGCTAGTGGAGGTTTTTTTTTTTTTGGTGTGGTCTGGTGTGAAGCTCTTGCTGATGTGCACTGATTCTTGTAAAACACATTTCTGTAATTATAATCATGCACCAAGGAAACCATTGCTGTGTGTTTCGTTCTTTAGGATTAGTGTGAGCTTTTTGATCTTTTGGAATCAATTGGACTGAACTTCATTACCTAATTATCTGCTGCATTGAATGAATGAGCTGCTAAACTATAAGTGCTTTTACACCTTTTGACTTTTGTTTGTGTGGAAATGCTTATCTTATCCATTGCCTGCGCAGTGGTTTATGTTTTAGTGTGAAGTGAAAATAAGATTTTTGAAATTGCTCCACTTCCCATAGCTACTGTTTCCTTTAAATTTTAATACTCGAGTAGTTCTTATCATCAGCAGGGACCATGCAGACTCTCAAGATTTGTGTTGCTTATTTGAGTTTTCAGAAATTTGTTGTCGATGTCACAGGTGAAACTCTCTGATTATATTGGGAAGAAGTATGTGATTCTGTTCTTCTATCCACTGGATTTCACATTTGTCTGTCCAACCGGTAATTATTGAGCTAAGATTTCTATAATGTTGATCTGCTTGATTTTTCTGATCTAGTCTGTTGTTTCCATTGTGACAGAGATAACTGCCTTCAGCGACAGATATTCAGATTTCGAGAAGTTAAACACAGAAATTTTGGGTGTTTCAATAGACAGTGTGGTAAGTTGGCTTTTGCCTATTTATGTGCACAGTGTTTACTAGAATCTATTGAAGTACAACATGCCAACTTACGTTATAAAGTCATTGAAGATTCTTTTGCGTATTATTTCTTATATGAGGCATCATTAAGGTAAGTCACATATTGTGTATTAACAAATTTCCCTTTTGTAGTAATTCAAGATGTATGTGTAGAGTAGGCAAAGTCAATTTTCTCTACAGTTAATGAGGAATTAAATATGCCTACACTGCAGCAAAAGAACTGATTTTTAGGTTTCAATTGATTTAAGCAAATGGAGGGTGATATGGTATAGATGTTAACAGGGCATAAGACATATTGCGTCTCCACTCTAGCAAGTTGTCCATTTGTAGGAAGTGCATTTCTTACTGCATTGATTACATGCGAAAGTAGCCTTCCTATTCCTATTGCCATCTGTTGCATATCCCAATGGGAAACCATCACCTCATTTCTAAAGCTTTTTTAAATCATATTTCTGATTTCTTTTTTCATCATTTCATTTCTTTCCTCTATGCTTAATGTCACAGCAATCTGGGAAAAGGTTCTAGACCTATTTTGGATGAGTTTGATGGGCTAACCACTGATAAATTCGCCTTTGGTTATAGTGTTAACTTGAGATTGCAGCAATATTATTGGATGTTACATGCATCAAATTTAATGATGCTAAACGAATAATTTGTAGCTTCTTTGTCATTTTATTACTGCTTTAAATTGAAATTTCTTTATAACTCCTGATCATCCCATGCAGTTCTCCCACCTAGCATGGATTCAAACAGACAGGAAGTCTGGAGGGCTTGGAGATTTAAAATACCCCTTGGTTTCTGATGTGACAAAGTCGATTTCAACATCCTACAATGTGTTGATTCCCGACCAGGTATCAGTTTCTTTTCTGTGGATTGGCTTAACGTAGCTAACTCCGAAAAGAAAATCACTCACCAAATATCACTTAATGGTACCCAATATATCTACTTGACAGGGGATTGCATTGCGAGGACTATTTATCATTGACAAGGATGGCGTTATCCAACATTCAACCATTAATAATCTTGCCATTGGTCGAAGTGTGGATGAAACCCTCAGGACCCTCCAGGTAAATCTAGTAATAACAAAAATCTCCAAACTGCTTTTTGATTTATTTCATTTCAAACCACAAACTATAATTCCGTGGCAGGCATTGCAATATGTTAAAGAGAATCCAGATGAGGTCTGCCCGGCAGGATGGAAGCCTGGGGAGAAGTCCATGAAGCCGGATCCGAAACTCAGCAAGGATTATTTTCAAGCTATCTAGGATTTCTCCTTTCATCCTGTAGAGATGTATACTGAGACTGTGATTAGGCTATCAATGCTCTGTCTTCCTTGAATAATATGCAGAATGATCAGCATATTCTGCCTCATAACATTGTTGTATATCTGATGACTGTCTGTTCTTTCATGCACTGATGTTTCTGATTGTTGTATATCACACTGTTCTTTCTTCTCTGCTTGAAGAATTCTATTCCATTCTATAATTTAAAGTTTGACTCTGTATATTAATATTTATAGAGGATCATAAATTACTTTATTGAAATTAGGCCATCTATATTTATTTACATTCAATATTTGAGTCAATAAAATACAGAAATATGCGAAGAAGGAAAGAACAATTTTTGGAGGAAAAGGGTAATTCATCTTTGATTTAATTAATGTGAATTTAAATTTACAATGTCGGTTAATAATTTGTTTTATTGATAGGGTTTACTTCTGTTATGTCCCTCATCCCTCTGTAAAATAAAATTGTTTTGTAATATCCCTCAATTTTTAAATAAATAATTTGTTATATTTATTTATAATTTTAGTAATATGTATAATATTTTCCCAAAAAAAGGGAATATGTGTAGTATATAATATTATTTTTATACATTTAAAACTTTTAATTTTGTTTCCAACTTTTTTTTGCAAAATTACACGTACGTGTACAATTATTATTTTATTCATTTACCAAAGTATGCAAGAAATGAGTCGTTTTTATCGGAGTAATTAATAATTTTCAGTACTAATATTGATATATTTATTTAGTTATCTAATTAATTTTATTTTTGTAAAAAGAATTATTTCTATTCCAATTCACAGTTAAGTGCTCAAAGAAATTAAAAATAAAAAAAGAAACACCTTTTATAACCATTGAGAGAGTAGGGATCCCATCCTTCGTCGCCGGAATTGGATTTGCAACGAGAGAACGGGAGCTTTAGCGAGATGAGCAAGTATGGTCTTCAGCTCAGGCAGCCGAAGAAGCCTCCGGCACCAGCCAGGCCTCCTCTCCGTCCATCCGCCTTCGCCGGCGATGACGACGATGATGTCGAGCAGGAGATTTCCCGCCAGGCATCCAAGAACAAAGCCCTGCAAAAGGTATCTCTGAAACCCTAATTTTCGTTTTTCTGCTAATTTTTTGATATGTTATGGCTGATTAAGCTGTATAATTTTGCCCCCTTTTTGAGTCCATTTTTGGTTGTGAAAATATAGATCGAGGAGCAGCACAAGAAGGCAATGGAGGAGGATCCCTCCGTGTTCGATTATGATGGAGTTTATGATGAGATGAAGGAGAAGATTGCCCGTCCAAAGTTGCAGGATAAAGCTGAGAGAGCGGTAAGTGTCTTTTTCTGCCATGTTTTGTTGACCTTTACCTTGATTTTTATCTTATTATCTATGAAAATCTTTGCTTTAGTTATCGGATGGATTGATTATTGTGCAAAAAATCCATCATCCTGTGGAAGAAAAAGGAATTGTGCGTTTTAGTTTGATTACTGATTAGAAACTCAATGTGGATTTTCATTCTTCCTGCTATTTTTATAAGAGAAAGAATTTTGATGCAGCACCCAAGGAGGGCCCTGAAGGTAGTTTAGTTCTTGATTTCACATGACAATGATACCACATCTCTAACTATGCTGGTACCATCATCTTTGTTGGTTTGATAGTGTTAGTGTTTAACATGACTGAGCAATTGACTGATAGTCTTGATTGAAGGACATAAGGGAAGGGCACATGGTAATATGGAGTTCAGTTGATAATTTTTGCATGCGTTTACTGTGGGAAACTTTGTTATTGGTACATTTATTTATTCTTATATTCTTGAATGCAGTCAAAATACATTCATTCACTTAAGGTAGCGGCAGAAAAACGTCAGCGCAACCAGGAAATTGTTTTTGAGAGGAAGCTATTGAAAGAGAGGAGCAAAGATGATCATCTATATGCAGACAAGGAAAAGTTTGTTACGAAGGCCTACAAAGAGAAGCTTTTAGAGGAGCAGAAATGGCTCGAAGAAGAACGGAAGCGTCAAATTCTTGAAGATAAGGAGGATGTATGCACCCTATCTCCTTCTCACACACTCTCTCTATATATATTCATTTTTTTTTGTTTGATGTGTGATATATGTTACAAATTCAAATGGAATTATTTTTGCGTAATTGCCCTGCTGACCTTATTTGGTTCTAGTTTATAGTAACCCTTTCAATTCCTGTAATTAATTAATTTTCTAATACTACCTTCCTTGCATTTGTAGATTTATATTTTTGTGTTAACTTACTGTTATATGCTGACCAAACACTCTCTAGTAAACACATGTAGTTTCTTTAAACCTGTAGTGCTAGTTCAATTTTAAATTTTAGTTTATCTCCACAGAAACCCACAAATCTTCTCAACTTCTTGAATGTTTGAAGCTAACACCTCTTTTACCATGCAAGGTGACCAAGAAGAAGGACTTGAGTGATTTTTACTTTAGCCTCAGCAAGAATGTAGCTTTTGGTGCGTGTGTGGAGGAAAATGCAAAGGCTGCAAAAGAAAACCTGGGGGATAACCATATCCAAGAACACCGATCTAGTCTGCCAGAGACTGAGGTGCATCCTAATTCTTCTGAAGGAAGACAAGAAGTCAAGGATCACAATGAGATTTCTCACCCTCAGGGTCTGTCAGGGGATGCAGCTCAGGTTGTAGAGAATACTCCGAGTGAGGGTGCTTCTGTTCATGGAAACCCCCAAATGGAGCAAGCGTCTTCCAATCAGAGAGGTGAACATTACAAGAGAAGTGAGGATGCCTTGGCTGCTGCAAGAGAGCGTTTCCTGGCTCGCAAGAGAGCAAGAGAACAAGAGTGAAGTAAGACCTTTAATGCTTCATTTATGTTGAGGGCATTTCTGATGATCTTCATTTTTATGTGCTTAGACTAGATCATGTTTATGTAAAGTTTGCTTCATGTTAAGGATTTCACTTCATGGTTCGTTTCATTGTCCTCAAGGGAAAATTCATCAGTTTGGTTAATTTGTGAAAGTGAGAATGAGTTGATAGCTCATTTGTCAGCTGCTTCACTGAATGCTAAATGGGATTATTCCTGAGTAGGGTATTTTCTTGGAAGTCAAAATAATTAAATACCGCTTCACTATGATATATAAATGGCAGCAAATGTCGCTATTTTGGTGAACCTGATTAGTGATACTACTTGCTTCTTCTACTCCTTTTTTTTTCTTTATGTGATTGAATACCCAATATACTTTCATCTTTCATTTTTGCTGATTGTGATTGGTCTAGTTTGATAGAATTCAAAAGGCTATTTCATGTCTTCCTTAGTCTGCACTTTACAAGCAAGATTTTATTTAGAGGCATCTCATAATTTGCTCTGTAGTAATTGAGTTTACATACATGCTTTGGGACAAGTTATACAATATATCACCTCGAATGCATTGTCCTATTGCCTTGCACCCACATATTTCAGCTTTAGGCACTTGATTATCCTTGGCACCACTCTAGTGCACTCCTTATTTTAGCAGTCACGGATTGGTGGCAAAAACAGTTGGTGCATTCCTGCCCCAGTTTTTGGATGAATGAGACAATTTAGACATGCCCAACTATTTTCTGCTGTCATTATATCTGTGAGTATCCTACAATGTAGCTCAGAAATTTGGCCTGCCTCATTGTCTCTTATCTGAAAATGGTTGTTTTCTCTGTGATTGACTTAAGCAGACCATATGTGATTTATATCATCTGTCAGCAAGCTTTAATTTCTATTTTAGCAAGACTGGTCAGCCTGCGCTCATTCATCATGGTTGCAGTTTGTCTGTGTTTCTTATAAAAGCCACAGCAATATACTACTAATTTCTATGGGCTAGGTTATGTGGATACTGAATAGGGTGGCAAGTTCACTTGCTACTGTGGAATTAAGAGCAAATATTTCATTAATTTTGTGTTGGTTCACATCTTTGTATCAGCAATTTGCAGATACCTCCTTGTTGATTTTAGCAGGAGCTAAAACTCTGTCACATTTGATTGTTGTTGATGATGCAACTTATTTAACAAGCATCTGATTAAGGTAGATTTTCATCTGAGATTACTCCTAAAGGTCTAGATCCGGGTAAAATCATTAAACTCTTTTTTGCGGCCCTTGGCAAAATGTGTCAGTGATATGTCACTATTTGACCAACGCAAGGAGAGAACAGCAGCAGGAAAATGGTGTGGCACTAAGTAGCTTTCAATGCTAGTGAAAGAAACTACAAGGAGGAAAACAATGGGGACAAAAATGAGAACAAGGCTTGAGATCAGTAGATTTGGTGTGAGAAATTGGTCAAGGTGAAAGGGTAACGGTATTTTTCTTCAATGTCTCTCACAAAAGGTGTTCTAGCCATTAATTATGTCTCTGTTTCCTTGATAATCTATCTAGATGCTTTCAAGGTACATTTTTGGCATTCAGATCTTGTTGCTCCCCGGAGTATGTAAGACATAGTTTGATGTGTGGACCAAATAGATTCATCCAATCTTACTGTTAATGGTGCAGTGGGTGGTGCTTTGAAGACTTTGTCTTTCTTACAAATAGTACCTTACGAGTTGTTACAATTTGTTATTCTGACGTGGTTCCTAATATATTAGAGTTGAAATCATGATGATACTCCAGATACAGTGAAGGATAGTATTTGTATTCCAGAAACTATTAGCAGAAGGCGATAACTTTAGTATTGGTGATGTTGTTGCATCCACGTATGTTTTTGAGCCTTTCTACTCGCTTTGGTCTCAGACAAAATTTTTATTAGATGCAAGGTTGATTGATCTGACCTCCAGTTAGTGGCTCCTATTGGTGTTACCGTCCATGTATGGTAAGTTCATGTGTTTTTGATAGTCTTAATCCATTATGTGCCTGTAATCCTGGTTGATATGTGATTAGGATTTCTGCAATGAATTGATGATCGGATCTTGAGAGTGTTACACAAGGGAGGCAGGTCTGGTCATAGTGATCAAAACTAGCTTTTCTTGAAAGGATTACATTGTACCTAATTCCATCACCTTTACATTGACAAGGCCATCATTTCTGTGTCCTTTTTTCCTTATTGCTCCTTTATTTTTTTCATATGTAATTTGGGATTTGAGCAAGCAAACATCGATGTTCTCTCAACTGATGATGTCTGTGTAGCCAAAGATGATGCTTTTAGCCACATGGCCACGTAGAATAGACAACCCAAAGATGCTTATGGAAGGTAGCATTAAAATGAGGGAAACTTTTGAGCAGATAATGCCACATGATGCTTTTAATGTCTCACTGTGATGGGTGCTTTACTTTAAAGAGAAGCTCATGAAATCATAGGTTTTGATTGTGGACAGACATAAAGAAGAGATTTGATGGTTAAAAGCAAAAAAAAAAAAAACCCTTAGATTTCTTTTCTTCTTTTCTGTTCTTTAATCTCATTGTAGTTTGTGTCAAGACATTTAACTAGGCAATAACAGTTTAACTGTGGTAAGGGTTTTTTTTTTTTTTTTTATGTGCATTCACCAACTGTAGTTTCTTACTTGAAGCACTTCTTTTATGGCAGTTTGCAGTGTACTTTTGCGCTTCTAATAATTAGAGAACCTTTGTATGTCTTTTGGACCATCTGAGACCATACCTTTTGACTGTGACCAAGACTAGTTTGAAAAGAGCAGCACATTGTAGTGTGGAACACTCTTTTAAGCATTTAAGAGAGAATCACCATCAAGAAGCTTTTGAAGCTGCATCTCCAGTCATAAGTTTCCTCTTCCTTTGTTTACAGGAAAAAAAAATCATAACTGTAGTGACAATGATATGCTCTGAAACTGATAAGATTTATATTTTGTTCATAGAATTCAATCTGAACATTTTCAAAGTTCTATGTTTAGTTTCCGGAAAAACATGACTGACTGTGAATTCCCTGGTATGTCAAGGCAACTGAAATGTTTCAAGTTGTTCATTGAATTCAATCTAAATGTTTACAAGTTAACAATTACTTTGCTTCTTAAATTCTAATTATAGTTTTTCCCCTGATTGAATTGCAGGATGCTCATTGTACATATATGATGGTCGCTTTCAATGATACTGTTGAAGAATAATTAAAAAAAACACCATGGAGATGATTGAGGAATGAAGAGAGATCTCTCGAGAGCAGTGAACAAGTGCTGGATTTTATTTTATTTTATTTTTATTTTAGTAACCAGCATTGTGGGAATGGTGGAGCTCTTCTTTCCATGCAATTGCACGCCAATGAAGACCAGTCAAGCTCTTCTCCACCCTTCTCAAAGTCACTGATTAACATGCAAATCAATTTCCTCCATGTAGCACTTAAACTCAAAAAGAAGAAAAAACAATTTTATCTCTCTTGTAATTTTCTGCAAGGACTTAAATGTTGGAAAGCTTTATCTTTATGTAATTAAAAAAAAAAATTCTATATATGTGGATGTTGGTTTGTTAATAAGTGTGAAGAATTTTAATGTCCCAAATAGCTCCTGAATTAATACTTTATTCCTTATTCTTTGAAGCTCGGCAGGGAGAGAGGCCGTACGCCAGATTCTTTAGTGGACCCCTCCCTCCTCTTTAAAAAGACTAGGAAAAAGCAGCAAATTTTCATTTTTATTTTTATTTTTATTTTAAATATTGTTTGATCATTTATCTATAAAAGATAAATATAAAAAAAAAACAACAAAGGGCTAATTAATTAAATTAAACACAAGGACCTGCGTTTAATTACCTTGTTTAGTTTTCACCATCTTTGACTACAAGACTGCTATTACACATACCATGTGTATAAAGAGAGAAAAGATAAACAAAGCTGACGTGGCAAAAATGGCTTTGGTGCCCTGCTTGTACATCACATGCATTCCACTTTGCACCACAAAATCAACTTTAGAACCAAATTTAGCCTCCCTTGCAAGATAAGCACAGCCCACACAAATCCATAAAATTTCACCATCCCCCACCTTACAAAGCACCACCTAAAGTTCATCTCAAAAAAGAAAAGTCCCTCCCCTTCCAAAAATAAATTAATAAATAAACAAATACTTCAATTCCAAATAACATACATATCATTAGTACACATACTTCACTAAACTTCTTTAAAAGAGCAACCACCACCTTCATACAAACACTTCATTCATTCTCTCAAAGTTCATCCTTCTTCCATCCCAAAACATGAGAGCCGGAGGTTGCACAGTGCAACAAGCACTCACACCGGAGGCGGCGAGCGTCGTAAAACAAGCGATGAGCCTCGCCCGCCGGCGAGGCCATGCACAAGTGACACCTCTGCACGTAGCCAACGCCTTGCTCTCCTCCTCCACCGGCCTTCTCCGTGCCGCCTGCCTCCAATCCCACTCTCATCCTCTACAGTGCAAAGCCCTTGAGCTCTGCTTCAACGTTGCTCTAAATCGTCTTCCAGCTTCCTCCTCTTCAACCCCGATTCTCTCCCACCACCACCACCATCATCAACACCACCACCACCACCACCACCCGCCGTCTCTTTCCAACGCCCTTGTGGCTGCCTTCAAGCGTGCTCAAGCTCACCAGCGCCGGGGATCTATTGAAAGCCAACAACAACCATTACTAGCAGTCAAGATAGAGCTAGAACAACTCGTCATCTCCATCTTAGATGATCCCAGTGTCAGTAGAGTCATGAGAGAAGCTGGCTTCTCTAGCACCCAAGTCAAGTCCAACGTTGAACAAACCATTTCCATGGAGGTCTCCAACCCTAGTGCATCCTCCACTCCCTCTTCAAACCCTAAACCTAGCAAACCACAGGACAGTCACAGTAGTACCAGCAGTGATCAGGATGTTATGTATGTGATTGAGAGTCTGGTAAGCAAGAGAAGAAGAGGTGTTGTGCTAGTTGGAGAGTGTTTAGAAACCAGTGAAGCAGTAGTTAGAGCAGTGATGGATAAGGTTGAGAAAGGAGATGATCATATTCCTGACCAGAGTTTAGGAAACCTTCAGTTTGTCACCCTGCCTCTCTTCTCACTTGGTCACATGTCTAGAGAGGAAGTTGAGCGCAAGATAGGGGAACTTAGATGTCTTGTGAAGAGTTGTTATGGTGGCAAAGGAGCTGTTCTTTATCTTGGTGATCTTAAGTGGGTGGCTGAGTACTATAACAAGGGTAGAGGCTTCTACTGTCCCGTTGAGCATATGATCATGGAGATTGGGAGGTTGCTTTGTGGTATCAGCACTAGTCTTGAAGGTGATGCTGTTTCTCAAAACTTTTGGCTCATGGGGATTGCAACTTATCAGACTTACATCAAGTGTAGGTCTGGAAGTTCCTCTTTAGAGTCTCTTTGGGCTCTTCATCCTCTCACCATTCCTTCTGCCAGCTTAGGGTTAAGCCTTAACTATGATAAGTAAGTCTATATATATATATATATATATATAGTAATATCATTTATATATGTGTATATATATATATTGATCATCTCTATTAATGAATTACTTGTTTCTTTGCAGTAGTTCAGAAAGCCAGATGGTGAGAACCAAGAGGAGTGGAGACGCATCTTCTTTCTGGTCTTTGATGGATAAAGGAGTGGGGAATCAGCTCAATTGCTGCAGTAGTACTGATTATTCTCTAAAGTATGATACCGATAATCACCGAAAAGTTTCCAGTAGCAATGGTTCAGTTACCACTAGCTTACCATCATGGCTTCAGCAATACAAAGAAGAGAAGAAGAGCAGAGAAACATCCAATGATCAGGTAATCAACAAATCCTCACATCTGTACTCTTGGATACTTCTTTAATTTATATGAGTTCTAGAACACTTTGTGCATGCTTGATTTATATATATATATATATATATATATATTCATTAATAAAATAATTAATATTTGTTTTGCAGGATTGTCTTCAAGTCAATAAATCATCATGCAAGAACTGGAACTCCATTTGCAGTTCATCCCACAAACACCATCACCAACTGGCTGAGATGACACTGCATTTCTCCTCATGTTCTCCATCCTCTTCTTCAATCTCTTCCCATGAGCACCATCATGGTTTGGATCAGCCATGGCTGGTAAGTGGCAAACATCCATGGAGAGAACACCATCTCTGGTTATCAGAATCCGTCACCGAAGGCTTCGAATCAAGCTCTATGAAGTTCTCTAAAGAAACTAAAGGTTTCGGAATTCTTAAACCAAATCCTCTCTCAACTTCTTCAAGTGATCACACTATGGAGATGGATCAATGCTACCACCACAAGTTCAGAGAGCTCAACGCGGAGAATTTGAAGACATTATGCAATGCTTTGGAGAAAAAGGTGTCATGGCATAAGGATATCATTCCAGAGATTGCGAGCACCATCCTCCGGTGTCGGTCCGGGATGATGAGAAGAAAAGAAAGGATTAAATCAACAGATACTAAAGAAGATACATGGTTGTTCTTCCAAGGTGGAGATGGTGAAGCTAAAGAGAAGATTGCAAGAGAGCTAGCCAATCTTGTATTCGGTTCGAATACTAATCTGGTAACTATATCACTCAACAACTACTCATCGACAACGAAGTCAGACTCAAGCGATAATCTTCGAAACAAAAGGGTGAGATCAGAAGCAAGTCATAGTTATCTTGAGAGGTTCTTTGAAGCTATCAAGGACAATCATCACAGAGTTTTCTTGATGGAGGACTTGGAGCAAATTGATTATTGTTCTCAGTTAGGAATCAAGAATGCAATAGAAAGAGGAAGAATACGAGGTCCGAACGGCGAAGAAGCGAGTGTAGGTGATGCTATCCTTATTTTGAGTTGTGAAAACTTTGACTCAAGATCAAGAGCTTGTTCTCCTCCGGTGAAGCAAAAATCAGAGAGCCATGATCAAGAGAATGAGAGAGAAGATGAAGGTGACAATGAGGTTGGTTCAGCTGGCATTTGCTTAGATTTGAATCTTTGTGCTGAAGAAGAAGAAGAAGAAGCACAAGAAGATGTTGTTGTTGTTGTTGATGATAATGATGTGGGGCTTTTGGAATCAGTGGATAGATCCTTCTTCTTTAACTTGCATGAAGACTTGTAATTTAATTCCTTACAAAAACTTCTTGCATGCTTCTTTCTTTCTTTTTTTTTTTCTGAAGGAGGGAGAGAAATTTCTCTTTATATTTGTTAGGAGTTTAATTTTTAGTTCTTGATATGTTGTGATGAAACTTTTTTTTTTTTTTTTTTTTTGTCTTCATTTTATTGTGATAAGTGTGAGTTTGGGAAGTATGGATGGGAACATAAGTATTATATATTAATTCTTTGTTGAACTAGTGGTTTAATTACTTAATCTTTGAATTGCAATGCATGTATTATCAAATGGATGTATCAATGGTTTTGTCACGTGAGAGAGCACTAATTCATCCAATTCATATTTATTGGAGTTGAGGTATAAAGGACTACATGAGTGGGTTTTCAAAAAATGCATACGCAATTAAAATAAATAAATAAATAAATAAATAAAATAATATTTCTTGTGATGGATGAATGTACTTCACTTGGATTAGATTATGTTATGATACATGATGATGTGTATATTTAATGTTTCTCGTTCTCAAGTGAGAAAATTAATGATGTTAATTAATGGAAACCTTTCTTTCCTTTCGAAGAAGAAATTCACAATAATTATATGTAGAACATATTTCTAAATTTAAAGAGGATAAGCTATAAATTCATTATTGTTGATATTAATATTATTATTATTATTATTGTATTTAATAGCCTTCGCAAATTTTTGTTATGGTAGTGAACAATAATGTGAAGGATTAAGTTATGATTCATAACTTAAGGGTTGTCCAAAGGGGAGCTCACTTTAGAAGGCAAAGGTTCAAGCTTCCTTGATAAATATTAAAAGAGCTCTACTTTTCATGCAAGGTGATGCTATTAAGAAAGAAGATTGGGAAAAAAAAGGGAAGAAAAAAAAGAAAAAAAAAATACACCCTTTCTTGCTTTATATTTCATTTCACAACCCAACATTCTCATCTCTGGAAAGTAGTGGAGGGTAAAAAGACTAGTAATAGTAATACAAAATAAAGATAAGCATCTTGTCTTTGAGACCTTAAAGTTGGTGCTTTAGAATCCTAGAAAGATGTAATCCTCTACCCATATAAATTTGATAAAAAAAAATTCTCCTCTCTTTATTAAAATTAAAAAAAAATGAAAAAAAAAATGTATAAGAAGGGAGTTTGTCGTGTGTAGGCTTTGGAGAAAAGATCAAGTATTATATACGTACGTACATAAAATCACAAAGGAAGAGGATAAGCAATAGTAGTAATTAATTAAATTAAATTAATTAATTAATCTTTCACATGGTTATGGTCTTTTTCCTTTGAAATGCCAACATTACTATATTCGCCTCCACTTTTGAGCAACCTCTTTCATCACTTTTGTCCAATCCCAAAAGGGAGAAGCCTCACTGATCACACTACTTTCCTCTCTGTATTTCTTTTTTACATGTCTCTTATTTCTCAGTTATTTTATTCTCACTCATATTGTATATCCTTATTCTCTCTCTCTCAATCATGCAACAAAAAAGTTATTATCTTTTGCATGTTATATGTGGTATTTATTTCATTTCATGTCTCTCTATGTACACCATTCATCCCTACATTCATTACTTGAAAGAATATGTTTCAGAGTATTATAAGGTGCATATATATATATATATATATATATAGACTAAAACTTAATCTAAGGTGACATATATACTTTAAAAAACTACGTGAACTTTTATGCATGGAAATTAATAACATGGAGATACGTTGTTTTCCCAAGAATTGCAACATGTCTTGACACATGACCATTAATTTGCTTCCTTTTACTTCATAAGAAAACACCAAAGCCTCAACTATATATTTAAATTTATATAAACACATTATTGTATAGTATATATATTGATATGGAGGCCCGGAAAGACGTGTGGTCCTTTTGCATGTGCATGCAACTCGACACGTACAATAACAAGTAGTATTATATTATATATAGATATAGATATCCTCCATGGTTGCTATTATGCTAATCAAGATTAAATCCCATGCATGCATGTTGATTGATCCTCCACTTTTCCTTTCTTTGGAATTCGGATACTCATCTCTTCGCACAAAAACTCTATTTATTTACTTCCATAACTTCAAATAATGTATTTATATCTATATATGCTTTAATTTACGTATAGCTAGTAGCTTCATAGTTGCTTTTAAGAAACATTATTAACTCTCTCTCTCTCTCTCTCTCTCTCTCTCTCTCTCTCTCTCTTTCTTTTATTAAAGTTTAAATACATGCACAAGGAGAAAAAGATGAATCTTAGTTTATATATATTCCTTCCGTTATGAAATCAGAGTCATTTTAGAAAAAAAAATTTATTATGAAATAATTGTTATTTTGTAATATTAATAAAATTTTTATTTTTGCTTTCCAATTTTATCTTTTTTTAATTTTTTTAGGCTGTAAAAATGATTAGAGTCACATTTATAGTTCTAAAAAAATGGTTCTAAAAAAAGGTATTTCAATTTTTTGGTTTCTTTTTATTTAGAATTTTAAGACATTTGATGATATTTTTAATTCTTATACAATAACTTTAAAAACTATTTTTATTTTAGAATTTTGTTGGATGTCTTAGAACAGTACTCCAAACTCCAAAGAATCTGGCTATGTAATTAGTTGATGCATGCATGAATGTTAAAGACGTATGGTATGGGCATTGATTAATTAATACGTTAACTACTTAATTAATTGATTAATAGTCATGTTATAACCAGTGTGGCAAGCTTTACTAAGATTGAGGTGATTATTTAGACAAGTGGTGAAAGATGGTCACAAAGGAAAGGGAACATGAATGAACAAGAGAATTTTTGGGAACCGCAAATTGCATTCTCACTTATGAACAAAGACATAGTTTAGAACAGTAAATAGTCTCAAAAGAAGGAATAGAGATGGAGATGGAGATGGATCCTTAGTGCATGGGTTTATCCCTAGCTAACAAAGAAGCCCAAAAGGGTTTGTAGAAAGTGGCTTTTGCTTTCCCAATACCTTCTCATTCTTTTTCTTATTTTCTTTCTCCTTTTTCAAAAAATAAATAAATAAATAAATAAAAACTAAGCACTTCATAATTAATAACTCTATAAAATTACCATTGAGATGAGATAAACCATAATCAATAAGAGAAAGCTCCATCCACCCAATCAATTAGTGATGTTTTATATGGATTGGTTCAGAGTGGAAATTAATTAATATATGATTTCAGGTGAACTGAATGATGGTTGTGGAGCCATTTTGGGTGTGATAAGAAAGACAAGGCCTTGAGCTTTGTCCATAGATAAATTAAGAGAGACGTCACTAAAGTTAATTATGCTGTTCTTCAAAGGAATGAGGATATATTATATATATATATATATATATATATATATTGTTATTATTATAATAGTATTATTATAATTATTATAATAGTATTTATGAGAAATGAGAGACATACTCATTAGAGCAACATCCTCAAGCTTTGGAACAGCCAAAAACCTTCAAGTTGAAGTTTCTTCTTTAATCTTTATCACCTCTAAATTAAAAAGATTATTGTCATATATATATATATAAGGATTAATAAATGTGTATGTTTTGGAGATAATGGAGCATAGTTGGTGGTTACCTTTCTCTCACTTTATAAAGTGTTGTGCCATCCTTTCAAGACAAAAGGGATCAGCAAAGATTGGCTGCCTTCACATTGAACTTTGGGTAAACAATATTAATAATCAACCAATGGACAAACTGGTTCTTGCTTAATGTTACCATAGGATTTCTTTCCATGTCTTTGTGTTGGTTCTTTGGGAACTAACAAGCAAACATTAATCACTCTCGGAAGTTAATTAAGGGGCCAAATCCACATGCATGCTGCCAATATAAACAGAAACAGGCAATAGCTATCTATCTATCTATCTATCTATCTATCTATATATAATTAATTAAGTGAGAGAGATTAAAATGGATTGACAAAGACAAATTAAAGGAAAAGTGACACAAGAATATTATTATTTCAGGGCTTTTGTCTTTTGATCATTCACACAAAGCCTATTTTGTTCATTGATCATCTTCAAAGGTAACATGGAGCTCCTTTCTTTTATATATCATTATTCTGAGTCTATAACAAGACAAGCTTTCACACCTCCTGTCTTTCTTTAGCCCTTAAGATCTAAAGATCCAAAGATCTAGAGAGAGAGAGAGAGAGAGAGCCAGAAGTACTGCAAAAGAAACACAAGCATGGAGACAAAGTTTCCACACCTTGAGAGCTTTATCAGTCTTTAAGATAAAGAAGGTTGGATTGGTTTCTTTAGCCAAGGGTCACTCTCCAAGTCTTTCCCTTTTCCTCCTTCAATTCACCACCTCTCCCTTTGATCACTTGAGAATTCCTGCATGGAAGTAAGGGAATTCTCGGATCCATAAACCCTACACTCCACTCATTACACCTCTCCTCTCCTAGCCCTTGCTAGCTAGCTTCATATATATATATATATATAATGATGAGAAAGTGATGAATGGTGGATCCGAGGAGATGAGCATTGATGTCTTTATGAGATGCTTGATCAGTTATAGGTAAGAAGGGGAGAGAGAGTTTTGTGTTGTAGTATTTTGTGGGGGGGACTGCATTGATCCTTTGTGTGTTCTTTTCTTTTCTTTTTTCTCTTCTCTTCTTTTCTTGGAACCAAGTTCCATGGTAATGGTTGGAGGACTGGTCAAAAAAGCTAGCACTTGAGGGAACTACACATGAAATGTTGAGAATGAGAATATATTTATATATGTGTGAGATGGAAGATGATGATGCTTCTGGTTAGGATGCATGCATGATTATATTTATGTTTCAGTCTAATTTAATATTATTATTATTATTATTATTATTATTATTATTCATGCATGCATGTTTTTTATTATTGTTTGCAAGCAATCTCTCTCTCTCTCTCTCTCTCTCCCTCTCTGTACCTCAATTAGGTTCCAAAATGAATGATGGTCACCAAGCACCATGCATGAAAACTATATATATTTTATGTATCTGTGTGTGTGTACATGTGTGTGTGTGTGTGTGTGTTAAGGTTTAGGGATTCATCTTGTGATTTAATTGCATGCAAGTGAGTGTTACTTTCTTTTTTTTATTGTCTTTGAAAAACATGATAGAGATGTAGGCAAATAAAGTGAGACATAATTAAGTTTTATATATAATGCATAATTGTATATCTTATAAACAACTCTAGTTTGTTGATGCATCATGAATAAGAACAATCTAATCTATTGATGCAAGATATTATCATTTACAAGTATACATAACATAATCATCATAATCTTAGGTCAAGAAATTAATATGTGATTTAATAACAACATAGAATATTTTTTTTACTCTGTAATGATTATATATTATGTATTATGGAGAATCTAACTTAATTTATAGCATAATTATCAGAGAAATCGTATCTATTGATTTAAAATATTGTCATTACCCGTGAAAGAGAACGAAACACTTTGATCCCAATTTATATTTAATTTTTTAGATTAAAGTTATTATACTTTTTTTATTTTTTTGTACTCCATGAAGTTGATATATCTTATTAAACAATAACTCTTATTGATATGATTTTTAGTTTTGTAAAGAGTGGTAGAAGTATATAGAGAAATGCCTCATCATACATCTTAAGTTGATTAAATTAATTTACATAAAGGTGAGATTTATATTAATAAATCATAAAGGTTTAGTGTTAAATTAATAGGGCAAAGCATCACAATTGCTTGCACTTATACTTCACATTATTACACTTGGTGGCCAAATATTGATATCAAATTAAGAATGGAACAACATCTCTGGCCACTTTTTTTTAAGGCACAAAATCAATGCATTACATCACTAGAAAATAAGTGCACATTTTAATTAATACTACTTCTAACAATTTGGCCACCGTTTGAAATAATTAACTTGAAGATGAAAGAAGAGTAGCAATAACTTAAAAATGTAAGCTCATCCCATTCCATCACTAGAAAACCATAGTATATGGTTTGTTAGCCACAACAGAATACATGATTGAATTAAGTAACAAAATTAAAACTTCAAACAATTAAATAAAAAAAAAAATAACAACTATATATAACACTAAAAATATAAAATCTCAAATTTGTGGGGTAATCTTATATTCCTTTTTTATAAATAATAAACTCCAAAGGAAATAGCATATTATCAAAACTCTCTTCTTAATTTTTACTTTTACTTTTTTTTTCATACAAAATTTTTATATGCTACTTATTTTATTTTTTGATAAATAAATACAAACAAATTTACTTGGGAAATCAATAAATAAGAAACCATAAAAGGATGAAGATAATAATTCCACTATATTGAAAAAAAATTAAGTATAACAATCGTTATAAAAACTCCAAAATATATCTAAATTAAGTTCCCTTAATTCAATTATCTTTGGATTTATTAAAAGCTATAGCTTGACTACGCTACGTAGGTGCAAATCTAATTGCCAAATTCCTTTAAATTTGAGCTTGCAATGAGATCTATCCACTATTATCACAAATCATTAAAAATTTCTTACAATTCAAAAACTAGTTGTATTGTAAATTTTTCGGCATTGATCAAATTAAAAAGAAATTAAATCATATCCCATATGCACGCATTAGGCCTAATTTTATATCACCATAACTAATTTATTTGAGCCTAATATTTCACATGAACTTGATGTAACTTATATATATATATATAATATGATTAAAGTAGTGCATGGATTATTATCACTAATTATCACTAATTATTACTAATTAGAATTTATTCGGAAGCATAAACGGCTGGTGCTTGGCAGTAAAGACTCAGGGGCAACGGCTACCAACGGTGTCCAGGTCGGACTGTACGGCGAACAGTGCGGAATTTATGACCGGTTTATCCGGTAACCGGTGGCCATCCCACTTTTAAAGCCTCAAAACTCAAGACGCCCATTCTACAGAGTTTTAAAAGATCCCTTTTAAAAAAATAAAAATAAAAATATAATAACAATAATTTTATTTATTTATTTATTTATTTTATTTCGAAATTTTTGGGCGGCATGAAAGGGCTCTCAAAAGTCTCTCTGTTTCTTCTTCTTGGTAGTGTTGTTGTTCTTCTTCTTCTTTTCTCTCTAATAGGGTTACTCGCCGGAGGGCTTTGTGTTTTCTGGTCTCGTTGGAGATCTGCGGCCGGAGACGAGGAGGCGGGAATCAAGAGGATAAGTTCGTGCTTTGGGTGCTGGAGGAGTAGATCCAAGGTGGAGCCGGCGACAGAGGGCCGCGAGCTAGGGATATGGACAACTGCTAGGGTTTTGTACACGATCAAGGAGGAGGAGGAGGAGGAGGAGATGGAGATGGAGATGGAGGTGGAGGTGGAGCTCGCCGCTGGCGAGGAGGGAAAGGAGGAGAAGGAGACAGAAGGGGAGTTCTTGACGCCGTGTGCTTCGCCGGAGTTTTATACGCCTGCGCCGTCCCCGTCCCCTGCTCGTTCTTGTTAAGTGGTTTTGTGAAAGAATTGGTTTTTTTTTTTTTAAATTGTAATTTTTTTTTTTTTTTTTTTTTTTTTTTTTGTTGGTTTATGTTTGGCCAGTTGGGGGGTGTATATATATATATATATATATATATATATATATATTCTTCTAAAACTTTGAAATGCCATACTAATATGGATGGCACTTTTTGTAATAAATATGAATTTATTTGAGTAAAATTAAAAACTTTTTTTTTGAGCCTTATCTATTTATAAAATAAATTCATATTTTGAAATAGGTTCATTAAAATGATACTTATATACTCAATAAATTACTTAAATAAAATATATAAAAAAATGTCTCTATAAACCAGCTACTATACTGATTAGCTTTTATCAGAGTGTGTGTATATATATTGAGAAACAGAGGTTATGCATGTAATATAATAAACACACGCATATTTAATTACCAACAAAAATAATAATGAAGTAAATAAAGAGATTACTCAAGATTAATTTAATGGAAAGAGTATCTCATGGCAAAGCTAAAAGCCTATAAAGACATCAAAGCGATTTATAATTTTTTTATCACTTTTATTACATCTAGATTGAAAAATATATTTGATTTATTCACTTTTATTTCAAAAAAAAAAAAAAAAAAAATATGATTCAGCATTGTTATCTGAATTATCTGATTCAGAAGACAAAAAAACACATGAAAAACAAGGCAGTTAAATCACACAATTGGAAAGAGGAAAAGTTCAGTGAGAATAGAAGAGAAGAAGATAAAAGGTATCTCATGGCTTTGGGTCCTTGCCGAAACCCATCAAAGCATGAGTTATGAGCATAGACCCTCTCCGCGAAACTTCAGCCAGCCGCCCGACTAATGGTAACTTCACAGTGTCTCTGTTCTTCAAGGGCTTTCCATCCCACCTGCCCAAAAAAAAAAATGTAATACTTGTTACCTATTTATCAATCTCGTCGAAAGTAATTTAGATGATTGCTGGATAATGCTAAATGTCACTAATGACCAGTCTTCGTGTCGGACGATCTTCCCGTCCTCAACATTGAGCCGAATAAGTGACAATACATCAATGTCTTTACCAAACATCTTGTAGTGCTGCTTGTTATCGATCAAAATCTGGATTTTACAGGCTAGAAAAATAAGAATTCACAAGAAACAATCTCCAAAGTTTGGAAAAAGATTTGTTCACGTATTCAAACCTCCGCTTTACCAGGTGCAATTGCATTTTCGAGTATGTTGTATTCCACTATTTTGGATTCACTGAATACCTATAACATGTTCAAGGAACCACTGGGCCAAGATGTTATTCTCGGACAAAGTTAATGGGGAATAATTAGCAATCTCTACTGCGAGAAATAACTCAAAACATAAACTTGTTTTCCTGTTTTTTCAATCTATTTAAACATGTGAAAATGATGCCAAATAAATGTTTCCATATCTTGATTCATCAACAAACTTTGTCATCTTTCTCAAACATAGTAAAAGATTGTTCAATCTCAGTAATGGCTTAAAAATCTAGACCTCTCAATAAACAAATGATTTATTGCCTCTTTCAAATCAACCAGACTTTGATTCACAACAGCTTTTTTGAATTATGCAGAAGGGAAGGCATAATGGAAGAAAATTTAAGCATATTTGTATATCATAATGAATCATAAAACTCAGATAACTGTAACTGTGATGGTTATTAGTGATGGAAAACAAACTCAGAATCAAAAACAAACACTTCAAACTAATTCACACCAGGATGCATTGAACTGAAGCATTTAAGGTATCAAAATTAATAATCAAACACATATAAAAAAATAAAACACTCTCAATTAAGCATATCCTAAACAATCTAATACTCTCAATACACTATTGCTTGAATCACAGAACATATTCAACAAAATCACAGCTAATTAGGTAAAGCAAACAAGTCTGTCCATGGTAATGAAATCTTCACCATAAGAAACCTTACAAAATCACACCATCAAAACAAACATTTTTAACCTAATTCACATCCGCAGAAACAGAAATGAAGCACCTAAGCCATAAAAAACCTTCAATTAAACACGTTCAAATGCATATATATATATATATATATATATATATATATATGGAGAGAGAGAGAGAGAGAGAGCTACAAAAAGCAAACCTTGGAGAGCGAATAGAAAGCCGATTTGATCTGCTTCACTCTGGAAAACAAAAAAAAAACAACAAACAAGATCACAAATTTCACGTAATAAACAATCAAAAACAATTTATTTAAAAAGAAAAAGGAGAAAAAAAATGCGATTATACCCATGAGCACACATCAAGGGATCCTCAAACGTAGCCCCAGGAGCATATATTTCAAAATCCTGAGCAGTGGCTTTCGATGCATACCTTCCAAATTAAATCGAGAATAAAAAACCTAGAAAAACATAGCAACAAAAAGAAAAGAGAAAAAAAAAGAGCATCAATTGATGAGAGGATTGATCTCACACAGGTTGAGGAGATGGGGCATGATGTGGTCGGAGATACGGTGGGGTTTTTCAGCCTTCGTGTCATAGGATTCCTTGGCTTGCTGCTCGCTGGCTCTCGGATCCGCCATGGCTTTTCTTCTCGAGCTTTTGCTCTGTTTATCACCAGCGTGGAATTGTTTTGGGCCACACTAGAGCGCAAAAACTTGGTAGTGGTCCGCAATATTGACACGTGGCAAATGGATAACGTATAATTTAATTAATATATAAAATTAATAATGAGTATTTATTAAACATATTTATTCCATGAAATATTTATTAAGCAAACAATTTATACCCGAATCTGAGCTAGTCCTCTGTGGACAAAATTTGCAATATTGAAATTTCTCGAATTCAAAACTCATTGAAATTTATGTTGATTTATGCTGTCATGCATATGTCTAGACGGTGCTTATAAAAATCAAATATATAAAAAATTAAAAATATTAATATTTAGGGTAAAATAATTGACACATAACCAAAAGGTAAATATCAAACAAGAGGGAGTGGTGGATATTGTCATGACCGGCATGCATATAAATAATAGATTTATTTTTTAAAAAAACTAATTTAAAAAATTATGGCATATTTTTTTTTAGTAATAGTGCAATAACAATCAAATGTTTTGGAATTTTTTGTTACTTATAGTGCAATAACAATCGAATGTTTTGGAATTTTTTTTTTTTTTCACAAAGACAAACACATGTTGCTATGATACTATCTTTAATGCACATGCATATTGCCTTGAATGTGTCTATCAGGGGGCATGCTCAACTAAGTTATTTTCTTGAAAGCCTTCGTGCACCACATGCCACATGAGGGATCCTAATTAATGCTGCTAACCACTTGAAACTAAATAATTTTACCACTCATCAAATATATGTAAATATAAAATATATTCCAATAATTATTTATATTTGTTAGTTTGGACAAAGTGTGTGAGTCACTCCAATTCTAATGCAAGCATACACACACAATGCAGATAATTAATAGAAAAGAGACACACGAAATTTATAATCCACCACTTGTCCATATTTGGGGACCCAAACTTAGAGATAAAATCTACCAAAAGAGATGAATAAACATGAATACAACACACTCACTCATCTCTCTAAAAAAATATACAATAACCCTCTCTAGATTGTCCGATACCCGCTCTCTCACCCACTCATTTAGGCTTTTCACTCAAGTGGTTAATCCTAAGTCTCGTATCATAGTTTTTTATATAAACGTCTCCACATTTTAAATATAGCGCAATTCTCTTTTAGAATCTCCGCGGCTTCCTAACTTAAACACCTTCAAAACTCCAATTGCGATTGAGCGTGCAACATAACTTGACTCGTTGATCCGGACGAACAACTAGCTTGCAACACAACCTGACTACTTGCAACACGTCCCATAGCAATGCGACCTCGTGACGCTCCCAACCCTCCCGGCTGTTCACTCTGAGTCCATGCAGTTGAATCCTTCCGATCTCAATCTGCCAGCAACTAGCTTGTTTCCTCAAGTCATCTCAGTAGTATTCTATTAATGGGTGGCTCCCCACATGGTGTCTCTATCTCACTTTAAAGATTTTCAAATCTCCTTTCCAAACTTGATCTTGGTTCATCCAAGTTTGGTTTTAACAATCTTCAAACTTAATTTTCATTCATCCAAGTTTGATTCTTCATGATTTTCCAAACTTGATCTTGATTCATTCAAGTTTGGTCTTAACAATCTCCAAACTTAATTTTTATTCATCCAAGTTTGATTCTTCATGATTTTCCAAACTTAATCTTCGTTCATCTAAGTTTGATTATTCAATTTTCTTGTTACTAAACATGATCTCTTTTCATCAAAGTTTAGTTATTCATGATTTTATAAACTTGATTTTCATTCATCTAGGCCTCAGCTTCAAGTTTCTCCGTATATAATAGTGTATTCAACTAGATTAGCTCATAAATAGCTTCAATCTTTTTTCTCCAAATCTAAGCTTCAAATTGAATCTTGTTTGCTTGCTTTTGCTTTTATAGTTTGTATCTTCATTTAGCTTCACGCCAAACTAGACTTCAAATAATTGTAGCTCCAAATAACTGATCTCCATTATTGATTCACTTGCCAAAGATAAATTTTATCATTTTTTATATTTTTCTCTATATGGTTATTGTTTACAAAGATCCTCCAAATTGATTAGCTTACTAAAACTAGCTCCTCCAAAGATATTTTTCATATCTCGTGTGCGGGGACGGAACCAAAGACTTATTAATAGGGGGGTTGAGGGCAAAATGTCAAAAAAAATTTTTAGTCAACATAACAATTGTATTCGATACAAAATAGTGAGATATTATGACATTTAATTAAAACAATCACAAAAAGTTGAAAATATCATCATTTGCGACTTAAAATTCTTCATTTGTTGATGTCTCACTCTTTATTAATCAATCAAACATATAACATACATCACATTATAACATAAACCTTTTCTTAATAAATCAATACACACACACATATATATATATATACCACCCGAATGTTGTGACACTACATTCAAGTTCTGAAATATCTTGCAGTTTTATCACTCTAGATCTCTGTGTTGACTCTGTTTACCAATATCCTATACCATAACAACACATAAGCATATTATATATATATATATATAGTGAAGCGCTAGCCCCCTTGGTTCCGTCCATGTCGTGTGTAATTTCCTTCACATCACCATGGTTTGTCACGGCCTCAACCGACCACCTTCGGCCGTGCGGCACGACATGCACCATAGCGACAGTCGCCTTTCTTTGCAAAAGGTTAGTGAATCATGTTTGCATTACAAAGCACGGCGAAAATAAGAAGAAGCGAGCAAATCGGAAAACCCCTCGGTATGAGAAACACGACACAATGAAACCCATTTTGAGAGGAAAAACATAAAACTCTCTTGGATTGAGAAATGTTTAAACCATGGCCAAACCAACACAGTGGCATTTCTTCCCAAGACTCTTTGACCCTATTATATACTATATCCAAGGTTGAGGGGGCCCCTGCCCAATATTTGCGCGTGAATTTCCCCTGCTAGCCCCCGCTTGGTTCCGTCCATGTCTGTGTGCAATTTCCTATCACATCACCATGGTTGCCAAGTCAACATCCAAGAATAAAATTTTTTTTTCACTTTGGCCATAGCTACTGTTTATATATATATATATATATATATATATATATATATATTCGATTGTATCAAAACATGGTTCATGCCCCATTTTTTTCAGAGTACATTTTTTGGTCCATGATGCAATGAACCAAGATCCCTCTCTCATTTCTTCCTCACAAGCCCATTGACATTATTAAAATAATCAATCACCAAACCTCATTAGAATAATTTATTTATTTATTTATCACTCCACATTGGCTAATTATTCCATAATTATCTCATAATTATTTCACACATGACTTGTTTCTCCCCCAAACAAAAGCCGTGGTGTCCACCCATTTCGTTGATAGACCAACTGAAAGAGACATAAACCTACAAATCAATAAGTGACCATTTTTTTCTCCTCTCAATTATGAACACACCAAACACAATTGAAGATTGTTTGATTTTTTTTTTTTATATAATTTAAAAAAAACTAAATTTGTTTATTTGATAACAACAAACTTTAAATCCTCATTATATATATTGCAAAATTAAAGAATAAAAAACAAAGGGTACTTTGGTCATTTTACAAAGTGTCACTATTAAATGTTTCCTCCACAACTACCATAATAAAACTTTACAAAACAATAAATAAATAAATAAATAAAATCGCTACATCAATCCAAACACTCCACACTAATCACAGACCTCCAATTTTTTTTTCATTATTTATTACAAATTGTAAAACAAGATTTGATTCAACATTATTCCTTACAAACCCCACATATACCACATTGAATCCAATCTATACACATAAACATACACCAAAGAAAAAAAAAAAAAACTTTAGTATAATAAAAAACACTATAAAATATAAACCTTCATCAGCATCAACAATTACCGTGAATCAATCCCCAACTTAAACACTTCAATTATATAAGAAAAAAAAAAAAAACCTAAATTTGACTTAAACATCAACACTGCAAGTAGAGATTTGGCGAAACTTAAGAGAAGGGGAGTAGCCATTAGCTTTACCATCACCAAAGGTAAGCAAAGCAGGGCAATTAACATAGATATGATAATGGCTTGAAATCCAAGACCCAACTTTCCATCTCAATCTCCCATCAATCTTAATATAGAGAAGAAGCAGCCCAGCTGATTCATCTTGTTGTATTGAATCACTGAAGTATGGTGCTATTGGCACCATTGATCCTTCTAGATAAGGTGACCACATTGTTATATCATTGTGCCCCTATTTAAAATATTTTATTTTTTATTTTTTATTTTTTTTTTAAAAAAAAAAGAAAAAAAATTAGGGATTGATCAAAGGGAAAATGAAATTTGAAATTTGAGATTTGAAATTTTGAGAAAAAAAAAGAAAACCTGGTAGCCGGTGGGGAGAGAGCAGGGGAGGGTGATCTGCTGGTTCTTGTAGAAGACGAAGGCGTCGAGACGGTCGTAGTAGATGCCGACCTGGTCGTTAGGGTTGCGGGAAGAGATGGTGACTTGAATGGTGGAGGAGAGGAGGTCGGGGGAGGAGAGATTGAACTGCTGGACAGTGACGTCTTGGAGATAGAACCGGGGTTTGGTCGGACGGAGAACGAGCCAGACGATCAGGATTATCAAAAGGATCAGGATGATTATGGCGAGGATGCAGGCGAATACGCGGCGGTAGAGCCTGCGGCGCTTGCAGGAGCCGTGATTGCCGCAGTCCTTTGACATGGCGGTGGTGTTTAGAAGATGGAGATGGAGATGGAGATGGAGAATGATGAGAAGGAGGAGGTTTTGTTTTGGTTTAATAATATAAATAATTAATATTTGTTTATTTATTTTATAAAGAAATATATTTTGGAAAAGGAGAGTAGTCTTGGATCAGTGTATATTCATTGTGGATTGGTGAATGAATAGAGAGGTTCGGGGATGTTGACACGTGTCCTCACCGACGCGGGGGGCCTGATCGTCAACGTACGGTGGAGGTGGCGATTGGTGTTAATAAAGGTTTCTTATTTTTTTAATTTTTGTTTTCATTAACTTTAATAGCGAGGCATTTTTCTTCTGTTAGGTGAGATGAGAAAGGTGAGAGTTCCGGATGGGAGATATATTTTTTTTAATATACTTTCTGTATTGAAAACTTTTTAGGAAAGATATTTGAGTGAAGAATTATACAGATAATGATTTTAACATATATAAAATAAATCTAGTAAAATTTAATCTCATGTAAAAAAATAAAAATGATACATGTAAAAAATCTCAAATTAAAGCTCATTGAAATCAATATTAATAGTAGATCGATGGTTGTGAGTGTGGACAGTGGACATGCAATTCAAATATCTTTGATTTTCATTAAAAATATATGGACTTAACAATCCATTCTTAGCCTGTATATCTGGATGCATATAACCTTATTATCACTTTCATTAAAAAACAATATATACAATAAAATGATACATTTTCTAATTAGTTTGGAAGGATTTAAGTAATAATTTAATAGCGATGGGCTACCAAACGCTGCCACTCACAGATTCCCGGCATCCTTATTTTCTTTGTTTGTATACTCTATCCCACTAAATGTAGAACTCAGTAGCCACCCAGAGACATCGGTTTGGGCAAAAGATAATAAATGATGGGCATTATCATGAAAGATACTAGAAAAGAGTTGGTGGTTAGTTGTGAAGAAAAAGAAGTGTCCCAGTGCATTATAAGGTAAAAGGTAAAAAAAAAAAAGGAACAAAGATCAAGATATAGGGCAAAATGAAAGAAAACAAGTACTCAATCATTCACAAGTGAGAAATAAGGCAGAACATAACGTGTATAATAAGAAACTAAACATGGTCATGCAGGTAGTGCTGCTTTGCGACACCAAAAGAGTTAGGCATGCAAGAGTTTCCGTATCTGTTAAGTTCGTTCTATGTGTCAGAAATCACTAGAGAGAATCTATATAACACAACAATTATGAGATGTTATTATTGCATTTGTAAAAAGTATTTTTTTTAAATCATTCCTTGGCATCCTGCGGACGCAAGCAAAAGAAAGAACAAGTGCAAAACTCCAAATATTGCTCACAGATTGCCCAAAAGAAAGGTCAGACTTGAGAAACAAAGGCCCACTATCACACAATGAAATGCATCCATATCACCTCACACTTGGCAACGTACGTGGAAGCCGGAATGAATGGGATAAAAGCTAAAGAAGAAGCCCAATCATCAACACTCATACCATGTTTTACAAACCCGAAAAAGATTTCCAGGTCTTTTTGGAAGCTTCATAGCTGGTTCTTCCATTGAGAGTTCCATTGAGGATTCTCAACTCCCTTCCAATAGGCCAAAAATTAGTACCGATTTCTCACAGCTGGATACATGTTACACACGAAACATCTTTCTGGAATTCTAACAACAAGAAACAGAGGGTTTTGTTTGGGCTTTTTTTAACTGCAGAAGGACATGGACTTCCAAGTCTTCCGAGCAAGACAAAAGATAACCCAAACCTAAATGCTACCACTAATTAGGTAGATTACAGGTGGGCGCACCAGTAAGTGGATAGCATGGTGAATCATGAATGCATAATAAAGGCAGAGAAGCCTATCAATCAAAACAAGGCAATAAAGCATTCAAAAGTGAACCAATTAAAAAGTCAGTGTGGTCCAAGTGTCGCCAAGTTCTGTAATCTATCAAACCAAACATTGCACACGGTTGTTGGTTTGCAAGAAAAACTTGAAAATGAAATAGGAACAAGAAAAAGAAAATTCAATGCAATCAGCACTCTCATTGGACAGAAAACAAAGCCGCCTTAGTGGAAAATGGCCAAATATAGTACCATACAGCTCAGTCATTGGACTATCCTGAGGAGAAAACCATGAACTAAGAGCCGAAACTCAGAAGACATGGTATGATAATTCATTAGGGTGCTCAATTACATATGATTACACCAGCTGAAAGAAGATTTTTTTTTTTTTTTTGAGTAGACCAGCTGAAAGAAGCTTAACATGACGAAAACTGTAACATTCGATGATCAGCATCTAAAACTCAATTCATATAGACAAGCAACATTCCAAACTAAAATCAGTCTTCCTTCTGCTTCGAACAAAATTAACCTTATCAAAGTTCAAAACTTATTTCCAGAACCATGGCATGGCTGTAGCAATCGAGGCTGACAAAAGTTTCGAACTCAGATTTCTAAAGTTAAACTACGTAACCTTATCATTATTCTAGATCACTCTGGAGTCTCTATATCTCAAAAATGTTATTCTTCCGAATAGCATGCGATAGATGCATTTCAATCTCCACAATCCTCCTATTTGAGACTTTTGGGGAGATACAACCTGCTAGGCACTTATATATATATATACATAATATTGGAAATATGAAAAAAAAAATACCAACTTCAATTCAGTTGAATCGTATCATCACTGAGTTGAGTGGCACCGAAAAATAAACATAATGCATCAAGCAACACTTAATTTACTGGAGCTAAAAAAAATGTGGAACAGGCACAAACATTAAAACATTGCACCATGAAAAAGTAAACATGATTGGATTCAGTCAGCAAGCTTACTACAGCACAGAGTTACAAGTATTGTAAAGGACAAACAGGTCAATCTAACTAATTTTTTGCTATCTATGACTTACAAGATGAACAGAGGTAGCGCAAAATATCTTCTTTCTCATTGCTTAGTGCAAAATTGCAACTTCAACAGAAAGAAGCTACCTCCATATTTTGCCCCAACAAAATTGTAGAAACCACAGTTAATCTATTAATATAGGATGTATCGTTTGCTGTAGTATGCTCTTCCAGTTCCCTGCTTGCTTAATACAAAACGAACAATGAGAAGCCTATAATGTTACTTTGGAAATGCCAAAAAATATTTTGAACTCTTCTGTGAAGAAAATCAATGAGATATCCATTCCATAGTTCATAATATTAATGAGGCACGTCATGCTGAACCAAGTACTCAAACTAATGGTCCTCTCCAGCCCTCACCAATCATTGCCTTAATCAAAGAATAGATCAAAAAGGTTCAATAAACATGAGATTAAATTGCCTTCACAGTTGTAAGGGGGCGCTAGTGATCCAAAAGCTTGACAACCTTAACTTTAAAGACAAATTTCACCTTTACCCAATCTCTTCTCGTTCTGTCCATGTAAATACCCAGATGCTTCAGTGATGTGAACATCCATAATATTCATTTTGGCTGAATATATTTTAACAAAAATAAAGGTTTCATTATAGAATTATACAACTAATAACTCGTGCCCGTGCCCGATGGTTCAAAAATGTTAAAGATGAGCCATCGTAATCATATCCCAGGAGTCTCTGATACCTAAATATATCCCAATCTAATTCGCATTGAGAGAAAACAACCGGTTTATACAGAAAATGACTTCTTGAATCTTGATTATGTATACCCATGGTTATCTGGATCTCTTACCTAGTCATCAGCACAAACAAGTTTCAGAGAAATAGGACCGCTAAACTAGGGTCAATACTTGATGGCGTACGTCTTGGCCCAACACCACGTCAAAAAGCAAACACCACATACAATTTCAAGTTGCAGAAAACAACAATACAAGCAAGCTTTTCTTCAGTAGAACTCATCACAATCAGAAACACATGGCATATATACACGCTGAGCAAAACAAGATTTACAAAATATTTTGCACCTCTCGAGCATCATATTCATAAATAACTCCAAAAGTAAACCAGTGCATCTTTCACATGAGCTGAAAACACAAACATATAGGAGTGCACAATATACCTGAAAGCTCTTGGTTTTAGTATCACCTTAGAAGGAAACCAAATTCCAGTGTATCAGTTAGCATCAACACCAGCTAATTACAGCATAATTCCATTAAAAAAATAACCATTGTCATTCTTTAACGTAGATTAAACGCCGAGGAAGAGAGACAGAGAGTCATCAGAGATTAACCTGGCAGCGCTTTGGAGATCCGACCATTGAATCACCAGTCTTATTCTTGAATCCGATACTCACATCATCACAGTAAACCCTCATGACGTGCCTCCCCGTCCTCCAAACCCCAGCTTTGAACCTCACCAGTGTGAGTAACCTCACATGAAACCCCGCACTCTCATTACCACGGTTCCGATCGTCCGCGATCGCCTTCGCCACATCATCCGCTGTGAGCTGGGTGCGGAGGACGGTGGTATCGCGCTTTCCCTGATGGAAAGAAGGGAGGGAGACCTCCGAGAAGGCGTCGCTGCCGTAGAGGACGGCGGCAGTCACGTGATCATACTGGATGGAGATCTTGGAGTTAGGGTTGTAAACGGAAAGCGTGAGGTCATAGCGAGAAGGGGGTGAGAAATGGACGGAGGAGAGAGAGAAATCAGGGAGGCGGGGGCGGAGGATGATCCAGATGGCGAGAGTGACGACGGCAGCGGCGAGGAAGACGGCGATGGCTCCGGCGATGAGTCGGCGGATGAGGAGAGTGTTGGAGCGGTATGGCGGTGGAGGCGGTGGAGGGACGGGGTAGTAGTGAACGGGGGGAGGAGGACGTGGGGAGGCGTAGGGGTAGGCAGTGCCTGCGACGGGGTAGCCAGTGACGACGGGCTTGGGATCGGTGGCGGAGCTCATGGCTGATCCGGCGTCGGAGGTTGCGAAACGCGTGAAAATCAAAAGAAATATGAAAAGGGCGAGCACTGTAAGTTTTGCTGACTCAATACTCACTCAAGAGTCGAGACTCATCAAGACCTTATGGAAATTTTGTTTTTTTACTTTTTTTTTTTTTTTTAATTGCCAAATCAAATGGAATAATTTTTTTTTTAAATAAATTTTCAAATTAGTCTACTAAAACTTAATCTTTTATCCCACGTGTCTTTAACTAACAATGAAAACTTTGATTAGTAAAATTTTTTTTCTTTTAATGCGATAAGCTTATATCAGCTCTCACTTTATGTGGACTTTGGAGTTTGATACTTCATATTCACCGAAACAAATACCTTTATTAAAAAATTTTGTTGAAAATCTATATTTTTGTTGGTACTATAACAAGATTAACTAAATTAAGAAGTAAATATGTTGGTCTCTATAAGGGGTAATTTGATTAACGAAATGTTATATTACCGCCGAGAATAGGGTTGGATATTAAAAATATTATTCTCAAGTTAGCTTGAGAAGACTATATACAATTTTTGTTTGATTGAATGTTTGAAAAAGCAATAATGTGATCGGAATATAATATTATTGTGTTTGATAATGAACATAACACCCCTCTGAAATTCAAATATTCACATATAAACCTTGCTATTTCGGAAATGAATAAAGCATCCTTTCTTTTTAGGTTTACTTCTATCTGGGTCCCCACGTGAAATTACACCGTTAAAAGCTATTTGAATTATCGGTTATGCCCCTCCACTCACCCACAATAGTTACAGGTAATGAGTGATGTGTTTTCCGAGATAATGATATGAATGCATTTATTGTAAGTGGTTGTTTTTATTATTGAATAAATATAGTAAATGTGAATGCATTTATTACAATTAAATGTTTTTTATTCCATAAAAATTTTAGCGTTTCCCAAAAATAAACACAAACTCCCATAAATAAACTTAAACGCCCAAAAGTAAACGCAAACTCACAGGCGTAAACAAAAACTCCATAAAATAAACACAAACTCATAGAAGTAAAATGTAAACGCCCAAAAGTAAATGAAAACTCACATAAATAAACGAAACGCCCGTAAGTAAACGAAACGCCAAACGTAAACGAAACTCTCACAATAGTTACGGGTATTGAGTGATGCGTTTTCCGAGATAGTGATTTGAATGCATTTATTGTAAGTGGTTGTTTTTATTCTTGAATAAAGATAGTAAATGTGAATGCATTTATTACAATTAAATGTTTTTTATTCTATAAAAATTTTAGCGTTCTCCAAAAATAAACACAAACTCCCGGAAATAAACATACGAAAACGTCGTAAACAAAAACTCCGGAAAATAAACACAAACTCATAGAAAAGTAAACAAACACCCAAAAATAAACGAAAACTCATATAAATAAACGGAAAGCGCCTAAAAAAAAAACAAAAGTAAACTCTCACAATAGTTGCGGGTAATGAGTGATGCGTTTTCCGAGATAGTGATGTGAATGCATTTATTGTAAGTGATTGTTTTTATTCTTGAATAAAGATAGTAAATGTGAATGCATTTATTACAATTAAATGTTTTTTATTCCATAAAAAATTTAGCGTTCTCCAAAAATAAACACAAACTCCCAAAAATAAACATAAACGCTCAAAAGTAAACAGAAACTCACAGTCGTAAACAAAAACTCCGGAAATAAACAGAAACTCCCATAAATAAACATAAACGCCCAAAAGTAAACGGAAACTCATAGTTATAAACAAAAACTCCGAAAAATAAACACAAACTCCTAGAAGTAACACAGAAACACCCAAAAGTAAACAAAAACTAACATAAGTAAACGGAAACGCCCAAAAAAAAATAACGAAGTAAGAAACTCCCAATCGTAAAGAGAAACTCCCAAACGTAAACGGAAACGTTGTAATATAAACAAAAACTCCATAGGGTAAATGGAAACTCCAAAAAACTAAGCGGAAAGTATTACGTAATCGCTTCAGTTGAATGCACAAACAAAGAAAACGTAAACGGTGACGGGCTAATGGAGAATCCCAAACGTAAACGTAAAAGTAAACGAAAATGCCCAAAAGTAAACGGAAACTCACAATAGTAAACAAGAACTCTCAGAAATAAACAGAAACTCCAAGAAGTAAACATAAACGCCCAAAAGTAAATGAAAACTCACAGTCGTAAACAAAAACTCCGCAAAATAAACACAAACTTCTAAAAGTAAAGGGAAACGCCCAAAAGTAAACAAAGAATGGAAACCTTGTTTACAAAAGCATGCATGGTAAGAGAAAGATTTGTAAAAAGTTCTGCCTTTTCTTTTTCGCCGTACAATTTCAAAAAATTATGACAAGATGTGGCGGGTCTTTTCCTACTAAAGTCAAGGGCAAAGTTGGTATTATGTAAAAAAGCTATTGACGGAGTTGGACGGAGGGACGAAAGGGAAGGTAAGCTAAAAAGGAAGGATGAACAGGGGATATTCAAATATCGGAGGGCTGATCGGGATGTTTACAATCGTACGGGGACTTATAATTAATTTTCCCATGGGAATCTTTTATTTCAAATTATCTTTTTATTGAAATACATTTAATTAATAAGTACCTAATATATTCAAGTTCATAATATTTTAAAATAATTATTGAATTGTTGAATAATAAAAATTTGCTGTTATTAAAAATTTTTAATTTTAATTTTAATATATTTATTTTTTTATAAATATTAATTAAGGAAAATCTATTTATTTTAAATAAATGTAAAATTTTTTAAAAATTGTATATTAAAAAAAAATTGATGTAAAATGTTTTTTTATCTTCATCTAAAATTGTATAATTAAAAAAAATATAATATTCCCACTCTTATCCGCATTCTAGGGGTAATATCGCCAAATAGCTCCATTTCTCTTAGAAGGCTTCATGATTTTTTACCATTTTCTTCACATTCCCATACTCTCAAATAATTGAATGCTTAATTACAAAACCAAAATATCAAAGAGTTCAAATTTTTCATTTTTTATTTCTGAATATCCTAAACTGACAAAGGGATTCCTTTAGAGTAATGCTATATCGTGCGAACCAGCCACACGACTGTCGTGGCTGGTGATGTGTGCGACCGGCCCACCAACCCATCATTTTTTTTATTTTTTTATTACAAATTTATTTTAATCCCCTCTCTCTCTCTCTCTCGTCACGAGGGGGAGCCCGCCCCCCGGTACATCCCTCCTCCTCCCCCCCCCCTCCTCCTTTCATCAAACACCTCTTCCGCACCTCCGCCGCCCTCTTCCCCCCCGACCCGCCGCGGAAGCCCCCCCCCCCCCCCCCCCCCCCCCCCCCCCCGCGGCAGAAAAGTCCTCCACAACCATTCCTTTGCGCCCGGGTTCATTGGTGCGAATGGCGGCGACCTCGCCCTCCACCTCTTCAAGTCCGAATCCGACGCCCTCAAGGTGACCGGCCTCCGTGAGACCATCCGTGTCCCCAACACCGAGCTCCTCCGTGTCGTCCTCGTCTCCGAACCTCTCCTCTCCTCTCCTCTGCCGACAAGCGTATGGTCAGATCCTTATCCCTCGAACCCTCCGGCCCCGATCGATTCCCTGTCTTCGACGTCGCGCGCTGTACCTCCACTGGGTCGCTGCGATTTCGCAATCCGACATTGGAGGAGCTCCGCTATGTCTACGCCTTCATGAAAGCCATCGCCTTGCTGCATCCCCTCCTCCAGCTCGCCAAAGACACCGCGCCGAAGCGCGGAAGAGTGATCCGCTTCGAGCCATTCATCGAGACGGTGGACGTGCAGTGGCCGCAGGAAGTCTCCCGTGGTTGCGACCTCGTCGCCGTCACCGTCTCCCATCCTCCCGGTCAAGCCTATGAAGATAAGAAGGTCAGTTCCAACTCCCCCAAATTCATTGCAAAGCATCCAATAAAGGATTCAACGAAGAAAGCCATAGTTGCAAAGAATTGGAACATAATGAGGCATTGCATGATGTGTTGGTGGGCCGGTCTAACAAATGAGGCAATCCAAACCTCAAACAAATCCAAGTAAAAGAAAAAAAGAAAACAAGAAGAAGAAGAAGAGAACTCACGCCAGGGAGGAGGACTGGTGATGCAATAGGTGACATTGGGAAGCTGATCCTTGACAGGATGAGGTTGGAGCTCATCCTGTTTCGGAGCTGGCGCTGCACCTCCACCACCTCCAGCCATGGCTGCCTCTTGCTCCTCCTGCTCCTCCCTCTCAGATCCAAAACCCAATAAAGCTGAAACCAAATAAGGATTAAACCAAATAAAAAAGAAGATGATGGGTTGGTGGGCCGGTCGCCACATCACCAGCCACGTCAGTCGTGTGGCTGGTTCGTGCGACCGGTTCGCACGATATAGCATTACTCCTTTCTTTATTAATGGAGCGAGTAGAAAAGTCCAAATATCTTGATACGGAAAAATGAGGGGAAAAAAGGGACATCCCGGATAAATTAGTTTTCGGACACATTACACGCGGCAAAGAATGAATTTTTTTTAATATTTTGTGTTTGATTGGCAACATAAAAAATTGGTAAAAAAAATTTTTTTATGAAAAATTATTCCGTGCAAAATGAAAAATAACCTTTTGATTGGCATTATTTTCTAGCTAAAAAAATCAAAATTTTCCCTTGTAAAATAAAAAATTAGCCCTCCCATGTTATTTTTTCATATAAACCTTTACATTTTCCATGGAAAACTTTTCCCATGGTGGAGGTAGGAAAAGTTTTCCTTTGTTTTCATGGAAAAGGGTCATGTGACAACATAAGAGAAAAAAATTTTCATAAAAAATTTTAGTAAATAAACAATCTATTTAATTTGGAAAATAATATGAAAAATTTTTCCATAAAAAAAAAATTGCATTCAAACACAACCTTTTTTTTTTTTTTTTTTATCTCTTATCGAATGTCAAAAAAAAAACTCCGAAAATTCATTCATAATAATCAATAATTTCAAGGAATAAATGCAAAACACACACACACACACAATACACGCTGCTGTAATTTGAAAATTGTTATGCGGTGACGATGTCTATGTGTGTAAAACCACAACTAAAAAAATATATATATATATTACAAATAAGTATGTAATAATATCCAATATTTGAAAGGGTGTAAAAGAAAAACACAAAAATAGAATACACGTTGGCTTAATTTGAATATTCTACGAGTGCATATAGGTAAAAAACCACAGCTTAAATACATAAATAAATCTGCAGGAAAATATCTATCCCAGAAAAAATTAAAAAAAGGAAAAAGAGCGAAAATATCTCGGGTCGTATAGTTGTAGTGTTGGGAAAAAAGGCCAAAGCTCAGCCTCAGCGTGGGAGCAAAGAAGGTGGGACGAGTGGCTCTCGATGCGGTCATGTAGTCCACGACCGCCCTTTTTGATCCCCTTCTAGGGCCCCAACATCCTTCCAATCTTCTTCTCCTCCCTTTCACTCCCTTCATCCATGGCCGCCGCCGCCTCCGGCGCCGGCCGGGCACCCTCCAAGTACCCCTCTATCCGCTGGGAAAGAGTCCTCCCTCGCCGATCCCTCCGTGTCCTCCTCGTCGAGCACGATGACTCCACTCGCCACATCGTCACCGCCCTCCTCCGCAAATGCGGTTATCACGGTAACGGCTGATGTTATGCCCTCGCTTCTCCTTTTTCACGATTGGATTTGAGATAGATTCATCGTTGATCGGGATCTCTTGCAGTCGCTGCTGTGGCGGATGGGGTGAAGGCGTGGGAGGTGTTGATTGAGAAGGAGTTTAACTTCGATTTGGTTCTCGCAGAGGTTGATATGCCTTCGCTTTCCGGAATTGGATTGCTCTCTAGGATCATGGGGACCGAGGGTTGCAAGAATATCCCTGTTATTAGTCAGTTCTCTTTCCTTTATTTTTTTTGTTTTTTTCGGAAAATGATTTTGTTGATTTATTGTAAATGAATTGTTGTTCTTTGCCACAGTGATGTCTTCGCATGATTCTGTTAGTGTAGTACTTAAGTGCATGCTGAAAGGCGCTGTGGATTTTCTTGTTAAGCCTGTTAGGAAGAATGAATTGCAGAATCTATGGCAACATGTTTGGAGAAAGCACTGTGTATGTAGCTCTTGTTGATTGGTTTGCTGTCTTTGTTGTTGTGGTTCTTTTCTTTTTCCTGCTGATACTGGACTACTCTTTAAATTCATGTTGGATCTATCAGACAAAATTGATTGACTGATCAAAAGTTTCCATTCAGTCAAGCAGCTCTGCAAATGTTTCTGACAACAATGCTGCTGGTAATCATATTAGTGTGAATGCCGGTGAGATGTCAGAGACAGGGGAAAACAGCGATGAAGGAAATCATGCTTTTGTAAGCTGTTTTGATTTTTTGATTTTTCCTTTTCAGTTCCAGTTCACCTGATCAGTAGTTATTGCTTGAAACGATCCTGTCTTTATTAAGAGTAACTAATCGAGCTTTAGATTCTGTTTTGTATGACAATCCTTGCTACTCATTGCTTGTGTAAATGGTTAATATTGATGTTTGATGAGATTTATTGTTACTAAACATTGTTCACATCTGGCAAGTGCCAAGTTCTGATAGTCATTTGAACAGCAGTCTGGTGGCAAGCCAGTAGTGGACATTGGAGTGGACCAGGAGTCCATGGAGCCACTACAAGATGGAGGAGGGTATTCTAAGGATGAAGTGGAAGCAAAACAAGATCAGGTTGATGAAAGATTGACTTTGGACTTGAATGATGAATCTGGAGGTTATCACTCCATCTTGACTTTGGAGCACACTGATATAGTGCCATTGTTATACTGATCGCTTTTGGTCTTGCAGATAAATCATTAGGGATAGCTGCTGAAGTAACGCTTCCTGTTCAAGATTTTTCTTTAGTAGAACAAGGTCAGACAGCTGAATGTTCGTACAAAACAATTCCCTTTAGGGATGAACCTAGAGGTTTTATGAGAGTAAAACAAGCTGTTAGCATCAATCCTAACAACTACTGTCACAACAATTATATAAGTGAACCTTCTAGTACTAGGAATTGCTTCATGGAAAATGGTGCAAGGGAAGTTGTTTGTGAATCTGCAAGATCAACTCATAAGGAGGATGGACTATATCATTGTTCGTCATCGTTTATGGAGCTTGAGGGTTGCCCAACGCAAGAGTCTAAAGAGAGAAATTTCTTGAAACATTCAAATAATTCTGCATTTTCAAGGTATTTTGATTTTCTTGAAACATTTAAATAATTCTGCATTTTCAAGGTATTTTAATCTGAATCCTCCTTTTGAAGGTATCTTGAGGATTTTTTGTCTTTATTTTTTTAATATTTTTAGTCAACCACTAAGTAGAATACCACTACTTGGTCATCTTTGTAAATTTTAGAGAACAAAACAGTGTTACAACCATTTTTCCCAAGTAATGGTGTTTGTAAAATCCCAGCCTACTTCCGCACTTTGTTTCCTATTTTATACAGATAATTCATTTGTATAATCTCTTCTTGTGATCAAATGTTTCAATTTATTGTGCCTCACAGGTAAATGCTCATCTTTTGTTATGCAGGTATGGTTATGAAAAGATTTGTCCTTCAAATCCACACGGTGCTTCCACTTTGTGCATAAGAACCACAGATTGTGTGGACCAATCCATCTCACATCCTAGTACCAATCAATGTGAAGATGAAAGAAATGCTTCTCTTTCTCCTAGGAAAAGGCTGGGATCCCCTCAAATGAATGCGGAAGAAACACCATTGTACTTTCAAGTCCCTCCCAATGGCAACAATGATGATGCTGTCCTTTCACCTTCTGAACAACCAAAAGAGAATGCTTGTATTGATCATTCTTCCACAAGAGAGGATGCTTCTTTTCTTCACCCTCAACTTGGGTATATACCATTATCGATTCCCGTGGGTGGCATACCTTATCAGACCTTGTGTGCAGGGCACCATGCCATCTTGCAACCAGTTTTCCGTCACGACACTTCCTCATCAGCCCATGGCTCAAGAGCAATTGGTAAGTTGCTATTTGTTATTTATTCAGGACAATCTGGATGACATGAAAAGTTATCCAAATGACAATAGTCCATTTATCATGATTTTATCATGTTGAAGGAAGTGATTAGCTTTGTTATTTAAGCAATCAAATATGATATGGATGTAGGAGAGCAAATAGCGCCATCATGCAATCCTGCAGATCAATCCAATCAAGCTGGTAGCTTTAGCCATGATGTGATGAATGTTAGTTGGAGCAATTGTAGTGGTGGAACAAGCACTGCAGTTGTTAATAGAGGAAATGCTTTGGAAAGCGGCAATGAAAGCGGTGTTCAAAACTGCAAGAGAAAAGTCTTGGGACATGATCATTCTAGGCGTGCGGCTGCTTTAGTCAAATTTCGCTTGAAACGGAAAGAGAGATGTTTTGAAAAGAAGGTAAAAGTTGTTGTTTTACATAGATTTTTTGTTTTTTGTGGTCTTTGGAACCACAGATAGGATATCCTAAGGTGGTTATGCTCTTCACATCATAGCTCGTGTATTTCATGATATTTTCATTCCTTGCCAAACCTCTTAACTTGTAAATTCCGAAGAAATTTCAAATATGTAATTGATTTCTTGGATAATGGTGACTTCTTAAAACTCTGATAATTTGAGAGAAGTAGTAAGACAATTAAAGGAGTGATAAAAATCAAAGCGAACAAGATGAAGATGTTTGAATTATGTTGAGGTCAACTTTTATTCTATCATCTTTAAGTTTATACTCTGGTTTGTTATCTTAATTCATATATTATATGGTCGTTTGTTTGATTATGGCTTGTATGCAGTTGAAAACTGTTTCTTTGGAGCTGTGATTTATATTTATTTGAATTAATAATTTCCAACAGAAAGAATGGTATGATAGATTTGAATTTTGAAATGAGAAAAGCTGCTATGTTATTGTAGAAAATGTACTGATAGGTATTGCTTTCCTTGGGCAGGTTAGATACTTTAGTAGGCAAAAGCTTGCTGAGCAAAGGCCAAGAGTGAAAGGCCAATTTGTACGTCAAAAAGGAGTAGGTTCCTCAAAAACAACAGACACTGAAGAATGAATATTAGCGACTAAACATATATAGTATTCTCTTGAGGCTTTTGTTTCCATTGGTGGAAAGTTGAAGGTAAGGAGGAAAGGTTCCGATGTCTCCATCTTTGATATAATATACTGATGTGACTGCTTAATTTGCCAGCCTCTTCATGATCTCATAATGTGTAAAATTTTCATCTGGTGATAATGCAGAACATGCTCACGTAAATATGTAAGAACTTGTCACAAATTTTCATCTCATCCTCATTTCTCACTATGGCCATTGGTTTTTAGACCTTAGCAGGTTGAGGATCAGCCTTTATGGTCTTTTCAGCATTTCATGATTTCCATGGATCACATCTGCCGTTATAGGCGTTATCAAACCATAAGCTATATCGGGAAATGAAGGTATGTTTTTCCTATCCATACCTTCCATCTTCACTCAACTTAGCCCTGTTTTCTTCTGCATGATTAAAGTTATATTCAGACATGATTTTCTTACTAAATGCAAATGCTGCAACTTCAACACAAGAAATAAAATTTTGGGCTCAGTTTTTCATGCATGGTTTTATGGCCTTTCATTTTAAAAACCATTGAGTTACTCGATTATTTTGCCAGTTTGGTTAGAATGACATCTCTCAGGTGCTGAACATTTGTCTTTTTCCAAGCCTTAGTAGATTCAGTCCCATTTCTTTAATTCTGTTCATACTTTATGTAATAGGATTGCAATAATCCTTTAAATGAGAGCAATTAGAGCCCTGACCAGAGTTAAGACTACACCAGATAAACACTGGCATTGAATCAATTGATCTGACTGGCCGCTGCTGAGTTTCAGTCAAGCTTCTCTTTTACTGTTTATACAGGAGATATGGGTCCTGGTTCCATTGGGGTTGTCCTGATAAATCTTATCAGACTTTTCTAGGGTATCTAGGTGTGTTCTTAATGGTGATTGATTTCACTGGATATTGATTAAAGGCTTCATTCATGTATCACCTGCAATATCCCGTGGTACTATCATTTGGCTCCACACTAGTACCATTTTGTTTCTTGCTGACCTTTTGGTCCATTCCTAGTAGTTGCTATCCTGAGAGATGGATACTTGAATGAATTCCCATGGCCCTCATTTTTGTCATTTCCATATTAAGTTACATAACTTGTCTCCAAAAGTTTATATTATCTTGTTCCAGACATGTCTCTTTCGCTATAACATGTTAATTTTTCTGATCTTATTGTTCAATACATTTTATGCTTTTTTTTAGTACTTGATATTCCATTGTAAAGTTTGACAACCATTTGTTAACCCTTTTAAAATACAAGTAGATCCTGATCTTTCCACTGGATTGGTTTTTTTTAAATTATTGTAATTAAATTTAAGCAGGGAATGTAGCAAAGAGAACAACATCCTTGGATTCCTCAGTGTTTGCTAAACCCAATTGCCTGTCTTGCCTCTCAAAGACAAGACTAAAAACCACTTAAAATGTTTGTCATTCCTTTTGGCTTGCCTACATCCAGAAATTAAGGAATAAAGCACTACTCTAGGTTCAAGCTGCCACAATTTTGTACATTAAAACCACTGAAAGGATTGGATACATTATCTTCACTGATTATTTCTAATCCAAAAGCCTCTAACCATTTTATTATATTACTTGCGCAACACCATGGCAGCGGCGGTAGACAAGAAAACACACCAGAATCCCCACTTTATTTTTTCAATCTGTTTGCTAAGCTTGTTTCTCATCAATAGGTCCAGTCCTGAGGCAGAGCAATCCCAGTGGGAGAGTGACATGACATTCCCTTCTTTCCTGCATTCTTTAAAGCTGGTTTCTCCTGCCTTCCTCCCCTTCCCACATCTGTGCAAAACCTTAATAAATGAGAGTGAGCACTATTCCAGATTTAAAAAATAAAAAAAAAACAATAAATGAAGAAATGCAGGAACTCCCATAACCAAAGCCTGGTCAAACAAAGTCAATTTTGAAAGGCGAACTGGGAAAGCAAAAAGCACCTTAACCAATCTTTTTCATTGTCAGTTAAGTTTGAAATAAATCAATAATATCAAATATAATCGATTTTTTTTTCTCAAACATTACGTACTAGCTTTGTAACCCGTGTTAACCCGGGGGAAAAAAACCCCGGTTCCCACACACTTGCCCACCGGCCCGGGTCGCTGAACCGGAAAAAATCCTTTCGGTTCACCGAGAACGGGCCTTCCAGACTCTAACGGGTAAACCCGCCTCGACCCGACCCCGAACCCGAACCCGAACCCGAACCCACCATTCGCCGGCACCGGGGCCCGAAACCTGCCATACCCGAACCGAGTCTCCGTCTCTAAAACTTCCGGTTCGAACCGTGCCACCGGTCTAAACCCCTGCCAACCAAACCGGGTTTAGAGAAAACTAACGGAAAGGAAGTGCAAACGGGAAAGATAAAAACCTCGGGATTCCGGCTATGCGACATCGTCGGAGCTGGACCACTCGCCGGAGCAAGCAAGCCAAACGCCCCGAGCTGCTTCACCAAGTCTTCCACGTAAGCAAGCTCCGGCGAGCGGTGAACTTCGACATCAGGGTAGAGGTCGGAGGGAAGCCAGAGCTCGCCGTCCTCGTGGTTTGGCAGGAAAGCGTCTGCCATGGCTGGAGAAGAGAGAGAAAAGGAGGAGATGAGTTTAGAGAGAAAAACGTTTGCTGGTATTCTGGGAATGGTGGCGGCGCGGATAGCAGGGAGGGAGGTTTTAGGAAGAAGAGTGGGAAATTTAAAGATGGAAAGCGGGATATTTTTTTCTATTTTTTAATTAAATTTTGCTCGAAAAACGAGGAGAAGGCGATACGTGCATTGCCGAGAAAAACACGCATGTGGTCTTCTGATGATAACCGTTCGATTAGCCTCGGGATTGGGTTTTTGCGACGATGGACGGAGATTAAAGGGATGTTTTTGTGGGAATTTTGGGGTTCATTAAGAATGAGCATGAGAACGAACGGAAGGGATGGTACGTGTTTGTATGTCTGAGTGGTGGATTGGCTGTAAGGGTTGGAGTACCGAAGCAGTGCGACTGTTTGTTTTGGTGACACGTGTGATGAGCCAGCTTGTTCTATTGGGCTGTGTAAACACTTGAATTTGATTAAAATGGTAATTGAAGAAAGGCCTAAATATGGGTTATTTGAAATTAGTAACGCGTAAAACATTAAAAACTACTCGGTTATTTTTACTTGTCTATTTAACCAAAGCACATATATTAAAAAATTAATTAAAATTAATTAATAATCTAAATTCTATAAAAAGAATATTGATTTTCGAAGATTGCTTTGTTATTTAAAATGTAATTTAATAAAAATGTAGTTGAATATGATCAATTGGAAGTTATAGAAGTGTATTAAATATAAATGATGAATTTAGAAAAAAAATGTTAATTTTTATAAATTTTCTAAATGAAAAGAACCAAAGAAAGTTTATAGAATGGAATAAATAAAAAGATAGGAGGGAGTAATTTGTAAGGGGAAGGGCAAATTTGTCTATAAAGTATTTTCAAATTACCATTGCTTGGTAATAATCCACTCAGTGATCTAACATAGGCATAATGTGACTACCTAGATTTTTGATACCCTGGTCTTTTTTATTTATCCATTTTAACTAATTTAGGTGGTTTAAAAAATTAAATTAAAATTAGTTGGTAATCTAAAATTTATTAAAAAAATTATATTTACTTTCTAAGATTACTTTTATTTGAAATATTATTTAACAAAAACTATAGTTGAATATGATTTATTGAAAATTGAAGAAACGCATTAAATATAAAAAACACAATTTGAAAAAAAAAAATTAATGTTTCATAAATTTTTGAAATTAAAATATAAAAAATCAATAAAATTTCCATAATAGGACAAGTAAAAAAATGCTGGAGTGAATAATATTTTATTATTAATAATATTAAATTACTATTAAAATTTTTTGGTTATGCACGGTAAAATTTATGTGGGAGAGCTAATCTCTTGACCTCTCCCAGTAAAAAAATGGTGACTTTGATGTAGTATAATAAAATTAAAATAAAACTATCTAAAACAATCTTTGGGAAATATAATTTTCAAAAAGTTTTTTAATTATAATAATGCTTGCATAAAAAAATTAACAATTGACTAATCTTCGAACTTATTAATTAATCTAACTTAATTAAATTATAATGATAATAATATAAATTAAAAAAATTAGAATTAAAAAAAATCATGACATTTTGGGGGTAAAACTAAGAAAGCGCGAAACCATGGCAGTTCAAAGCGGCATGGCGTTCGGGGAGTTCTCTCTCTCTTCCTCTCCCTCTCTCTCTCTCTCTCTCCCCGGAGTGGAGGCATTCCGTCATCTAGGGCTCTCTTTGATCTCTTACAATGGGCGTTTCTTGATCCCAGGGCTCCGTTCCCGCAACGCTCTAGCGCTATGGAGTGGTTCGGGCGTGCTCTGAGGAAGAAGGTCGTCGTCGTCGGAGGTGGAATCGCCGGCGCCCTCCTTGCAAAATCTATCCAGTTTCAAGCCGATGTAACCCTCATCGACCCGTACGATCCTCTCCGTTTGCCCCTCTTTTGATTCTCAACTTTGATTTCCTGTTTTTCATTTGAACTAAAGATGTCTTTATCCTTTAAAAAAAAATCTTCAATGTAGCATTTACCATGTTCAGCCCTAAATTGCTGAATTTATAACTGAATCGATGTCAATGTGTATGTTTTAAGAATTAGGGTTGATCTTTGCGTCGTTGATCATAGTTTTATGTTGTGATTGATGCCTTGTTCTCATGAATCAACAAATTCAATGTATTAAGAATGATATGTTAATCAATGTTTCTCACTTTTGGTTCTTTTTATATGTGAATTTAGGAAAGAATATTTTGAGATTCCATGGGCCAATTTGAGATCAAAGGTGGAGCCTTCACTTGCAGAGAGAGCAGTAATTAACCACTCTGAGTACTTAACTAATGGGAGGATAATTACTTCTTCAGCTGTTAACATTACTGAAACTGATGTTCTGACTAGCGAGGGCCGAAAAATTCCATATGATTATCTTGTCATTGCTACTGGTCACACATACTCTACTCCACGAACCAGAAGAGATCGGCTTGAACAATTTCAAGAAGGTATATATTTACCTCACTTCATTGGATTTTAGTTAGTGTTTATTTGGGATTTTTTCACTTCTCATTGCTGCTTTCCTTGCTATCTTGTTCTTTCATGAAACTTAATGAACCAGTCAAAATGATAGAACAACTATGTATAACCCTCCTATCTTGTGTGATTGCAATTACTTGAAGATATTGATGCAAAACTGAATTGCATTTTCGCTTTTGTCGCTTTGAATCAGAGGTTCCCCTTGCTATCTTGTTCTGTTCTAGATTTCTGGGACTGATAATTGGCACATGTTTATGCCTTTGTAGATCTCAAAGACTGAGCTTTCGTATTCGCAATTACTGTAATAACCTCATGGTTAAACATAATTAACTGTTTGAAATGAGATAGCGACTGCATATAACCTCTTATCTTGTGATTACAATTACTCAAATATATTCATATGGAACTGAATTGCTAATCCCTGAACTCACCTTCATGCAAAATTAGAGTCTATTTATGTGTAATTCTTTAAAGTAATAGTTGTTTAGTCTTCTTGTTCTTTTATCAGTATATCTTGGAATGTATTTCATGAAGCTTTGGTGTAATATTAGAAGCATCTCAGATTCTAATTCTTGTTATATATGACTTCTTTTCCCAGAGAACATAAAGATAAAGTCTTCTGGCTCTATTTTGATTGTTGGCGGTGGACCAACAGGTGTTGAGCTTGCCGGAGAAATTGCCATGGACTATCCAGATAAGAAGGTAACTCTGGTTCACAGTGGTCCAAGGTTGCTGGAATTTATTGGGCTGAAAGCTTCCCAGAAAGCACTAGATTGGTTAAAATTGAAAAATGTTGAAGTGCTATTCGAACAGTCCATTGATTTATCCACCGTATCAGATGCAGACAGAGAATTCAAAACATCAACCGGTGAGATCATCAATGCTGATAGTCATTTTGTTTGTGTGGCAAAGCCATTGGGTTCACAATGGCTCCGTGAATCAATTGTCAAGGATTACTTAGACAGAAATGGTAGATTGATGGTGGATGAAAACTTAAGAGTTGGAGGCTCCAACCACATTTTTGCAATTGGAGATATTGCAGATATTCCTGTAAGTCCAGTCAAAATTTTTCGAATCAGTTAAAGCTTATAACTCATTGAATTTTAATCTCCCAATACCAACAGGAGCTTAAGCAAGGGGATGTCGCACAACGCCACGCACTCCTCGTCACAAAGAATCTGAAACTACTGATCAAAGGCTGCAAGGAGAACAAGCTAATTAAGTACAAACCCGCCTCTGCGAAAGCAATGGTTTCATTAGGACGAAAAGATGCCGTCGCCCAATACCCACTTGCAACAATAATGGGTCATCTTCCTGGCATGATCCGATCAAGAGACTTGTTCATCGGCAAGACGAGGAAACAAATGGGACTCGAAAGCCACCCTACTTGATATATCTATGTATATATATAAATTCAATGAATCATCACATTGTTCTTGATTTTGTCTTCATCATTGATGCAACTCAACTGACCATTAAAATCCAATCCAATGCAATGCAATGCAATGCAATACAAGGGAGTAGTACTGAAGTACATAAATAGTCAGGAAACCGTTTGGAATCTTTGGTATGTTTTTGTTTTTATGTATATCAATTTGGCAGTGAAGTTAAACAGGGAGTTGCAGAGAGACTGAACTGATAACGTCACCATTAACGTACTTAAAAAGTTGCTGTCAATTCAATGCCAGATGGTTATGATTTTGGGAATCAAATCAAGGCATGATTATAAACGGCATCACATCAAACACTTGAGAGCTCAAACTGGTTATCGGCTATCGGGTAAAGAAAAATAAGAGACCCGAATCTGCCGCTCGTATCCGGATGACGTCAGGGGGAACTCAAGCGTGTGTCTTATCCGGTCGGATGACGTGGCACTGTTTCATGCGCCGCCGGAGCGCACGTAATCATGTCCCTCAATCTTGTACACGATTCGGAGTATCTTCTCATCATAAAGTGGCAGCCATTTTCGTCTCTATAAATGCTACTACTGCTTTGCAAGTGCAAGTCAAAGTTGATTCAATTCAAGCCATGGCTCTGCTTCGTTTGCTGATTCTTCTCTTCTTGTGTTCTTCTCTTGCCGTTCAAGGACGTTTATTAGGTTTTTTTTTGTTCTTTTAATGTTTATTTATTAAATAAATTATATCTTACAATGTCTTTTGTTTCTCTTTGAACTCTTTTTATGTATGTATATGTGTTGTTTTTAGGGTGCATGACTGGGAACAGTTGCATGGGAGAAGAGGAGATGGCTCCGCCCGCTGAGAATGGGAAGAACATTAAGGTAATGCCATGCATGCATGCATGGATGGATGATGTTATATTTATATTCACATATATGTTTGTTTATATATATATATATATATATATATATATATATATATATATATATATATATATATATATGATTGAGTTTGTGATACAGATGGAGGAGATGAAGGGATTGAGGCCACTGGAAAGGAGGAGCAGAGGGGATTTGTTTGGGTTGAACTTGAGGTGGGTGCCATCTGGACCGGACCCACTGCACCATAGTGGAAGTCCAAGGAAACCAAGAACTCCTTGATGAAACTAGAAGAAGATGTATCAAATATATAAGCTCGCTAGAAGCCATGGAATGTATGGCGCCTACGTAGAAGAAAGCTTAGTGTGATATTTTTGTCTTGTAATTCCATCTCTTGCTCTCTTCCTTTTGATGTGAAATGCTATGGATGTAATTTGTGGTTTCCATGTTTTGTGTTTTAAATTCAGTAATTGCTCTTTTCTTTTTATTATTATGGTAAGTTATAAACTTATATATAAATAAGTAAAAAAGGCCTTTCGCATGAAAACTATGTATCTACATATTTGGAACACTGAATAGCATATATGAAGATAAGTGAAATGGTTTTGTATGCTCTTCTGTATATTTCTTAATATTTGCTTTTCTACACCATCGAGTGTTCAACAGTATATGATGGTATGAAATATTCAAAATATATATTGTAATGAGCACAACTTTCATGCTTGTGTTTCAAACCTTAACTTCATTTTTTTTATGCCATCATCTATATTTAAATAGCTTGTGAAAAGGTCCCCCCTTTAAATGGCATAAAAATTTAAAAGCATATAGCCCTGGAGATTCTTTTCACAAGCTATTTAAATGATGTGTTATAAAAGAGCCGTATAAAAGAAATAATATTGTATTGGTTGCAACAATATCATCACCGTTTGAGATTGTTTTATGAGGGCAGCACGGCTGTGATTTGCTGTGAGTACCTTATTTTAATTCTACTCTTATCTTTCAGAAAAAAAAAACCTCCATCGTGATAACAAATAGGTAAAAACTAAACAAAGTTTGTAAAACATTAACGTCTGGCACAAAACAGTGGATTAATTGACAAGATAACTGCTAATTTTCCAACAGACATTTTTAGCAAGCATCTTGAGAAGTTTTTGTTGATCAGTGTTATTGCATACCACCACCACTTAATGCTGTGCAAGCATTTACAGGTGCATTCATTTCCTTGAAATTAAGTTGAAAAGGATAATTAACGAGTAAGTGAAATGGTTGTTAGTTTCTTTCAGCTCTCAGTAAAGGCGGAACTTTGTTAGTGATTAAAGCCATGTCTTAAAGATACAGGGCTCCCGCCGGCAAGGCTAAGCTTTCCCATGTCAAGCATCAAAGGATCCGACTGTACCGGGCTCATCTCGAAAAAGGATGAACTTTTGCTTCTTCGGTGCTTCCCGTAAACCATCTTCAACTTATCCACTTCATCCTTCAGAGAAAGATATTGACCTACAGGTTTTAATTGAGCATTATGTGTTAAAAAAGGCTTTGAGAAACAGGAACAGCTTATAGCTCCTTATGATAATGTATGCCGATGAAATGATGATCTTTATTTTAGCAGACTTACAATGAAGCAAGTGAAAGAAATTCATTTTACTTACAATCTTTCCGTATTTTTTCTTGGTGAAGGTTGAGAAGTTGCCATTTAAGTTTTTTGTTTTCGATGGAGAGTGCAACTCGTTCCTGAGACAGGGCCTCAACCTTGGTTGCCAGTTCTGCTTCCAATGTCTGTGTAGAAATATAAACTTTCGAGTATTTAGGAAAGTTAGAATGATGAATAAGATTCAGGACAGCAACTAAAATAACAAATTCACCTGCAGTGCATCCACAGTTTTCTCAAGTTCAGCGATATACTGAAGTTTGCGAACCCTCGATCGTTGTCCAGAGTGCCTGCCAAAGAAAACAAGGATGATAAGTATTCCCAACAGTGTTATTTGTATGAATTTCATAGACAAGGCAAAATATTTGTTGATATACTAAATCACGCGAGAACAAATTTCCTAAGGAGTCCAAGTAAGAAGATGAGAGCTTTAATTAAAATAGCAAGTCAAAGAGATTGCTTCACTTGAGCAAGTCTTATACATATGTAATTTGTTCTTCCTAACCACAATTGAGTTCTAATAATCACATGCCTGACTATTGGCTTTTCCTGAAAGAGAAACCTAATCCTAATTGGAGCCCACATCTAAAATTTGCTTGAAGCACTTTCCTCAACTTGTTCACCGCATAAGCAATGATTTAATTTGAGGCAGACAGGCCTTAGTGTTCTGGATCAGAACTGAAGGAAGGACAGAATCAGGTATGGAACTTCTCAATCAGAAAACTAAGACAAAAAAGACCACTGGTTTTGACCAAGAAGTCATTCCCTTCTGAAAACACTAAAGAGAGTATTCTAGAAAACACAGGGATAATCCAGATATCAGGATCCCCAACCTTCTAAATTTTGAGGAAAGATGCAATATATGGTTAAAAAAATTGTTTGAAAGAAATGAGACATCGCTAGCTTGTTGTTTTAGTTTCATGAAATATTCCCAATGGTATTTCTTCATTTTATTTTGAATTCAAGCAAGAAATAACACGGCATGACTCAGATATTAAGTCATGTTCTGTTGCTCTTTGACAACAATATCTATGGCTATTTGTATCTGATTAAACTCCAATGAAACTGGTTTTGATGAAAGACTTAAGAGGCCGTTTATTTTATCAAAAGAGTTGGGAAGAAGTGAGTGGAAGTCCCACTTCACTGAAGTGGCTGGAAGCAGTAGAAAACCTACATTTCATGTGTTCATTTCACTTCCGGTGTAAATTTCACAGGAAGTCAAAGGGCACCGAAGTGATTGGAAATTTCATGCCACTTCCAATGGAATCAGGATGGGTAGGGAAAGTGGGAGGAGGTGAGATTACATATATTATCCACTTCCCCCAACTTCAGCCACAAAAATATTGAAGTAGCTTTTAACTAAAATGAAGGCGGCGAGAGAAGTTGCGAATTTACTTCCTCACTTATGAAATGAACTTCCATAGTAGAGGAAAGTAGACCCACTTCAACCACTTGCCCCTCGCTAATGGGAACAAATGGATTTTAAATAATGAACACACAAACAATAACCTGTTTAGAAAAGATAAGTAACTGTTCCATCAGGTGCTGAAGCGCAACTGCTATCATATACAATCACTAGTACATTTTCCTAATACTATGTAAAGCAAAATGCAAACACGTAAAGCACATTTGATAAACACATCACCAGCACATGAATGCGAAAAGAGAAGAACATGAATTCCAAGAATATCGCAGTAGGAAAAACAATAATGTACCTCCTCCTTGCCTTATCAGAATCAACATCACCCCCCACACTATGATCTTCACTTTTAATATCAGACTCATCAGTTATTAAACCACCAGTAACATCCACAGCTAAATATCTCAAAGGATTCTGAGGCACAGTCTCTAACAAAGCAGAAACCATGGAGCTCTCAGACTGGGTGAGCTTGCCCTTCTGTCTAGGGGAATTAGGCCCATAAACATAATCTGCTTGAAACCGCAACCAGTCTTGGCATCCTTTGGTTGGTTAACAGATGGTTGTGAGACACTGATAGATGGTATTGGATTGTCAAGCACCTCCATAATGGATGTAGGATCACTAGAAGCTCTCCGAAGAAAGAGACCTCTCGGGGTGGCTTCTAAATTTATCAAGAGGTCATCAAAGGTGGAACCTTGGGAGGGAGACCTACGGTGTTTGGAGTGCTGTGATTCGTCATCTCTGAAAGGTGTTTGAGATGAGGAATCAGTAACTCGAGGTGAGGGTAACCTACTCTGAGGGGGGCAACGAGGAGGGAGGTGGGCAGGGCGCGACATTGCCAGGAAAACTAGGGCTTGCTATGTCTCTAAGCAATGCAATTTCTCATGTTTAGCTTCCTTTTGCTTCTGCAATCCAGAATATGTTTTAGCTGAACCAAAACCACAATCCAAAAATCCAAGAAAAAGAAAAAAAAAAAGAAAGAAAGAAAAAGAAAAGGTTTGCTTGCATAATCAACAAACAACACTGAAAAAACACACCATAATATAAAGCATTAAACATCAAAGGAGAAAAATAAAGACCTATTGTTTCTGAAAAAATTGAAACAAGATCAGAAGGCATATGCATTGATGTGTCTTTCAACTGGTATCAAACTACTTTTTCTCGGAAAACAAATTAAAAAGAAAAACAAAGAAGTTTTGAATTCAAGTTGTAAAGAAAAAGACACCGCCTTTAATGTCTGATTAAACCCAAAACCCTAAAAATTTGGCAACTTTCTCAAAGACTCAAACTTCTCCTCCCTAATAATCAACGATTCACCAACCCGATGCTTCATCCAAACAAAACCAAACCCAACCCTAACCCCAATAAAATAGTGATCCCTCAATCCGCAACCCAAAGAACCCCCTCTCTTTTTTTTTAACAAACAAAAACCCCAAGCAACCACCAAAAACCAAACCAACAAAAAAATCCAACAAACAAACACCAATAAATGAAAAACACCAGCAAATAAAACACGGAAACAAAACCCAACAATGGAGGATAAAAAAAAAAAACCCCAAAAAAAAATCGTAATTTCCTCCATCACTCATCCTTCTCTTGAGAACTCGCATACCTGCTCCGCTTCAAATGCGAGAAAGAGCTAGAAGAGGATGGATAGGAGAAGCTAAAAAACCATAGATAGAGCGCAAAGGAGAAGGCCTGAATAGAGAGAAACGAGAAAGCGCGGAGAGATAGAAAGAGAGAGAAAGGCGTGCGGCAGTGCACTTGGCTCGCCTCACGGGAAAGACAGCTGGTCTACAGACTCAAACTCGTCTGTCCTTTTCTACACTTATTTCACACGTGCCTTTCATACGTGTGGATTTTATTAAAAATAATAAATTATATAAATACTAATATAATTATCAGATATAATTTTTTTAAAATTAAAATAACACAATTAATAATTATTATTAATTAAAAGTAATTTTTTAAATTAATATTAAGTAAGTAAAGTATTTATCATTGTCCTGTTAATTGAAATAGCAAACTAGAAGTTCTACATCGGAGTTGGCGCTCAGTTTAAAAATCTAGTTTTTCTCTCCTGCTCTCTGTAAAACCCTCGCTGCAATTGTAAACCCCGCCATTGATTTCTCTAAAAATTTCTCCCTTCTATATTGCATATAGCTTCTCACGAGGAGCCATGGCTCTCGCGAAGTTCAAGCCCTAATAAAGGTCGTCTTTTTTTCTGTTCAAATCTTGGATTTGTGATCCCTTTTATACTCTGTGATCCTGTATTAATGAAATCCATGTAGGTTATTTTGCATCTACTGACCTTGATTGTGCTTTTAATGTTGTGTTGCTTTGCAATTGATTGGGTTGTTCGTCCTCGGTGAGGATTGGAGATTTTTTTTTTTGCTTGCACCGACCCTGATTGTCCTTCCAATCTTGGCTTTTAGTCCCTTTCATGTTCCTCTATTCCAGTATCAATTGAATTTATATAGGTTATTGGTGCGAAAAGAGAGCATTGATGATTTCTTTTGCACCCACTGACCTTGATTGTGCTCCCATCTTCGTGTCGCTATGCAACTTGATTGGTTTGTGTATCCTTGATGAGAATTAGAGATTTATAGATAGATGCAAGAAAAACTCCACTTTTCTTTTTCCTGACAATCATAATCTTAATCTGATGTTGCTTTTCTGTGTGAAAATTGATTTGGTAGTTGATGAGTTGGTCATCTCTGATTGAAATAATGTGTGGAATCACTGTTTTAGTTCATCTGAAATATATAAAACGGGATCATTAAGTTGATTAAAGATCGTGTAAAAAGAGTAGTGCCTTCCAAGGCTTCGAAATGCTTGATGACTCTGTTGAAAAGGTGGAAGGTGGATGATGAGATTCGTGATGTTTCAATTCTGATGTATCTGCTTGATCGTGACACAACTATATTCACAAAGGCAAGTGGATCAGGCTAGATTTTGGTTATGCCCCATATTGTTATCTTATATTGTTATCTTATATCTTGATTCAATTTTATCTCAATTAAACTAAGATAAAGCAAAAACTCAAGAAATGTGGCTTACTTTTGCTAAAAGTAGGATTTTTATTGCCTTTGTTTCCATTGGGATTCTTCTTGTATTCTCTCTTTGCATTAACTCTTTATCCTTTTTTCTTTTTCAGTTGGTGTAGCACATGTTTTAGCTTCAATGTCTGAAAAGTAGAACAACAAGTTGCTATGGCCATTGTCCTGCTTCAATCATTGTTTCATTTCTTGTCCATATTCTCTTGTTATTGTGAGTTTTTGGTTGAATCCCATTAAAAAAATGTGATCTTCTTTTTCAAGTCAAGTGTGTGGTTGAAGACAAAAATTTTCTAGTTCTCTACCATGGAAAGAGTAAAAGTATGTTCGTATACTTCTAGACCTAGTTTACTTTCTCGTGGCATCTAAAGGCATTTTTTTTACTTCATTTTAAGTTTGTGAAAATGATCCACATCTAGATTTTGATATGCTGCAATGAGCAATTCTTATTAATGAACATGGGTACCTTTCATTTTTAGAATAATGTGGTACTATATGTTTCACCACATGGAAGAACATAAACAGAGGTTAAATCATAGGACATTGGTCAATTAATTTCAGGTTTTTCGACGATAAGTTTGTTCCAATTCTGAAGTAGCAATTGTCTCCTCTGTGCTTCAAACAAGACACCAATGAACCACTTGCCTGAAATTGCATTTCACTTTATGAATCAACATGTTAATGGCAAACATAGCTCATCCCAATGATAAAATAATAGACGATTCCTTTATTACCCCATAAAATTTTTCATGAGCTGTATGATGTGAGTACACTTGGGAGAAAAACTTACTGAATGGTTCGTTTGAAGTAAATGCTGCAAGATCACTTCATTTTCTGTGCAGTTCTCAGCTCAAGATCATTATATGTTCCCCATTTTGGTTCTCAAACTCATCCTCCATGAGAAATATGTTAATTTGGTAACAACATGAACTTTTTTTTTTTTTTTTTGGTTTTTGATGAGTTATCCCTCACATGTTCATTTATATTCGAAAGTTTCTGTCTGGGAGCACTCTTCAAGGAATACCTGTCTTTCCAGAATCATATTAAAAGTCCCATTCTTCATATTAGGCATGTTTTGACCCTTTGCATCTCAATCTTATTACACTTACAGCAAAGCAATCCAAGAGAATACAGAGTCACTTGCAACTCATGCTGAATGATGCAGTAATCTCTTCATTGATATTGCTATTTAAGTTTCATTCAGAAGTGATGCTAGAGCCATAAAATGGCTGCATAAATTTAGTATTGCTTGCAGTTGCCTGATACTTCTGAGTTCCTGCATATGATTTTTACGCCTTTTCTTTTAGATGCAGTTTATGAAGCATAGAGAAGATGTGGTTGAGACACTGGTGGTCCTTGAAAACCAAGTAACAAGGAACATGCATCCAATATCACAATTTAGAGGTTTCAAAGAGAATGAAACAAGGGACAATTCTTGTGGCTCCCCCAGCATGGAATGGAACTCACTCGATGCTATGAGAACCACTAGGTATGAACCAGCTTCTTCTGGAAACTGAAAACTGGTTTATTTATATGCATGAATATATCATATTTTCGTTATTTGTCTGGAGAAAATTCTTGCTTGATCTGGACAATTATGCTAGTGGCTCGGTAATAACCTTTCCACGTCATCTTATTTCTTATTTAATTTCAGTTTAAATTATATATATATATAACTCCTGCCTGGCACCTCATCCCAGTCAAATACGTCTTTGAAAACACTGAAATGGGAAGTGGAAAATAAAAAGAAAACTCACTTCCCGCTAGAAAACTCTACGGGGCCCACAGTATGGGAGAAGGACAAGTGGCCCAATGGAACGTAAGCAAATTGCCACGTCATTCCCGCGATTTCTCGTCTGAGTGGGGCCTTAATCTCGACCTCAAATTCCTCTCGTCATCTTCGTTTACGATGTCTCGCTCGCTATCGAAATATCGATTAGAATCCTAACCCTAGTTCTTCGCTGCGGTGATGATCAATCGTGGTATGGAGCCACGGCCACCGGCATCGGATACGGCAGAGAAGGCACTGTCGTTCCTCTCGCGTGGCTGGCGAGAGGTGCGGGACTCTGCCGGAGCGGACCTTCAGCTTATGCGCGCGCGCGCTCGATCATTCAAGAGCCTTGCTGACAAGGAGCTTGAGAATTTCCTCAACTCCGCTTCACCCTTCTCCTCCTCGGCTGACGCCTCCCTTCCCGAGCTCAATTTCGTTAAGCGAATTCAGCCCAAGATCTCCGACTTCCGCCTTGCGCACTCCTCGCCTGATTTTAGCCGAAAGGTTCTTGAGAAGTGGAGCCCTAGACCGCAGATTCGTATTGATTTGTCCAGGATTAGGGATGCAATCGTTTCGGAGGTGGATGAGAGCTGGGGCTTGTGGGATTTTGGAAGGGATGGGCTGCGTCGCAAGGGTAGGAGAGTGAAGTGGAGAGAGAGGGAGGGGGAACATGAAGAGGGGAAGGAATGGGAGCTGATAAGGATCTTGAAGATGAGGCTGAAGGACTTTGAGAAGAAGAGTCAATCGATTGAGATTTTTGGAGGGTTTAAGAGCAGTGATTTCATTGAAAAAATGAAATTGAACCTGGTGATAACTCTATCTTTGATTTCCTCTTCCCCAAATTTTGATTAGTTGCAATAATTAAGGTTTGATGACTGCATGCATGAAATTTTGACCAAGAGTGAATGCTATCTTAATTTGTGTTGAAAATTGGAAATTTTGTGGATGCCACTAAATCTTCATGTCAATATGCATATCATCATTTATGGTGGATGGCTGTGGTCGTCTAGTGCTTTTGGCTTTGATATTTTCCTTGTACTATAGTATGTTTCTTAAGTTGAGATTTACTGAACTGGCTTCTTGAATTCTCAAACATAGTTAAGCACCTGCAAAGCTGGAGCTGACCCAATTTTATATGTTATATTCTTTTTATGGCGTATTCATGCCTGCAGAAATTAATATGGTGAGCATGAAATTGTTTTACTTGCAAACAAGCAGGCAATTTTAAGCAGTACTACATAATGGTATGTATATAACACCAAATTTATCTTTTTGTTTACATTTTATGACGAAATGGTTTTTAAAATAGACTGCTGCTATGGTGTATTTGATTCAGCTGGTATAATCTAGGAACAGTTATGATACTAGTCCGATTATCCTTTAATTTTATTTTGCCCCTCTTTTACAGAAATCAATTCACAAGGAGCTTGAAGAATCCCAGGTTTGTGTGGATTAGTATTGCATGCAACTCCTTTTGTATTTGATTAATTGGGGATTGCTGATCCTCTTACAAGCTTAATAATCGATGCATGGTTAGGTGATTCTCCCTCATATTTGATGCAGAGTATACCACCGTTGGATGTTCCTGAGCTGTTAGCGTATCTGGTCAGGCAATCTACTCCGCTTTTTGATCAACTTGGCTTGAAAAGAGGTGCTCAATTACTCTTGTTCATGAAAAGTAGCCCTGTCTTATAAAGGGTTCCAAGAGCAGTTGTTTTACAATGAGCACCAACTATTTGGTGATCAGTACTTGGAGAATCTCAGTTCTTCATATGAAATGGACCAAATTTGGTATTAAATCACTGTTTTCTAAAGGTTTGAACATTTGGTAGCTGGTTAGAGGCAAAGTCACCTTCTTGTTATTCTCATTGGTGACTCAGTTAATATGGTTATTTCAATCAACATAAGTTAAATGATTTAACTTAGCTAAACTAACTCATACAGAAGTTGCCTCAGTTGATTTTTTTTGTCGAATTATTTCTTTTTAACTAAGAAACATCTAATGGAATATCTAAGAGAAAAATATGTATTTGTTGGAAACTTGGAAGTGATGGATTGATGTATTGCCATTTGACCTCTTTGGAATTACTGTTGAAGCTAGCATCCAACTAAGGAATCTGTGGTTCAATAATTGCACATCAGGTTTCTTGGAGATCGGTAGTATTGATTTTGTTTCATTCTAACATTTGGTGGTATTCTTATGTTGGGGAATGTTTTTTTTGTTGTAGATGTCTGTGACAAAATAGTGGAGTCATTGTGCAGCAGAAGGAAGGATCAGCTTATGTCTGATTCTCTTTCTATTCGAGACATGCCTTTGCTGGGAAATGACAACATCCATGATGAACTTGAATGCAGAATAGCCAGTGTGCTCCAAAGCACGGGGCATCACTATGAAGGTGGCTTTTGGACTGATTTTGTGAAGCGTGGCATAGATGATTCAAAGCGTCATGTTGCAATAGTCACTACTGCAAGTCTTCCTTGGATGACTGGGACTGCTGTAAATCCCCTTTTCAGAGCTGCATATCTGGCGAAGTCTGCAAAGCAAAATGTGACTTTAGTTGTACCTTGGCTCTGCAAGTCAGACCAAGAACTGGTCTATCCAAACAGTCTTACTTTCAGCTCGCCAGAAGAACAGGAAGCTTACATAAGGAACTGGGTGGAAGAAAGGGTTGGCTTTAAAGCTGATTTCAAGATATCTTTCTATCCAGGGAAGGTTGTTGTCCAAGGCATCATTTTGTTTATGCTGATCTTAAAATTTTGGTTTAGTTGACTCATTTATTTATTTTTATTGGGTTTAGTTCGCAAAGGAAAGACGGAGCATAATACCTGCTGGGGACACCACTCAATTCATTTCTCCCAATGAAGCTGATATCGCAATCTTGGAAGAGCCAGAACACCTAAACTGGTATCATCATGGTGTTCGATGGACTGACAAATTTAATCATGTTATTGGAGTTGTCCACACAAATTACTTGGAGTACATCAAGAGGGAAAAGTTTGGGGCATTTCAAGCTTTTCTTGTCAAGCACATCAATAACTGGGTAACAAGAGCATACTGCCATAAGGTATCTCCAACTCTATTAGATTGCTCCTATTATCGCCATCTGATTTGTTGGAATCCCTCTGTGAAGTTACAACATTGTCTGATGATTTGGTTGCAAATGCAAGCATTGCCTGCTATGTTTGCTGTTCATACTTGATCTAATTTGTCCTCCCTCCAGGAATGGGAGATCTTCTTGATTTGACTAATTAATAATGGTCATTACACAGGTACTTCGTCTGTCTTCAGCAACTCAGGATCTCCCTAAGTCAGTCATTTGCAATGTTCATGGTGTCAACCCCAAATTCCTAAAAATTGGAGACAATATCACAGCTGAGAGAGAGCGTGGGCAGCAGGCATTCTCCAAAGGGGCGTACTTTTTGGGGAAGATGGTCTGGGCGAAAGGGTACTCAGAATTGATTGATCTTTTATCCAAGCACAAGAATGATCTTCAAGGTTTCAAATTGGATGTTTATGGTAATGGAGAAGACTCGCAGGAAATCCAATCAACTGCTAGAAAGTTGGATCTCAATCTCAACTTCCTTAAAGGGAGGGATCATGCGGATGACTCAATTCATGGGTTTGTTTTCAGAAACCGTAATCTATTAACAGAGAATGTCTTCCTGTTGCTTGTTAATTAATTAGCATACTTCTGTTGTTGTTCCCATTTAATTATCAGGTACAAAGTTTTTGTGAATCCAAGCGTTAGTGATGTCCTTTGCACTGCAACAGCTGAAGCTCTTGCTATGGGAAAGTTTGTTGTCTGTGCGGACCACCCATCAAATGATTTCTTCAGGGTATTTCCCAACTGCTTGACTTACAAAACACCAGAGGATTTTGTTGCGAGAATGAAAGAAGCATTGGCCAATGAGCCTCAACCTCTCACTCCAGAGCAGAGATATATTTTATCATGGGAAGCCGCAACTCAGAGATTTCTGCAGACTTCTGAGCTTGACAAGGTACTCTTTAACGACAATGGTGAATCCACTGACCACAGCAGTGCGAGAAAGATGAAAAAATCAGTGTCCATACCTGGTTTCTCAGATGTCTTAGATGGTGGGCTGGCTTTCGCTCATTACTGCCTCACCGGGAATGAATTCCTAAGGTTATGCACAGGAGCAATTCCCGGAACAAGAGATTATAATCGGCAACATAGTCTGGATTTGCGTCTTTTGCCACCCCAGGTTCAGAATCCTATATATGGCTGGTAGCATTTGAGCCCTATCCACACAGTAAGATGTTTTTTGTCTTAGCGTCAGGATGATGTGCATCATTTTATGAGGTTTTAATATGTGACCTACCATTCTTTGATAGTTCTCGGATTGTGGTATAGAATTCATTCAAGATGAATCCATCCTTTGCATATGTTGCATCAACACATCTGCAAATATGTTCCTCCAAACATCAAGAAAATACTTGGCCGCCTCTGCTGGCAAATTTTGCATGCGGGGCACTGTTGCTATCTCACAGCAGTGAAAGGTTTCCCCCCTATGGAATTTTCTAGTTGTTCTGAAGAAATTTCTCTGAAGTTGTCAAGTTTCCAATAGGCTCTTTGATGGTAAATTTTAGACAGCAGCATATCAACCTTGTTAGTCACAAAATGTGCATATCGCCTTTCATGATTTCTATTAGGTTTCAGGAATACTTGTAAATAGATAATTGTATGAAATTAAACAGTCTTGTACTTCATGATGGCCATGTTTTTCAAGTTTCATTAATGGAAGGCTGCTAAACTTATAAACATCACCCTTTTATTTTAGGGGCAAAGGTAAAACATTTTTAATAAACTGTTGTACATAATTCTTACAAGATTAGAGCGCATGTTGAGACAGTAATTATATATCTGTGTGCATTCCTAATATTCAGTTTGTTTATATTTTATTAATTAAAAAAATCTGATTTTCAACCACAACTGTTATTGTGGAAAATACCTTATTTTGTCTTGTTATTAGTCCATAATTATTTTTTTTTGTGCACAAGAATTCTGCTTTAAAATAAAAATATTTTAACTAATTTATAGTTATTTTAAAAATGAAAAATAAAAGTTAAAACCAAGCAATAACTAATATGCCTTATGTACTCTAAGTTTTTTTTTACTGAAAAACACGGATAACAAAAATACGAAAAAGAATATATTATATACATGAATTTGAGTTAAATTCTTCAAAGTTTTGCTATAGCATCTTTTTAATAAGGAAAATACAAAACCTGAATATATATTATAGATTAAAAAGGTGATAATAATGTCAATACTTTTCACACAAGCTATCTCACTAACATTCCATTTTTTGAAAAAAAAAATCATATAAACAAAGAGTTTATGAGCATAAAAAAATTGGGCATGAATTTTGTAATAATAATAATTATAATTATAATAATTATTATTATTATTATAATAAGTTTCATTCATCCACAGTAATGGTTGTGTGTTGGGTCCCACTATCGGCTAACGGCTTCACTGTGGCTTTATTAACAACTTCATAGCTTTTAAAGCCAGCAAGCCGAGCCAACCCCTCAACGGCTCCAATGATCTCTTCAGCACTCTTCGTGATCTCCCCAACCAAAGACCCGATGGTTGCCACGTGTACGATCCCACCCTCCACGCCGTTAGATAAAGCCGCCTTCATCTTTTCGACGGCGGCTTCAGCCTCAGCCAAGTGGAGCCGAGCCGTGGTTGGAGCTGACCTTGATTTGATATCATTAACCAGATCCGATAAGGCCTCAGCGGTTTCGGAGCTCATGTCTGCGCAAGCGGATCGGATCTTAATGCATAGGTCCCCCGTGTCGGGCTTGGCTCGCAGGTTGGATCCGATAATAGATGCGGATTTATCAAGGGTTGTTATGAAGGCTGCCAGGGAATCCATTAAGCATGCGCAGCGTCTTATCGAAGCTCCGATAACGAGGTATTGTTTCCACGGGTGCCAAAACCCGAATCCGTTATGACCTGGTTCCCATTTTGCTAAATTAACCTTCAATTTTCCAAAAATTACACAGCATGAAATAATTCTTTCGTAAAACATAACGAATAAATAAATAAATAAATAAATAAATAAACTAGTGAATGAGATTGCTTACCAGAAGCTCCTCTGTAGCCTTAGAATTGAGAACACTCTTGTAACTCTGGAAATAAGACCTGTCCTCCAAGTCCTCTCCAAAGTACTTGTCCCTCATCCCTGAAAAACAAAATTCCACTCATCAAATTGAAAATGTTGTATATAAAAACAAATACGATAGTATATCAGTATTGATGACTTAATGACCTCCTAGATATTTTTATCATAAACAGCAGCCAGCTACTGTGATACAATGCATTTTCAAATAGGTACTTGTTTGGTAATTAATTAACAAAGTGGATTATTCTTTCTTTGGCATACCATGTAAGAAGTTGGCAAGCTTGTCTAAGTTAGTGCAAGTTAAGTGATGAAGGTCTTCTCCTGCCCAAACAGGGGAAACAAAAATAGAAATAGCAATACAAATAGCAACTCCAAGTGCAATGGTGGAAAGCCTTTGGTGAGCGAATTGTATAATATCTTCCACTCTATAGCTTGAGACTGCCACAAGGCTGAATGTGAGTATGAATATTGTCACTCCATAATCATATCTCTTCTTCACTTCCGGTATGAACCTCGAAAAGGTTGCCGCTGATGAGACAAAGAAGACGAATATGCCGATGAGAATTGGTTCGCCTTTTTCACTGCAAAGTATTGCTATATGATGAGCTCCTAGGCCTAGTGCTCCGGCAAGTAAGGTTGCAAAGGCTCTGTTTAAACCCTTGCATAACGTACCACCTGTTCATGCATGCATGCATTGTTGCATGGCCATGCAACACGTTCATTAGTTTACAATATTATTTGAGATGAATGAATGAATTAATTAATATATATATACCAACTGTGTATTCCATGACAACAACCACAGTGAGAACAGCCCACATAGCTGATGAACCAAAGCCATGAAAGAGAGGAGTGACATAGTAGAAGATGCAGACCAATGTGAGTGTTAAGCCAGCTTTGAAAGAGTGAAGAATTCTCCGGGGATCGTCTTCGCCGATCTTTTCCACCTTCTTGAACAACATGATCACCCTTGCATGGAGCTTGTTCAAGTTGGTGATGAAACAAGACAACCATAAATAGAATCCATTAACCTTCTCACAACTTCCTTTCTCTACTTCCATGTCAAATTACTTGAGCTAGAGGAAGAGAGAAAGATATATATAGATCAGAGAAAGTTATAGAATTAAAGTTTGATTGACATTTCTCCTAAGTGAAGTTGTTCTTATATATATAGTGGAGACCATGTGTGGTTAGTTTAAGAATATTATTAATTATTGAACTAATTAGTGAAGAATCAATTAATTATAAATGCAAGAGAGGCTTTTCAAGATAGGAACAATATGAGGGTTTTGTGTGGAAGTGGAGGCATCAAGTATTTTTAAAGATTTTATTCTTCCCTTAAAAAAAGATTACCTGTGGCACTAAGTGAACATACACAATCTTGCTAGCAAAAGCCGCATGGATGTTTTCAAGTTTGGATGCTAAAGGATGGCGACTTTTGAAAGGTACTTAAAAGTAACACCATATATAATTAAGTGCATGTCAAAGATCAAAATTTATCCATTTGTCTTTGATTCTTGACTTTTTTTTTTTTTTTTTTTTCAATTCAGATAAAAGTAGATTGAATGATGTTTTTCGGAATTAATTAGTTGCATGAAAGAACGTCAATTTCTCAATTTCATTTATATATATATATATATATATATGCAAATATTTCTGTATTTCTTAGACCATGGTGCAACATATTTGACCTGCATCAAAGTCTTATAAATGTACTTGTTTCTAATCTGCAAAATGTAGTATATGTTGAGAATACTCAGTCAACTAAACCTGGAAATTTGGACAAGCTGAGTCAGCAGGACAAAATCCAAGTTGGAAAAGTAAAGAAGCCTGAAGATCTGTGATTGGTCAGGGCAGCAGCTTGTGTCTTAATTAGCCGTTACTTTTGAAGTAGCCGTTCACTTTTGGCCGTTACTTTATGTCCTATATGTAAGCCACTCATTGGCTAAGTGGATTCTGTTTTGTTTGTTGATCATCTGGAGATATATACATATCTCTGTATTTTGTAATGAAGCGCGCTTCAACTATCAAGTTATCAGAACAAGTTGCTTCTTCTAAACAATTGTCTTTCCTTGTTATCTGTTTTTCATACTCAGACATCTCCTTACACTTCAAGCCTGAATCATCAGTGGTATCAGAGCTTGCAAGACGATCACCTCCATGGCTGAAAGATGTTGTGCAGCAACGACTGAAGCTTCAGCCGTTAATGTCCCTCACTTTAACGGTGAAAATTACACCCTCTGGAGCTTGAAGATGAAGACGCTTTTCAGATCTAAAAACCTATGGGGATTAATAGAAGAAGGAGTTGGAGAAGAAGGTGATGAGAAGACATTGAATGAAAAACGACAACTAGATGCCCATGCCCTGTACCTCATTCAACAATCCCTCGATGAGAGGATCCTCATCCGGATTGCTGAGGCTCCCACAGCTCAAAAGGCTTGGAATGCTCTCAAGGTGGAATATCAAGGCAGTTCGAAGATTGCTACTGTTAACCTTTACTCACTGCGTCAAGACCTTGATAGTATGAAGATGAAGAGTGGGGAGAAAGTCCAAGACTATGTCAGCAGAGTGCTTGACATAGTGTACAAAATAAGGATGATAGGAGACACTCTCACTGATCAGGCTGTGGTGTTTAAAATAATGAGAAGCTTGACTGGGAGATACAGTCATGTGGTGTCATCTATACTGGAAGGAAATGATATTGCAACTATGACTGTAGAGCAACTCAGTGGCTCACTGAAGAGCCATGAAGCCATATTAGCACTGACACAAGATACTGAAGAAGAGAAAGTTCTTCAAGTTGAAAGCGCAACTCCCTGGAGTGGGGACAGCAGCAGCTCAGGAGGAAGAAGCCGAGGCCGAGGGTTCTTCAAGGGTCCCTATCGAGGCAGAGGCAGAGGCAGAGGAAGGAACTCAGATAAAGCCAACATGCAATGTCATATTTGCAAGAAATATGGTCACCTGAGGGCACAATGCTGGTACAGGGACAGTGATGCCAATGTAACTGAAGAACAACCAGCTATAGACGAGCATAAACTCTTTATGGCAAGTGGAAGCTCCGGTGCTGCCACTGCATCGATTTGGCTTATTGACAGTGGGTGTTCCAACCACATGAGTGGATTCAAGGAGCATTTTCAGGACCTAAATCAGAATGTTCATCAAGTTGTAAGGCTTGGAGATGGGAAGGCGCTCAAAGTAGCAGGAATCGGCACTGTCAGGCTTCAAACCAGCAAGGGTGAAATCAAAGTTCTTAACAACGTTCAATTCGTGCCACAATTGGCCCACAACTTGTTAAGTGTGGGACAACTTATTGCTGATGGATACTCTGTAACATTCTCCAAACAAGAATGCTACATTAGAGATCGAAATGCAGAAGTGCTGTTAGTAAGGGTGCCTATGACACCACATCGTCTCTTTCCCTTGGAAGTAAAAGATATTGGCTCAGCTCAAGTTGTTGTACATCAATCAGAACTTGCCACCTTATGGCACAGAAGGTTCGGGCATCTGAATCAACAAAGTCTGAAGCAAATGGCTGAGCAGCGAATGGTAACAGGTATGCCTCTCACTCTACCAACTGGCCCATGTGAAGAATGTTTAACTGGGAAAATTGTCAAGCACTCATTCCCGAAAGGACAAGCCAGGAGAGCCAAAGCTCCATTGGAGCTCATTCATGGGGACTTAGTGGGACCGATGCAGGTTCCATCTATTGGAGGAAATAGATATTTTTTCATGCTTACAGATGACTTCTCACGCTACAGCTGGATATATTTCATGCATACAAAAGCAGAAGCATTACAATGGTTCAAGAAATTCAAAAGTCTCGTTGAAAAACAATTGTCTCTACCAATCAAGGTCTTTCGAACGGACAGAGGAGGAGAGTTTTTATCAAAGGAATTCATCATGTTCTGTGAAGATGAAGGTATTCATCGGCAACTAACGGCACCCTACACTCCCCAGCAGAACGGGGTGGCTGAACGGAAGAATAGGACGGTGGTGGAAATGGCTCGAACTATGCTGCATGAGATGAATGTGCCTGTTGAATATTGGGCAGAAGCTGTTGCTACTGCTGCTTATATATTGAACAGGTCTCTGACGAGTGCTGTTGAAGGACAGACTCCCTATGAGAGACTAACTGGAGTAAAACCAGCTGTTGATCACTTGAGGGTTTTTGGCTGTGTGGCTTACGTTCTCACAGAACCTCATGCACGAGCCAAGTTGGATCCAAAAGGCGAAAGGTGTGTGTTTCTGGGCTATAGCCTGGAATCCAAGGCATACAAGTTACTGCATCCATCCACAGGAAAGGTGTCAATTAGTGTGAATGTGTCCTTTTGCGAGACTACCAAATGGGAGTGGCAAGACAACAATGAGACCATCCAGGATGTCATTGTTGAAAAAGCCAGCATTGATCGTATAACAGAAGAGGACATTCCTGAGCAGACTGTGAACTCACCATTCCAAGGAATTGATGAATCTCCAAGTGAAGAAGACACTGTCGCCACTAACCACCGAGAACCAAGGTATAAAACTTTAACCGATCTCTATAACACCTGTTCTTTTGCACTCACTGCTGCAGACCCAATCACGTACGAGTCTGCAAGTAAAGACCAGACTTGGTGTGAAGCAATGAAGGAAGAGATGAACTCCATTGTCAAAAACAACACCTGGGAGCTCACCACACTTCCAGAAGGCAAACAAGCTGTCGGACTAAAATGGATATTCAAAACGAAGATCAATGGAGACGGGACATTGCTCAAGAAAAAGGCTAGACTTGTAGCGAAGGGATACTCTCAGAAGGAAGGAATAGATTTTACAGAAGTTTTCTCTCCGGTGGCTAGAATGGAGACTATTCGAATATTTCTTGCAATTGGGGCTCAACGACAATGGCCAATTCACCAACTAGATGTAAAATCTGCGTTCCTAAACGGGGAACTCAGTGAAGATGTATTTGTGGTTCAGCCAGAGGGATTTATTGTCACTGGGCATGAGGAGAAAGTTTACAAACTGAAGAAGGCTTTGTATGGTCTTAGGCAGGCACCGCGAGCATGGTATAGTAAGATTCATATGCACTTTGTCAATATGGGGTTTGAAAGAAGCAGCAATGAGCCCACACTATATAAACAGCATGATGAGTTGCAGGGAGTTCTACTTCTATGTTTGTACGTCGACGATATCATATACATGAGCAATTCTCATGATATGCTAACAAAATTCAAGATGGAGATGATGAAGACCTTTGAGATGAATGATCTTGGGATGTTAAAGTATTTTCTGGGCTTGGAGGTATCTCAACAGGCAGGGGAAATCAAAGTCACTCAAAGAAGGTATGCTGAGTTTTTATTAAAGGAATGTGGGATGATTAATTGTAAGGCAATGCCCACACCTATGAACCCCAATGAAAAATTACAGCAAAAGGATGGGACAAGATCAACCAATGCGTCAAGATACAGAAGATTAGTAGGGGGTTTACTGTATTTAACACACACACGTCCAGACATCCAGCATGCAGTTGGTATAGTGTCCAGATACATGCAAAGTCCAACTGAACATCACATGGGAGCTGTCAAGAGGATAATGCATTACATCTCTGGAACTCTGGAGTTCGGATTGAGTTATAGACAGGCTGCAGAATTCACCCTAAGGGGTTACACAGACAGCGATTTTGGGGGATGTCTAGACGACAGGAGAAGTACTTCCGGGTGGCTGTTCTTCCTTGGATCAACTGTCATTTCCTGGAGCTCGAAGAAACAAGATGTTGTTGCTCTATCAAGCACAGAGGCTGAGTATATGGCAGCAGCTTCAGCCGCCTGTCAGGCCATATGGCTTCGTAGGATTTTACAGGATCTTGAGCAGAAACAGAACGAGGCTACAATAATTCACTGTGATAACAAGTCCAGCATTCTACTTGCCAAGCATCCTGCCCAACATGGTCGAACGAAGCACATTGACACAAAATTCCACTTCATTAGGGAATGTGTTTCAGAAGGAGATATAAAGATAATCCATTGTGCCACCAAGGAGCAGATAGCTGATCTTCTTACAAAGCCTCTATCAGTGCAGAAGTATTTAACATTTAGAGCAAGTCTTGGGATGACTGAGCAAGGGGAAGATGTTGAGAATACTCAGTCAACTAAACCTGGAAATTTGGACAAGCTGAGTCAGCAGGACAAAATCCAAGTTGGAAAAGTAAAGAAGCCTGAAGATCTGTGATTGGTCAGGGCAGCAGCTTGTGTCTTAATTAGCCGTTACTTTTGAAGTAGCCGTTCACTTTTGGCCGTTACTTTATGTCCTATATGTAAGCCACTCATTGGCTAAGTGGATTCTGTTTTGTTTGTTGATCATCTGGAGATATATACATATCTCTGTATTTTGTAATGAAGCGCGCTTCAACTATCAAGTTATCAGAACAAGTTGCTTCTTCTAAACAATTGTCTTTCCTTGTTATCTGTTTTTCATACTCAGACATCTCCTTACACTTCAAGCCTGAATCATCAGTATATATGGTCTCCAATAACAGTCAATTCTAATTTAAGCTCTTAAATTTGGTCCAAATAAATGGGGCATATTTAGTTGAAACCCAACTCAATTGTCTTTCACCCATTTGTTATATGTTCAGAGAATAACAATGATGAGACATGCATGCATCATCATGCAATGCTTCTCAATTGATTGTTATAAATTAACAGCTAAGTAGCACAACTTGGTAGGCAGCTTTTCAGTGCCTTTTTTTTATTCTCATATTCCCCTCCATTGATCTCCTTAACATCCAAACCTTATCTTCTCTGATGCCATACTCTACAGACAAAACACAGCAGTGATTATTCGGTTATCGATCGATCAATTGATCGACAAACTTCTACACAGGAGATATATGCTATTTGTAAATTTAAGCAATTGATCATATGAACCAGAATATATATGGGAATATATGCCAACAAACTTGCATGTCTTCTCTGTGCTCCTCTTCTCTCTTTAATTAAGTACATGCAATGTATCATATTAACGTTCACATGCTGATTATGAACTTCCAAAACTCCTTAAAAAAGAAAATCCATGAATATTATAGCTATATATGTTATAAACTCAAGCTTTGATGAAGACATATCCATTAGATCTTTTGGAGGCTTATATTACTTTTTGTTGTACTTAAAGGACAAAGATAATGACAGCTCTAAAGAGCTCTTTGTCACCTTGCTAATTAATTATAGTTAATCTTTCTTTCTTCTGATCAGGGTCACTACTTAAACTTGCAAAGAATAAAAGTTATGTGACAACAACAAACAACAACAAACAACAACAAACAACAACAACATAAAAGTGATAACATTTATTTCTTGATCTTAAATTAAGAGATCATTGGTGATGCTCTATTGATTGGCAACAAAAATTAATATATCAAACTTTATTTGGATTCTTCATGTTGATTAACTATATATTAGGCCTTGCAAGGATGATTCTTTTCCTAATCAAAACTATATTCTAAGCATCATATGATGGATTTCTTGATTTGAAGTTAATATTCCACTACTCTTCAAGGTATATATCCTTCAAGGCTTTTGGAGAATAATTAAGTCTTCATTGATAAAAGATTGAATAATAGAGACAGACTTTTTATTTATGTTTGTCTTGATTTGATAAATTTGAGGAGAAAAAAATAGAAAATGAAGGAAAACAGGAACGCTCCATAACAAGTACTGGTTGAAAAGTTTTGGGCCATGCATTTAGTGGGCACAAAAAGTCAATGGTCTTGGGCTTTTCTTAAATTTATTTATGTTTTCAGTGAGACTTCATCCTTTGGAATAATGGGTGTATTTTATATTAAATTGTCATTTAATAGAACATCTCAAATAATCAGCTTCAAATATAACATATATAACATAACATCAAAATACTAAAATTAAACATAAAAGCATATTCCATTCATGGAGCATATCATGCTTCTTTCAAATTTTATTGTTATGTTCAGTAAAAAAAAATAACTTGTTACAAAATATCATGTTTTATGTTCAAATTAAAAGAATTATTTTTTAAAAAAAAATATATAGACAAACCACTTAAAATATATTAAAAATAAAGCAATTACAAATATGGTGATATATATCTGCAGTACGAAAAAAAAAAATATAGATGACCTTGTAATGTTTAGTAGAGAAGGCACATAAGTAAGACATGGTTTCGTGAGAAATAAATGTCCAAAGAAATCATCCATTCATGGTCGTCTTATTAATCCTAAATGTCACAAATTATTGATATTTTTTTTTTTTTGAGATAGGGCGACAAGTGCCAATTCTCAGGGGCGTACACGTGACGGGGGATTGCCTACAACGTCCTCACCCTCTTGGAACGGGGGAGCGCGGTTCGGGGGGATTGAACTCACGTCTCTTCTCACGAGGGGACCCGAGGTACCGCTGGGCTACAAGCCCTTTGGTACAAATTATTGATTTGGTCCTCAACTGAAGAGGAAAAAAAATGAATATCGTGTTAAAAAATTATTGTTGGATCATCCATGTTAACTAAAAAAAATTAAAATTATGGGATTAAAAAAAAAAAAAAAAAACTCAATAGTTTGTGCCAATAAGAGAGATGATGCTTGAAGGGAAACATAGAATTAGTGTGTAATTAAGTTGTTTCCAAGGATGCTTAATAAAAACTAATAACATTAAAACACCTAGATTAAACTAAAACTAATGAGAAACAATATGTTGTTCATTACGTTATACATATGATATTGAAGCCTTTAAAAAAAGTCCAAATACTCCAGAGATATAGAGAAAGAAATTCATCACACAAGTGATCAGAAGAAATATATCTTTGATTAGAAGTGCCAGTGAGCACACACACCAAAAGTAGTAGTAGTGGATAAAGCTTGAATGAATGGATTTTAGGATCTACATGTGATTGTCATGTTGGCATGTTTGATAACAGTGACATTTGCTATGGTCCTCTTAAACAAAGAAATCCACATCCACATCCTCATCCTCATCTTCATCCTCATCCTCATCCTCATCCTCATCCTCTCTCTCTCTCTCTCACTCTCATTTCACTCTCACTCACTCTCACTTTATTTGTGTTCCTTCTCCACTTCAATATTTAATTTGTGATTAAACTTTTAATTAATCTAAGTGGGTAGATAACGACAAAATAAGAAAGAAAAGAAAAGAAAAAGATATCAATTGGAAGCAAGATTGGCCAAGCCAAATAGGGTCCATTATGATACACAATAAAAAGTTTAAAATAAAATAAAAAAACATGAGGAAAATAAAGAAGATTGGTTGTTTCCTTCTTTATATGTTTGTTTTTATAGCATGCTTCTTTAATATGGCGACTTCATGGTTAAGTTTACTCTACCCACCAAAGTACCAAGATAGGGTGGAATTAACTCAAAGTAGGGAGCATACTTAATTAGACCTAATGTTGTCTTATGGTATAATTAGAGATTATTATAGTCAAACTTAACCCCTTTCCGTTGTAAGATAGAATATCAATATTAATTGTTTCATATAAAAAAAAAAAGTTTAGTTAGTTTCTTTTGTATGATTATTGGTTGAAGCAACATAAAAATATCAAGGTCAATGATGCATTGATTGTATAGTTTTTTTATTATTAAAACTTAAAACATTACTTTTTCATTTTTGAAAAAATAAATAAGTTATTCATAATTTTTTAAAAAGAAAGATGCCTCCAAAATAGATCGAGAAGTAGCAATATAACTATGAAAATGATAGTAAGAATTCAAAGTAAGGTATAAGTAAAAAAAAATATATATATATATATGTAAAAAGGGATAAATTTTATAAGAAATGACAGCGAAAACAATAAAGTTTCTATGACCACTCTAATGAATGTCATCTAATGCATCTTTAATTGAGTTTACAATTAAAGATTAACTTCTGATACGGTGGTGGTAGACATACACAAAAAATCAAAATTATGTTGAATGATTACGACAACGGTCCTTAACTCGAATCTCTCGGATTTCCTGATTTCTAGCTTTTTCAAACACATAAATTCAAAATTATGTTCGATGAATATGATTATTAAGCATATCTATCAATCCTATTGGTCTAGTCACTCACAAATCATCCAAAAGTGACATTACAAAGCAAAATTTTGAGTGGTGTAAATACTAGACTGAATTAGTTAAATTAATAATAATCAACATAAACAATAATAACAAAAAAAAAAGAAAAAAGAAGAGAGCACTAAAATTTAATTTGAGTGGTGCATATAATTGGAAGAATGTATAGATTATTAATTAATTTTGTAAAGATTCTCACATAGATTTGTTGTCTTTAGGGGGGCCAATTGGTGGAGAGCTTGGTTTCTCCTTGTTTGTCTCTTTGGTGTTGGTGTTCCATTGTCTTTCATGATGGAGAATGATGAGTGACGCACTCCAATCCAACCAGTGACAAAGAGATAAAAGTCTGTCTCTGCAAAACTTGTCTACTTTTTTTCTCTATGTTCCTTTCATACTTCCTTCCACACAACACAACCCCTCTAATTGTGTTTTTTTTTTTTTTTTTTTTTTTTTTATTGAAGAGAGAAAAAAAAAAGGGCTTCAAAGAGATGAATTATAGATATATAGACTAAAAAACCATATTATTAGAATGCTAATAGTTCAAGAGATAAATAGAGTAGCCACCTCCGGGGTTACAATAGTAATAGTCTATTTTTTGGCTTACCTGTGATATAAGAGTTTTTCAGTTTAGTTTATTTGTCTTTGAGATGGATGATGGAAGATTTGATTTTTTTTTTTATTTAATGTATTATGTGAGGTTTAGAGATTTGTTTGTATTTATGAAAAAAAAAAATAGAGATTGAGAAAAAGATAAGAGAGTGATTGATTGCAAATGATTGAATTTTTTTTTTCTGTTTTTGATTTGGAATGAAAATGCAAAAGTAATTATTTTGTTCTTTTTTAATATTAATTGTTAGAGTTTTGTGATTTGGATTTTGTTTGACATTATCTTAAAAAAAAAAATTTGATTTATATGTTCTTAGAATTATAAGAATTTTTTGAGATCTACTATGAAAATAACTTTATCAAATTTAGCAGACACCATTCTAACCAAGATTCAATATAGTGGTAGTGGAATCATCCTCTTCTCATAGTGGTGATTTTTTCTTGATTTTAGATTTTTCATCTAAAATTTATGAGCTATTTATAGTCCCCTTTTTTTTAATGGCTATTTATTTTATTAAAAAAAAATAAAAAAAAGGTATCACTTGGGGAAAGCTTATTCATTCAAATTTATAAAAGAATGAAATTAACCATCAAATCACATATCTTAAAAGAAGTTGTATTGAATTTAAATTAAATAATCATTGATTTGACACATGTTCCTTTCACAATTGAAGACCAAATATAAGAAAAAGAAATCCTTAAGATATCTATATATATATATATATAGCAAAATAGAAAGTGTAAAACATGCTATAAGAAAATAAAAAATACAATAGAAAAACAACTTGACATAAAAAAAGCAAAACGAAAATGACTAAATGACCAAAGAAAACAAAAGGTACAATGAATTAAGACAAAAAATAATTATAGAGATTAGACATATGCGTGAAATTTGATTAAAGCTAAAGTCCACTGTTTGAATAGTCCAAGTTTAATCACAAACATTATATATATATATATATATATATATATATATATGAACAAGAGGAAGAAGAAAAAGAGGTGGCACATTGATATACACCAATCTAAAGTGCCTTTCTTTTTCTCCAACTCCCCCTTAACTTTTGACCTTTTTAGCTCTCCCCTTCCCTTGCACTCTTGTTCACCTTTGCCTTGTGTGACCACCTTGTCTGCATGTGTGTGTGTATATATATATATAAGTGAAAACAATTGGAGTTTGATGGCTCATTTGCCAAAAAAAGAAAATAATAACAATATTTTTTATATTTATGTGCAATATAGATGTATTCTATATTTAACTTTGAGAGGAATTTTCTATTTTTTTATTATTAGAAAATATTAATGTAGGCAATAGTTAAGTGAAGAGCATGGTTTTCGATACAGCAAATTGAGGGTTTGATTTTTTTTAAGAAAATATGGGGTAGTGTTTATGTAAGATGGCTTGTACAAATTATTAAATAAAACCAATAAAGACTTCACTCGATCAAACACATGAAATTAAAGACTTCCAAATAAAAATTTCACTTCACTCGAAGTCACACTTCCACACTTCCATCAATCATTTCCGAACCAAACACATTCTTAGTGGGAAAAACCCATCCATAACATCAATAACTTTTTACCGTCTTTTTCACCTATTTTTTTATACCTTTTATTTACTTATGGAAAGAAGAAGTTGCTTCTTATGATATTCTTTTTTCTTTAGTTTTTTAATTCTTTTTTATTTCCATTTAATTGAAATGAATATGTTTCTTCTTCCAATAATCGTTATGAGCTCCTCTCACTGCTATCCATTTGCTCTACTTGAGTAACCATCTTTTCCTCGATGAGTCAACCTCAAAGTTTACAGGAGTATGGCTTAAGGAAATAATCATCTTCGCCGTGAGCTCTTTTCTTGTTTTTTTGTGAAAAAACATTTTCTATGGTATGCGTCATTTAATCCATGCTACATTTTGCAGTTACCATGTCAACTTCTTGGGAATTAATTATTAGATATAATGGAAAGAGACTCATCCTATGTTAGATGTCATTTTTGTTAAAATAATAACTTTCCACTCAGTACATGCTTTACCAGTTTAACAAGTATCCTTTCCATTTAACCTCGGAACATTCTATTTAGCTATTAACCTTTTGGTTTAATAATCAATAATCCCCTTTAAAACTAAAGAATATCGCTTATAGTTCATTCATTATTAGTGACATCATTTTTCCTGCTTGGTTTTGGTGGATCTATCCTCACCATCGTAAAGATTTCCCCTTCTTCCTCACATGCATACTACTTATAACATTTAAAGGCAAATTTTTTTAAGGGACATGGATATTCCCTTGAATTCTTTGCTCTTATTATAATTATTGTGTCTATGCGCTCTTATATGTATAAAATTTTATGTGACCAAATTTGTATCCCGTATAATCGAAGGTTTTTATTACTTATATTTTGGTGCATTAGCCACTTCTATTCAGAGTTGGAATATTTTGTAATATTTGTTTTTGTTTTTAAATGGTCATGTTTCTTGCTTGTATTTTCGAGTTTCCACTTAGTATACAACGTTTCCGTTTAATAGCAAATGATACTGCTTAGTTTACCACATTTCCAAGTAAAATTGTAGGTTTTCACTTATTATATGACATTTACAATTAAAATTATATATTATCATTTATAATTTAGTGTTTTTAATTATAATCTTAAGTTCTTTTATATTTTTATTTATTCCTTATTAGTTTAAGAGATACAACTAAAAGATTCAGTATCAGAGAGCATATACTTGAACTGAGACATTTTTATTCCAACAAGCATCCCCGGGATCTTAACCATCATTACTTTGTCGTAACATTATAACATCCTTGAGAATCATGGGCAAACGGGTTTTAAAATGATGAAGATTTCAAGAATACACTATGCATTTTTACAATCAAATGAAAATTTGACTTTCATAAAAACTAATAAACAAAAAATTTGACCGAACGCATAAAACACATAAAACACAAAAACCTTAAATATTTTAAGAATAAAGTTTCATTATAATACACAATATAAAAAAATAAATTAAAAATCTCCAATTTAGTCCTCGTCTATTCAAGTGGCCTTCATATTTTTTATTTGACAGTTTGTTTCTGATATTTTCACTATGAGTTTTCTCTTAGTATAAGATATAGTTTATAATCGAAAAAAATGACAATATAGAATCTCGTTTGAGAGTATGGAAGATTTAACATATGAAAAGAAAAAGAATTAAATATAAAGATTCAAAAAATAAAAAAAAATTAAAAGGAAATGTTTAAGAAACAAAGAAGAGAGATTGTCTTCTTTATAAATTGATTTGGTAATTGATGTGAGTAGAGGGGTATTTTTGTCAAAACATACTCAATTAAAAAAATGCAAAAAACAAAAGACTTATAATAGGTATTAAATTCACATGGATATTTTTTATAAAATAACAAAATATGAGAGGAACTTTTTGTCCATTTCCCCCTTAAACTAAAATTTCTCATGTATTTGTGGAGTGATATTGCAAGAAATAAAATTCAGAAGCAGTTTGACAACCTCTAAATTTTCCGATTGATTGATTTATTCTCTTTTTTTTTTAAAAAAAAAAAAATTATTTATTTATTTATTTTTGAAATCCCCCCGCCGCACTAGCCGACAAAAGTTATGGCAGGGACTGTAAATTTCCCAAAAGCGTCTCTTGGTTCGATGCACTCTCCCACTGCTAAACCTACACCAGCGAAGAATTCGTTTCCCAAGAACGTCCCACTGGAAACGCGGGAATTGGAGGGTATTATTCCATTGTTCCTGCGGAGTAGCGTAACACAAATCGAAATGTTTTAGAGAGACAAAGCGAAACGCTGAAGCGGTGGAAGTGAGAGTGTGGGAAGAAACTCTTCTCTCTTTAAAAAGCTTCTCTCTCTAAAAATAATCTTCCGGTTCTGCCCCTCCAATGGCGGAGGGAATGATGGCTCGCCGCGGGACTCGCGCCTGATTCCCATTTCCCACAGAAGGCCTCGTTTTCCTAACAAGTGTTTCTCTCTCTACTCCTCTGGCTCTTTGTCTGATGGATGGCCGGAGTCCGGTGGTGGAGGAGGGGAGCGCGGTGGCTGGGAGGAAGAGGAGTGCTGGATTGAGAGCTAAGCAGGCGGGAAGGGCGTCTTGCCGTGGGAGCTGAGAGTTATAGCCTTATTGATTTAGTTGTTTGCTTTCCCTCTCATCTCTCCCTCTTTACTGGACTTGAATCGTGGTTTTGCTTGCTGCTCGATTTCTACGCGTATCGAATGGGGTTTTTACTCAGAGACGCGTTGCGACTGCTGTGCGTTGAGATCGGGTGGTCATACGCGGTTTTCTGGCGAGCGATCGGCAGCCGAAATCCGAAGTGAGCTCTTAATGAACTTTGTTTCGATTTTTTTGTTTTTGGTTGATTTACCATCTCTTTTTTTCTTTTTTTCTTTTTTTCTTTTTGAGGTTTTTGGATGAGGATTAGGGTTTTTGTTTAACTTGATTTTGATTGCTAGTTCTGTGGGAATCCGGTGGAATTTGATAGTTTTTTTTTTTGAAAAAAAAGTTTGATAGTTACGCTTTTGTTTGGACATCTTGATTTTTTTGTTCTTATATGAGTAATTGATGCAATCCCACTTGTTGCTTTTGCTGAAAAAGTATGATCTTTATGGTTTTATTTGACGATTGAAGTATCTTAGCTTTTCCTTTTTCCGGAAAGATGGTTATGGTGTCTGATGTGAAAAAGCTGCAATCTTTGTGAGAAGATTAGCTTGGAAAATGTCTTTTGTTAGGCATGGTATCATGTATGGAGTTATTTGGATTTGAAACCTATAGCTTTTTCCCTGAAATTTAGCAGGAAATTGGTCTGGGAGGATGGGCATTGTGAAAGGTTGCCTAGCATTTCGGGTTTTGATGCAATGGATATGCTACTCAAGGAGAAGGGTCTGGCCAGAGGTTCTGCAAATGATTGGTCTGCTGAGGTTGGGAGTCAAGCGGAGGACAAATTAGGCATGTTGTTTAAGAAGATGATGGTATCTCAGGTTCATGTGGTTGGAGAGGGGTGTGTAAATTGTTGTTCTTGTCCTTTTCTGTCGGATGGTTCTTCTTTTTGGTTCTGTATATTGTTTGCAGAGGTAATTTAGTTTAGTGTTGCTGTCTGGCAGGGTGGTGGGGCGAGCTGTTCTTACAGGACACCATCAATGGATTCTCCGGGATATGCTTGGGGTATCCTCATCTGATGTATGTGACTCTAATTTTTTGCACCGGTTATTTATAATTTTTTTCTAGAGAATTATTCCCAAGAAACCTTTAAAGTATATGCAAATTTAAAAGAAAATTGTTTCAAGAGTTAGGTAAAGTTTGTAAGGTTAGACAAAGTCAGTTAAGCTTGTTATTGGTGATCTTGAGAATGAAGAACTACAATGTGGATACTGGTGAACACGGGTGAAGTAATGTGGCGCCTGTTTATAAGCATGGTATCTAGCAAATTAAACTATTGGAAGTATCATAGCATTTAATATATGATTTTCTCTCTTTCAAAAAAAAAGAAGGGAAAAACAGAATGCAGAATGATTGAAAATTTGAAAAGCAAGCATTGCCATTGGCTGACCCAAAAAGGTTGTGGGTAAATCAAGCAGCTGACTATATTTTTAGAGTATAATGGTTGGTTATTGTTTTTGTATTAATTTCAAGTGTTGGGATTAGCCGTACTATTAGTAAAGCTTTGTTCTTTAAAATTTTCAGTAGTTCACCCTGTATTCTTCCTTACTTTTGGTCTGAGAAGTGTTAGTCTATTAGGCAAAATTCAAGAGGATATTCATCTTCTCTTTGGTCTTCTTTTACAGATCTCAGCTGAGATAAAGGCCCAGTTTTTGGCAGGGATACAGGTCAGCAGGATTCTTTTTTTTTTTTTTTTTTCCGCTTACTTGGCACTTTTTTACTTTTTTCTGTTTTATGTGTTAATCATTTATTTCATAATATCCTGTTCTTGCTCACAAATTTTAAGAGCTGTTTGTTATGCAGACAATTGCAATCATTCCTTTGCTTCCATTTGGTGTTGTGCAACTGGGATCTACTGAAATGGTAAGTGATCTTGTAAGTGTGTACCTTTAAACAAAAAAAGAATGCGGATTTTATGATTGTTAAACTTTTTAAAATGGTCGGAATATTGTGTCATTTTATATTTAGAATTAGGGCATCATTTTCTTGAAAAACAAATCAGGACCTCTTCTTACCATGGTGTCTTGTCTGGTGCCAAACATTGGCAAATGTCCCTCACCATGGTGTGTCCTTTTTGCTTTTGTTAATCTAATGCCCTTCAACCTAAACAAAAGCCTAGTCTTCCAAACTCAAATACTCCATTTTTACTTGACTCATGATTTTGATTTAGATTCAATTTGCTCTTTAAGATAAAGAATGGACTTCTTGATAGTGTCATTAGCAAATGTATTTGATTTCTGTCTCTGCCTCTTATTTTTGCAGGTTATTGAGAATATTGGGTTTATAAACCATGTGAGGTGTCTATTAGCACAGCTAGGGAGTGTGTCACGGACCGTTACATCTGATGTCACGCAAAAAGCTTTTAGCAAAAACAGCATTGTACAGGAATCACCTGCAGTATTAGGCTTCACTTGCCCATCTGGAGAATTTGGTGCTCAAGCTGTTAGATCTCTACCTGCTATTTCTGCTAGAGTCAGTCACCAGCCTGATCAAAGCAGTATATCATTAAGAACTGCTAAACAGCCATGTGATTCCGCATCTTTACACTTAAATGCCAAATCAGATTCTGGAGTATCTAAAGTCTCACCTGCTAACATGGCAACTGCAGCCACACAAGTGACTCATAGTAAAATGTTGCTGCAAGTTAGTGATCCTATTGTTAAACCTGGCCATCTGAATAGCCCACTAGAATGTCACTCTCCTAAAACTCAGGTATCACTAATTGATCCAGGTATCAGATTTAATCAGCAGGCATCAGAATATAGTTCACGCTCTGGTTTTGAGAATAATTCTTTAGCTGTGACTTCAGAACTTTATTCAAGTAGCTTAGCGATTCTTGGGAAGCTGCCCACTCCATCATCTAATAATGGTCTGCTAGAGAAAAAGTCAACAAGCAGTAACAGTGAGTCAGTTCAAATTAGGTCTAGTAGATCCAAGAGCTCCTATCAGCAAACAGGTTCTGATGTTGGAACATTTTATGGCAGAAAGGGGCAATTTTCTGGACATGCTTGTGGAGAAACTAGCTCCTTTCCTGTTGACACTAAGGTAAATGTAAAAACTTCTCAGGATATTCCATCTGGTAATGGGGGAAATTTTATGACAAATGATAAGATAAATAATTTAGATGGGAAGCGAGTGATATCAGAAGACTCAATGTATACCCATCTCATGGAGAAAGATTTTCAAAAGATAGTTGCTGCAGGGAAAAAAGATCAAGGGAATGATCTGTTTCAATCTATTGGTGTCCTTCCTGCGGAATCTGGTAAAGATGGGGCTTCCTTTGATTCTCTTGGCACTCTGTTACAGTCAGATTGTTGGACAAGCACTTCCAATCCTCTTGAAGAAAAGCAGAGGTTCTGGAATGGTGAATCCATTGTGAACAGTCATGAACTGTTTCTGGAGGAACCATGTTTTATGGATTTGTTGGATGGGCAATCTGCAAAGCTAATACAATCTGGTTCTGGAAATGATCTCTTTGATGTATTGGGCATTGAATACAAGTCAAGCCACTGTAATGCTCATGAATTGGATGCCGATGTGTCTACTCTTATTATTCCATCAGATAGAGGCCCCCTTTTTGATTCACTGAATCACGAGAATTCCTGCATTGATATTTTCACAGAAAATTATCACGACCAGTTATTGGATGCAGTTGTTTCAAAAGCCAAGCCTGGTGCCAAACAAAACTCAGATGATGATGTATCTTGTCGAACTTCAATAACAAATACAAGTAGTTCTTCATTTCATGGGAGCTCTTCTGCATCTGGGAGGTTCCCATCATCAGGGCAGACAGGAACCAACACTTCGTGTTTTCTACGAATGCTATCAAAGTCGGAACCCACAATTTATAATGCTGGCAAGTCTGCTTGCAGCAGCGATAAAACTGAAGAGTGCGCCATAAGTGAGCCTTACAGAACTCCAATCATTCCATGGGTGGACAATGGCCAGAACATTAAATCTGGTAGAGCATCAAGTGCTCAATGTAAACGAGTGGATGATATTGGTAAATTGACACGGAAGAGAGCTAGACCAGGAGAAAGCCCTAGACCTCGCCCCCAAAGATCGCCAGATGATACAGGACCGTGTTAAAGAACTGCGTGAAATTGTACCTAATGGCGCAAAGGTGCTGTTTTTGCTGCTGTTTCATATGATTTTCAGCTTGAAAATTTCTTGTCTTTAGGAATGTGAAGTTATCTGACTTTATGTTGTTATTTGCACAAGCAGTGCAGCATAGATGCTTTACTTGAAAAGACCATCAAACACATGCTTTTCTTGCAAAGTGTCACGAAGCATGCAGACAAGCTCAAGGAAACCGGGGAGCCTAAGGTATGTGTTTGTAGTTGTTTGCTTATTAATTTTGTCAGAATTGTGAATGATTTATTTTTTATAGTGACAACGGTAAATGATTTACCACTTTCCAGATTAAATCTTTTGCGTCTTTTGTCTGCCATGCCTCATGTTTTGCCTTTGGATCTGAGTTCTAGGTTTCTAATCAATTTTGTTATGTCAAAACAACTAGGTTCTAGTGCAAGTCCCAAGCTATAATAGTGAGGCTTTAGGTTGCATCTGGTTTGGTAGGATATATGATTTGGTCATCGAATGCACCCTAAACTGAGTTTGTAACAGTCATAATCCTACTGTTTCTTGGACGAAAAATGTAAGTCTCTGTTGTACAGATCATCAGCAAGGAAGGTGGCTTGCTTCTGAAAGACAGTTTTGAGAGTGGTGCAACTTGGGCATTTGAAGTTGGTAACCAGCCCATGATATGCCCAATAATTGTTGAGGATCTGAATGCCCCTCGTCAAATGCTTGTGGAGGTAAGCTTCATTTTATCAGTTATCATTCCATTCTTTGTTGCTAAATACCCAACAATACCTGATGTGTTTCTGTTGACACCATTGCAGATGCTTTGCGAGGAGCGTGGCTTCTTTCTTGAGATTGCTGACTTGATTAGAGGAATGGGACTAACCATATTGAAAGGTGTGATGGAAGCCCGTGATGATAAGATCTGGGCACGCTTTGTTGCAGAGGTACCCTGCTATCTCTATTTTCAATTTGGAAATTTTATAACCCATGAATTTTCAAATCTAATTTTCTTTATCTTGTCGGTTCGAGTCTTAATTCCTAACCCCTTGAACTATCTGTTTTCCAATTGCAACACAAGCAAGATGTTTGTTCCAGCATCATCCATCATCTTCAGTTGAACTTGATGAAACAACTTCCATTGATCTTTGATTATATTATTATACATATAAATTTTATATCTGTTGTGTGATTACAGGCAAATAGAGATGTGACGCGAATGGAGATATTTTTGTCACTTGTTCATTTGCTTGAACTGACCATGGGAAGCCACATAGCACCAGTAGGTGTTGACAATCTCGCAATGCCTCAAATGCCTGCTCCTCCCTCTTCCATGCCTGCTACTGTAATTTCCGATGGTTTGGTTTGAGCACTCCGGTGGTTGTTTCGGCACGAATGCTAAGAGCAGGATAGTTTCGCCCTGCTGTGACTAACATTCCGGTGATCGAGCTTTTTTCTCCGACTGACATTCAACTGACCGCAGAGGGAGCTCCCAAGCTTCAAAATCTAAGAACCTCATCTGACTGTACATTTGCATGCTGATTGTCAATCCTCTTAATTGATTCAGTTTGGGGATTGTGTTTTTGGCTGTTTTATTGTAATCCAATTTCTCTTTTTTCTTCAAGAGTGTGTGTTGTTGGTTCAGGAGTAGATTGTATTTTTCTTGTGGTACTCTTATTAGTACCACATGTAAAAATGGAACAGACATGAAGTACTTATTATTCAGGACAAGTTGTGTAGTTGATTCTTCAACCAATTTTTGGTATCCTCTTCATCATGTTCTTTCTGTATGCGCAATAAATTAGTCAAAAAAGCTGTCTTGGGAAAGCTATTTGTGATGGAAATGTTTTTGGTAGAGTATTAAATTATGTTTTTTTTATTTAATTTTAGATCTAAATTTTAATTTAAATTAAAGTGATTATTTAACTGTGTTTCATTTTAGAGATAATTCAAAAAATTTCAGCTTTTTTTTAGCTAATGTGGCACCGGAGAAGCCTTTCAGTGTCCATAGAACATATCACGTACCTTCCTTTATTCAAACCAGTTAAATCAGTTTCTCTTCTTCCTTTTTTGTTTCAGAAAAACAACATTAGCCTTTTTTTTTCCCATTTTGCCGATTTGGCAGTGGCTTTAGACTGCACCCAAGCTCGATTTCGTAGACCCAAGCTTTGTAATTGTTGAAGCTTCTCTGACCCAAGCCTAATACTATGTCTTTTCGCAAATGAGACCCTCTCAAAAAATAAAATTCCTTACTGTTGTTTTTTTTTTTTCTAAAAACTTGTTTTATAAAAATAATAGCAATGCGTTTGGATGAGATGAGTTATTTTAAAACTCTTTTTGATATCTAAAAATATTCAATCAATCAAACAACTATATCTATATGCAACCATATTCAAAAAATTAAAATTAAAAATAAAAAAATATATTGATTTTATTGATCTCATTTAATTTTAATAGATTCATTATACTGATATATATGGAAATCATACCTACATAAAATAGAAATACATTTATAAGTTTTTATTATAATTTCTAAATATTATTAATATGAATCTTGATAATAAACATAAAAATAATAAAAGGAGGGCCGGTATCGATGAGCATGAGACTGTTTTTTTCTTTTGGAGTTTTCCACCGCTTGGAACTTTTTATATATTTATTTATTAGGAATGGAGATAATTGTGCCTTTAATCTAGATGGAAGACTAATCTAGGAGGTGCTTATCCAAAGCTTTATTTAATTTTCTTTTATAAAAAAAAAAAAAAAGATTGTGGAGGCAAAGCAACACAAGCAAAGTGGCCAAAGTCCCATTGAATTAGAAACAAACCTTTGCATCTCTCTCTCTCTCTCATATCTGTCTTTTCCTTCCCCCCAAACCAAAAAAAAAAAAAAGAAAGAAAAGTCCCTGTGGGTCCCCCCTACATGGGCCCACCATTAATAACTCCAAACCAACAGCTCCCACACCTTTCCCTTGTGAATTATTGCTCTCCATGGCCTCACCAAACACTAAAAAATAATATCACAAGATGCACAACAAACGCCACATTTCTATCCACATGTTTCAATTCAAAGATGACAAACAATTTCATTGATAGAATTGGTCTTCGTCTATGTCCTTCTTTGACAAATTAATATAAACTTGCATTTATATAATATATGTACATACATTTAAAGATGCTCATTTGGTTTTTTTTTTTTTTTTTTTTTTATATAATTTTTTTATTTTTCTCATGTTACCAAAGAAGTGAAATAATATACAATCCTCAAATCCTAAACTACACCAATCCCAAACACCAATTGTATCTCAACCTATCAATCTATGTATCTATCATGTATAAAACCTTTAATCAGAAACTATCTTCTATACACTCTCAATGACACTAGTTTTACTACTATACAAACACCCTAAATACACACTTATTAGTATATAAACTTTACCTATATAGCTTGTGCTGAAACTTTCTTTAATTCAAGCAACAAAGTCTGGCAACAATTGAGCAGCAAACCTCTTCCTGCTCTGTATGTTCATGTTCTCATAAGCATTTGAAGCATGCACTACTGTTTGATTGCTGTTGTTGTTGTTGTTGTTGAGGCTGCAGAATTCACTACTTGGATTAATGGTCTCACTTGAAAGATGATAAGCTTGTTGTGCTCCTACTGATAGAGAAATGTTATCACAGTGTGGTAAGCCCAGAGTGAGGGCAACTCCATTGCCGGAAAACCTCGGCGTGTAATCTCCGACTTGATATGCATCGAAACCGCTTATATGATTCACCGTTCCGGAAGAAATCAAAGAGTATCCGTTCTGATTGTGATTGCCGGAGATTGCTAATTCATCAGTTCTTGCTTTCTTGAGCTTGGGTTGATGCATCATGGCCTCATTGTCATTGTAAACAGCTTGGGTTGCAACACTTGCTGAGATTGATGGGCCATTGGATTTGATACTCTCTGTTTGGTCTGTTCTTGTAGGACTATTGATGTTGCTTTCTTGATTAGTTGCCGAGTTTTCATTGCCTTCACTCTTGCTTGCCTTCTGATCTTCTCCATTGTTATGTTCTTGTTCCTTTGTTTCCTCTAAATACATCTCCTCAACCATTGGCTTCCAAAGCCTCACTCTTGCATTGATGAACCAGTTCGATACTTGGCTTCTTGTCAATCCTGTTTGTTTCGCAAGCATGATCTTATCTGAATCCTTCGGATACCTGCATACAAATATATATATATATATAAGAACATCTCGATCATTGGATGACTTCGCTGTTGAATTGTAATTAAATGGTTAATTTTCAGTTGTAAGACTCACGGATGAAGAAAGTGTTCGAAAAGCCAAGCACGGAGAACCGAAACAGAGCGTTCCGGCAATCCTCTTTGCGGTCTCCAAGCATTGTGTTGTATCATTCCCAGCTGCTGCAGTGCACGTTGCTGTCTAAGATGATGATCAACAAATCTTAGTCTTGATCCACCTTCACTCTTAGACCCTACTAGACATTCATCTTCACCCAGGTTCTTGCTTGTTGCTCTAATTTGGCCAGAGATGGCGTCTCTCAGGCACCGGAATTGCTTCGATATCGTCTGCAAAGCCAGCGCCGTGTATGTCTTCGCAGAACCGGGTCCGGCCACCGCTTCAAAACTCGAAACCACTACTTGCACTTGATGATGATATTGTCTGTATCTCTGCTCCACCTTCCATTCATTTATCAATTAAAAAAAAAAAAAATGAATTCAAAACTTTGCTAATAAATAAATAAATAAATAAATAAATAAGAAGAAATCATCATAATTAATTAAGCTCTTACTTCATCTAGCATGTTCACAAGCTTGGCTTTCTTCATCTGAAGTTCTTGTCTTTCAGCAGTGGTCAGATCAGACCCTCTCTTTGTGCTTGTTTCGCCTTCACAGATGTCTTCGGATTCTCGATGAGCTTTCATGGAGTTTTTTGAACCTCCGCCCTTGACCATGGCGATGTCGTCCTTGACAAACCCTTTGCCGACACTGACAACTTCGTCTAACAACTGCTGTGCCACCTTCAAGAATTTGGAACCCATTAAAACGTTCTGCAAGCTCGGCATGCAGTTTGAAGTCACCGACGCGGATGTCGTGGCGGCAGTACCACCGCCGGAGACTCTAACTTCTTCGGTGATCTCCGGCAACGGTGAAGGCACCGCAGGCTCCGGCACATAGCGATAAACAGTTTGCTGAGGAGATAAACTTAGAGAAAGGCCTTGTTGAGCTAAAGGCAAGGTAGAGTTCCGACGAGCACCGAAGGAGATGTCGATGGAGTTATTGGTTGGTGCATGTGTCCACATGTTGTAGTGAAGACGAGGATTGGAATCCGGTGAAGGGATGGCCGCCGCCGGTGGCGTCGTGGTGGTGGTGTTAGGTTGGAGTGGGATGCCAACCAAGTGTTGATGAGCATGGTTGCTCATTGGATTGATGGACGAGTTCATGGAGGTGTTAAGAAGCACCATGTTCGCCGGCGCCGCCGTGTCAGCGTAGCCGACATAGCCTGGGTTCATTAGATACAGTGTCTGAAGGCTCTCCGATTGCATCTCCGGTGCACCATGAAAGAAGGTCGCCATTGTTTGTACCCTTCTATATATCAAGAATTCATAGTGATTGCATGCATAGATGAAACCTAATTATCACGTACATATATCTATGTATATTTATATCTTTATATATATATAAACTAAAAGGAAAGAAAACATCATAATCATAAGATATAAACTAAAAGAGACTGAGTTTTCAATGAGAAATACCTTGAAAGATGTGATAACAATGGAGATGAACTTCCTCTTTTCTCTCTCTCTGTCTCTCTCTCTGTGAGAGAGTTGAATTATATATATATATATGTGTGTGTGTGTGCGCGCGCGTGGATATATGAATAGATATATGAAGAAACGCTTGTCAGAGAGTTGTTCCTGCAACTCCCATCTCTTTCCTTCTTTCTCTTCTTCTCAGAATGAAAAAGGAAAAGAAATAAAGAGAGTGCTTAAAAGGAGTAGAAAAAAGATGCCCATCTTTCACCACTATTATCCACTCACAACCCCACACTTACACCCACACGCCATCTTTTCTTTCTCTATTTATTATTATATATATATAATATTTATTCTATTTTCCTCTTAAAGGTATGGTTTACCATCTTTACTGTTTACTAACTTATACTATTTATCTTATCAAGCTCTAGACCAAGCACTTGTGCTCCTACGAGTTGATCAAAAGAGGGTGAAGTCTCTGTTGATTTGACCCTCGCCTTTCCTTTCCCTCTCATCATTGGGTAGTTATATATATATATATAATATTATTACTGGTTAGATATGTATATTTATATCTATTATTTATAGAGAGTGTGAAAGAACTGACAGAGTTGTCAGAGTGGAATAAAGCAGCTTAAAAACTAGGAAACGTCTATTTCTTATATTAGACCTGCTTGATTTATAATAACAAGCATATCAAGCTTCAAACGTATGTTTATCATCTACACTTTTTGTTTTATTATTATTATTATTATTTATTAATTCTTCTCACCCATCTCTTTTTGAGGATTTTGATAAAACAAATGAATTCATCCAAGCAACACAATCAACCAGGAGAGTTTACAAGTTCACTATCACTGAATCATCTCTCTTTATCAGAAGTAGTACCAAACTGGACATCAGCTCTCCACATGGTTTGCCTGTGAATTGGAAACAATGTAGGGTCTAGTCAACTCATGCTTGTTACATATATATATATATATATATATATATATATATATATTTTTATATTGTAGTTTTTCACTCAGCTACAACACTTGGGGCGTTATTTTCTTTTCCAGTAATGACACTAGTCCTGGTCCCTCCTTTTTATATAAGAACTCTTGTGTGCGGCTATTCCATTCTTTACTTCATGAATTCTTAGTCTGGAAAGTGACTCTGGACTCAGAGATCAAAAGGAAAGCAATCGGAAGCTTTGGCTTGAGATGTGATGCTTTGGAACTCACACTTGAGACCTTATTAATATCATGAAAAGCATTCCATGTGCCCCCATATTCAATCCTTGTTAACTATAACACTCTGTCTTTCATACTGAAAACACATAACTCTCCATGCCTGATAACTTGAAGCATGTACATGTTCCCAAAAATAAAAAATATTAAGGTTTAGTCTTCTTCTTCGTCTTCTTCACTCTCATGCATGTGAGTACCATGGGTACCATGCATGCAGATCATCATGCATCCCCAACCAAACAAGGCTGTCCTTAGCTCCACAGTCAAACACCTTTTGACAACCAAACTCACAACTTTTCTGAGTCCCTCCAAGAACTATTAACATTTATATTTTACAAAGTTAGGTCATGTTCATGATCTCTAACAGTAATAATATTCATCCCAAGTTCATCAACATGGCCATCTGCCAACCACTTAAGACTGCCATAAAACATACCCTATTTGTCGGCTTGCAGAATTAATTTTCATTACAATTACAAACAAATTTCATCTTTTCCAAAGGGCCAGATTGAAAAACTTCCACTGCCAGTTGGTCACAAGAGTGGTTCTCGTGACGACACGTAGCCCACACCCTCCCGCGCACTTATTGGTGGTAGGCGCGACCCGAAGTGGGCGGGTCCCACCCAAAACCTTTCCGTCTGGATGCCCACGTGCCAGATAGCGTCATCGCCTCCGTTGGTCCCCTTTCCCACTCGTGTTCCACCTCTCACCTCTCCATCGCTACACACCCTCTCGCACGCAACTTCGCCCGCCCACTTCTCCACTGTTCGCCACGTCATCGTGTATCGGTTGGGGTGATGACGTGGCGATGGGATGGTCGTTGGGAGCAGAGTGTCTGGTGGGGGGGATGGAGACGAAGAGTCGCTGTCTAGGGCCGACGTCAGCGTCGGCAAGAGTGGGACCCATCTGTGGATGAGGTCAAGGAAGCGGCCAATGAGAAGAGATGCCGCTCTCAGCGCACTTCGAGGCCCGTCGCTTTCGGGCAGCCCGCTCAGGACACGCGTCAGTCTCGTGGCCTGCCCGCCCGACCCCACCTTTGCCTCATGCGCCATCGATTATTTTATTTATTTATTATTATTTGACTTCCTATTATAATAAATATAAAAAAAAATTCCCCACCTTTATAATCCTCTTCAATTATATATATGAATATGTCTTTAATTTTTTTCTTTACAAAATTAGAAATTTCTTTTTTATAATGATCGTCTATTAATTAATCATATTTATTAAAAACAATATATATATATATATATGAGTCAATTTGATTTTTTTTTTTAAATGTGAAAGATTTTTTATATTGAAAATATATATCTCAGTTTTATTTTAAATAAGTAGGTCATTAAATATAATCTTTTAATGATCAGTACTCTTTGTGAAAATAATTTCTTTATGATTTTCTAAGAAGATAATCTGCCATAAAAAAAGTTAAAACTATTTAATAATATACGTAGGTTTCTTAGGGTGTATAGGTGTTAAAAATATTAATATAAATGTGTACTATTTTCTAAGGGAAAAAAAGATGACAGGAAGAAAAGATGTCAATAATAGAGGAGGGGCCATAAACAAAGGAAGGACATAAAATAATGAATATAATAAACCAAAAAAAAAAACGTTTAAAGTGAAGATGGTCCTTTTTCATGCAACGTGTAGGACCATGCACTTGAGGGTTTGATGACAAAAACCTCTCCTCTAAGGTGTTCTCATCTCTTGTTCAATGGTGGCAATCCTAAACCACAGCTGACTCCTTGGACTCTTTTGCTAACCTAGTAACCCTAACAGGGACCCTTTTGTTCTCTCATAAATACTCTAATTTCAAGATTAATTATGAACTTTTTATTTTTGCTTATATATATAATAACTAGTTCATGCATTGGATTCTAATCACCAACTAAGAGACAACATGCATGCATATATAATGCCTTGTGGAGTAGAATTAATGTATAAACATATGTTGCTTTGTTTTCACAAGTATAAAATTTTACATGTTGAGGATAAAGACAAAGTAATATTTGATGAATATATCGTAGTTATAAACAATATTGAAAGCTTTTTTGCGCATTTAAATAAATAGTATTTATTTATAGTGTATGATCAATCATAGATAAAGTGGGTGGTACTAGGCTTTATGAAAATGCTTAATTACGTGACAATTTAATTAGTTATCTTATCATATGTTTTTTTTTCTAAAAAAATGTATATGTTTATGTATATGTATAATATAGAAAAAGAAAGAATTTTTTTTTGAAAATTCATCACTGACATTGGTACATGCTCAATTTTAAAAATTTACATATTTATACAAAGAAAATCTTAAAAAAATTATAATTACATAATTTTTTTTATATGTTTTGTACTATTTTTATACAAATTTGATATTAATTTCACCATCCCCTTCCCTTTCCTTAGTAAGATTTTAATTGCAGAGGTTGAAATCTCTTCTCATTTATATTAGTTATATTTATATTTTTTTTATGAACCCATCATATATGAAGATCTTTAGATTTAAAATCTATGGACGTTTACAATAGCAATCGGATTTATATCTAACTAACGAATACAATTCATTTAAATACAGTGACAAACAGTATCAAACACTACTGAACAATACAAACAGTGACTATATATTATATTTTATATATTATAATAGTCATTCTATCCTAATCCAACAACTCTCAATCAACACTACCTATAAACCTATAAACCTATAAATGATAAATATACATACAAATGGTTCCTTATGTTTCGTTGTGATTGGTGGAGAAGGAAAACCAACAGACTCATTGCCTTGTCTTATTAGAATTATATTGAATTTATGATAAGACAGGTGCTTGACTACCGAGTTGTGATTATTGTGCATGCCTTTGAATAAACAAATGTGACTTCTCTAACTTAACATTTTGTAGTTTTTCTTTGAGTAACTAATTTGTACTCTTGATTGTCACAATGTTCTCTTATTATTTTTTACCACAAATTAAGTTGTTTAAAGTGAATGAATATTATACATATATATAAGCCAAGATATACAGTTTGAACTTTAATTATAGGTTTACTTGGAGATGATATAGATGTTTCATTTTATAACTCAGTGATGTATCACAAATAGGAGATTAAAGGATGTGACTACCTTGATTTTCAAACAAACATGAATCTAAGTACCTTCAAGTTTGGAAAATGATTTTACAGTTAATTAGTACCCTCCCACTTTCCTTGATGATTATTCATTTTCATGAAAGTGATGTGCATATAAATAAATATTTTATATGATCTACGTAATAAAGCACTTGGGATTTTATGATTCATTTGCTTGCTAAAAGCCATACGTTTGGTTCAACCTTATAAAAAAAAAAGGAAGGGTTTTAATAACATATATTAAATATTGCCCACTTGGCTCTCTTCTTCTCTTTTTTTTTTTATTATTTTGTATTATAGTAATTCCTCCCACATAATTGTTTGTCAAGGTTCATTGTTTATATAAATTCTAATTCCCACTGTCTCAAGATCCAAATCTTACCCACCCTTATCCATGTTAGGTGATAATATTTTCGGCCACCTTTTATATACATGTGTGTAAGCATAGATTCACACTTTTCATTGTTGTTCCTACTACCTACTCCATTTGGCCGGATCATTGAATGAAGATCTTTAATTTTTGCTTCTTTTTTTTTTCATCTTTTGATCATTAAATAACATGAAAGATAATCATTAAAAATAGAAAATATTACATGATCATGATTTTGGTTATTTGAATCTATAAAAGTCATTAAAGAAATTTGTCGACTATATATATTTGAGACAATTAAATAAAAAAATAATACAATATATATACAAACTATATTATGATATTATGATATGCAATCATAAGTATTATTATGCACAATCCAAATATTAAGAATTATTATAAGTTTTAAACACAATATAATTTGATTATATTTATTTAAATTGAATTTAAATATTTTTTTTAAATTTGGTAGAATCCTTTTGGAAAATCCGTTGTCCTAGCAAAATAACTCTCTTTTGCTGGCTCGCTGGTGAGGACAAAATACTTACCCTTTCAAATCTCTTCAAGAAAGGATGCAACTCTCATATCTCAACAGACACATGTGTCCTCTGCCATAACGCCTCTGAAACCCTGAACCATCTTTTTCTTGATTGTGTTTTCTCAAATCGAATCTGGTCTTTTTTTTCCCAAGTCCTAGAATCTCACTCCTTACCAGATTCAATCCCTTATATCTGGACTTCCTGGTTACCCTCTCTTCCTCATAATCTTCGTTATCTTTGGGATCTCACCTCAAGAGCAATCCTGTGGAATATCTGGCTCGAAAGAAATTTCCGCATTTTTCAATCAAAAGCTCTATCTTTTTTTAGAATCATTTTTAAAAGCTTTAACATCTTTTCCCTTGGTTTTTAACAACCGACAAAAAAAAAAAAAAATTATTGAAGCTTCTCGGAAAATAAAGCGCTCTCTTAATTTCTTCAACACAAGATGCGCAGATCAAATCGGCGATTCCCGATCTCGACATCGTTCAGGAGTAGTCGAGATGCCATGCAGTATCTTTATCTTTTTTTATTTTTTTTTTTTTTTTTCTTTTTCCCTCTTTTTTTTTTTCCCCCCCCCTTAAAAAATTCTATGTTGTTCTTCTTCAATAAATTTGTGGTTTATCCACTTTTTTCAAAAAAAAAAAAAAAAAAAAATTTCACATTGTCTACCTAAGATCCTCATATGTTATAAGAGAAAAGTTATAGTTCAGTCATTAAATTTGGAAAAGTTTATTTTTTTTATTCTTCAAAAGTATCGTTTAAGTGGAGTAATTTATATCTTTTAAGTGGAGCAATTTATGTTAATGTAACGCAAACGAGAAGACTATAGCTCAATCTTATGGAAGGTTTCTTATAGATACTTGTGTATAATACTATAATTGTAACTTTTATTCTATCTAATTGAGCACTTATTTTATTTTTAAGATCCATGAGCACATTTGAATGACTTAATAATTTTAAAGATGTAAATTATGAAATTTTTAAATATCGTGATTTTGATTGAAAGACTTGAATTATTTCAATAATTTGAATACTTGGGTCCAAATTCAATATGTTTCACTTTTTTGCTTTGAGAAAAACAATAAAAAAAAGTTGAAATCGTGGTCCTTTATATTTTAAGTATTTCATTTTCATTTAATGGTTAATTAGTATCAGAGCTCAGTTAATTAGTCCCTTTATATTGGTAAAGTAAATTTTTGTATATTTAAAAAAAATATTATTGCTTTCATATCTCTGTTAAAAGTAATTCTTTGCAAAAAAAAATTTGCATTACACACCATTACTAGCAAAGCAACCCTAATTAATGTTAATTAAGTTTAATTGAATTTTAATAAGTTTGATGCAATGGTATAATTATGATTAGCATGCACTGCTTGCCTAATATTACCTTCTACTTAAAAACATCCCACACTCCTTAACCATGATCCTAAAGTAGGTATGTGTTCAATATAAACTATTCCCAATTAAGAATTAAAAGATCTTTCACCATGAACATCAAATTATTATTGTGATATACATTAGTTTTACATTAGACTAATATATGTTTTTTGTTCTCACCTAGAAATAAAAATTATTTTAGACAACACATTAATTAATTTTGTAAATTATAATCTTATTGTACCATGCTAATGAACTAAAATAAATAAAATTAATTTTCACGATCAAATTTTTTTTTTTAATTGAGATACAAAAACAAATCGAGCCTCGGTTCATGGGTTATTATAAACCCACTTCATCACCCTTGCAAAGGTCCAAATGTAATGGTGGCCCATTAAACTGAAAGTTTAAAACTATTAACTCAGCACATGATTAATTTTTTTAAATTTTTTTAAGAAAAAAAATGATGATGAAGGTTTGAAAGTTTGTTAGAATTAAGCATTTTATAATTTTTTTTATTAATATAATGAACTTATAAGCAAGGTTGTTTTTCTCGTAAATTTATTTTTTTCTTAATTATTTATTTTCTTTAATATTAATGATATCAGAGCAAAATTCTGTTTATCAAGAGAAACATTTGATAGATTATTAATTATGATTGAAAGTTGTTCTCTTCATAAAATTTTATTTAGTGCTTTGCTTTTATATTCTTTGAAAGCATCTCCCAAATGGAGTAAGTTATATTACTCTTAAATCAAATGAGACAATTTTAATTTAATTTTATTTAGAGTTGATCGAGTTGATACTAAAGTAGATAACTGTAACTTTTACTATATATAATAGAATATTTTTTTATTTTAAAAATCAATTAAAATATACTTCGTTGACTTTCAATGCTTAATGGTGTAAATTATGGAATCCTTATGGTCATTTGGTTGGAAAAATTAAAAATTTTCACTAAAATTTTGAATAGTTTGCCTAAATGCAAGTTGATTTTGTTTCACATCTTCAAAACAATAAAAAACAAAATCTAAGTTATGAATTTATTTATATTAAATGGTATCAGAGCTTAATTAATTAATTAATTTCGGATATTAGTAAAGTAAATTCCTACTCATTTATATAATATTGTTGTCTTTCTCACTCACTAAAAAAATAATCCTTTGCAAAGAATTTTGCATTATACACCTTTACTCGCAAATCCACCATAATTGAAGTTTATTAAATTTGATGCAATGCTATAATTATAATTACCATGCACTACTTGCCTAGTATTTTATCATGTGCCAAAAAAAAAAAGAGAAAAACTCATACTTCTTACCATGATCCCAAAATGGGTAATTGTCTAATAAAATAGTTTTTAATTAATAACAAAAAGATTTTTAGCTAAAAACACCATATTATTATTATTATTATTATTATTATTATTTACATTAATTTTATACATTATACCCTTACCAATATTTAACATGAGCACATAATTGTAGACTTCTTATCATAACCATTACTTTAAAAAGCTAAACTAATTAAATTAATTAATTTTTTCCCCCAAATTGAATAAACTAATTCTCAATTAATGAAATTAATTAATTAAAATCGATAATTTTTCAAATCGAGGTAACTAATTCCCAAGTTCATGAGTAAGCCCAATCCATCACCCCACCAAAGCCCAAACTTAAGGGAGGCTCATTTAGTTGAAAGGTTAAAACTATTAACTCAGTTTTTAATTTTTTTAATTTTTAATATTTTTAATTGTTTAATTTTTAAGGAAAAAGAAGGGCCCGATCTTTTCTTGCGTTTGGAAACCCTAGAGCGGAGCTCAGTGGAGCAATGGAGGAAGGGCAAAGAATCGAGTCTTTTTTCTCGAGCGGCCGTGCGGACGATGGAGGTATCTCAGTGATCGAATCTTCTTTCTCTAGTATTGTGTCTCTCGAACCTTCAAGGTCTATTTTATCTCCACGCTTTCTAGGGTTTCTCGATTTGTTCTTCTCTATTGTTTGTTGAATTTGTATTTCATGCCTAATGGAAGTGATCCCAAGGCTGTCGAGAGTAGGGGTTCGGAGAAATCGACGGAAGAAGACGATGAGAGTGGTATGGGTTTCTTGTTTTTACCACTGAGTTCGTCCCTTTTTATTGGGATTAGGGTTAGGGTTTCTTATGTGGGGAGTGTTACAGATTGGGAGGCGATTGCGGACCGCGGAGAAGCTGCTGAAGCTTCGTCGGTCCCTTCACGGGAAGTTGGGGTGCCGTCTGTGGCTTCGGAGGTTAGCGAGGACGCTGCGCTGCCGAGACGGCGTGGGAGGGGACTCTTTTTGTACCAAAAGAGTTGTCTTTACAGCGAACAGAAGGATGCTCCGAGCCATTCCGGCGAGGATTCCGACCCTGACATTGATTCTGATGAGCAGAATCAAATGAGAACTAGTGAGTTTCTTTCAAAATTTTGATTTTTTGTTGGCAAGTGAGAGTTTGGAATGTGATGTCTTCTTGTGATTGTAGATAAGTTTGGAACCAGGCATGCTCTTGTCCTGTATGATTTCCCACCAAGTACACGAACAACAGAGCTTGAGAAACTACTCGAGAGGTTCAAAGAACATGGCTTTGCAATTCGGTGGGTTGATGATACTACAGCCCTTGCTGTGTTTCGAACACCACAAATTGGTATGTTGAATTTCACTGTGTCAGTTCCTTCTTAAGAGATTGCTGTTGGTATTTAGTAGTTCAAGATTCAAATGGTTGGCTTTTGTGGTCTTTTGCTTTTCGGACCACAAAGAAATCAATATATATATATATATATGCTGTTGTTAACTTCAGATGTTTCCTGCTCTTTTGTTATTCAAATGTGCTTTTTACTCCACAAAGAAATCATTGATGATCTGCTTATTTCGTGTTGGTTGGAATCTAAGGCTTGTGATCTTTGAATAGATCAACTCTGACATTACAAAGTGAGCACATGATAATACTCATTGTTGGTTAAGGGAAGCTGCCAGTGCTGCCCTTGCATGGGCAAAGATTTCTCTTAGGGATTTAAAAAAAATAGGTTATTTTAGACATGTATCTAGTTTTGTAGATCATAAAATTAGAGAGATTGACTGAGTATAGTCAATGAAATAATTTTTTATACTGTTGTTATTACTGGATAAAATATATAAGTGTTGGTCAAAGCAGGTAGCTTTGATCAATGGACTAGTGAGAAAATTTGACAGAAACAATAACCCCATTATAATAGATAAATGACACAAACTCATCTAGGTTGTATGTAGCATATGATGACTCTTCTAGACCTTTGAGGCCGACCTTTTTCTTCTCTTAATGTAGCTATCATAAACATCTGATGATGGAGACTGCTGCCTTTGATGGGAAGCTATGTTAAACAAGATCAGTTCAGTAATTTCAGGATATATGGATGACTCTTACTTTTCAATTAATTATTTATTTATGCCTTTCCAACATGGTGGATATGTATCTTTTATTATGCCTCTATTAGGATCTTTGTGATTTTTATAATATACATATTGTTATGTACTCTTGTAACGTTATATTGGAAACTTACATTGTCATATTGCATTCTTCTGATTGTTCTTAAATTTTATCTCTGAGCATTAAATTTTCAGCTGCGTTTTTATTTTTGCAAGGTAATACTAGTATCAGGTTTTTTACATCCATGCCCTGCGATTGTTCAGTATTATATTAGTATTCCTACCTTGTTTTACCATCAACAAAGATTTGAGTTATGGCTTCCTCATGACTACTGCAGCAAGTGAGGCTCAAAACAATGTAAAATTTCCATTCAAAGTGCGGAGACTTCAAGAGGAAGACATCATTATGAGCCATATTTCTATCAAAGGTTATACCATTTCTTTAGTGTTATTTGTTCTTTTATTCTAATATTGTGAGCGCCACCATAGTTAAAATTGATCACCGATGGGAGCATTTGCATTTTGACCTTGACTCAATGGTTCCTAACAAAAATATCAAAACTTTTCAGATCTAGAACCACCATACGCAAGACCAAAGACATCAGTGAGAACTGCACAGAGATTGATCGCCCAGGGCATGGGGATGAAGCCATCAGCAATGTTCGGGACTACTGAGCTTCGTGAACAAGAAGCAGCAAGAAAGATACGCATACAAAGTCGCCAGAACATGAGGGATGATGCCTGGGGTTCTGACCAGTGAAAGGAAGAGCTCGGTTTTACAGGATTGTGCAAAATCAAGAAATTTTTTAGACAGTACGATAAATGCCAACCCCGAACCGGCAATTCTATTCTTCAGCCAATCAAAAAAATATGGTAGCACACGAAGTTTGGCTTGGCTATACTCCGCATTTTGACCGGTCAAAATGGCTTTGCTGGCAAGAGAACACCGGCCACCTCTGAACTGACGGTGATCGAGGACTTCGGCTTATTAAAATGAAAGCAACTTGAGTTCCAGAGCAGACTTAGGTGGGAGTCTTCTTCAGCCAACCGCTTGTGATTGTTTTCCTCTCCGTTTAATTATCTTGTGTTTATGCTGTTCAACATTTTGAGCCTGTTCTGGCATTGACTTCGGCTGGAATTCAAAGTTGTTTTTTGACCTCCAGCGCAGTCTTTCTGCGAGGTCAGATTTATCCTCTACCGCTCATAGTTGGGAAAGTGTTTTGTTTTTGTATTCTCATTGTCAGACTTTTACTATTTACAATTGCGTGATCAATATTTGTTTGATTTTCTTATAGATTAACCAAAAAAAAAAATTTGACATAAGATTCATGAACCAGATGGAAGAGTGTAATGTTCAGAAACAGTAGTTAATTCATATTCAAAAGATGGAGAAAAAAAAGACAACTTCCTCAATTATTCAAGTTGTCCGGATGGTCAAACAGGGGATCCGGAAAAATATTACGCAGAGAGAGAAATTATAAAAAGAATAAGAAAATAAATACTGAAAATGTCAAAAAAAAATTTCTTATTATAAAAAATCAAAATAATAATAATACTAATAATAATAAGCGAAAGAAAATGTCAAACATTTCTCACGCTTTTCATTTATATTTTCTATTGTCCATCTCCATCTCATCTCCTCCATAAATAAGAAGCACTAATCCCCCTCCCATCCATCAATCCAAAACAAAGAAAAAGCTCCGAAAAAAAAAAAAAAAACAAACAAACAAGAGAAACCACATACACACATACAGACACACAGAGATATACATACAATAAACTCCATTATATTGGATTGCATGGATGATTCAGTTGAAGTTCCAAACTACTTCATCTGCCCCATTTCCCTCCAAATCATGAAAGACCCAGTGACCACCATCTCCGGCATCACCTACGAACGGCAGAGTATCGAACGGTGGCTCTTCACCGATCACAACACAACCTGCCCACTCACCAACCAACCTCTCCCCAAAGACTCCCACCTCACCCCCAACCACACTCTCCGCCGTCTCATCCAAGCCTGGTGCACTCTCAACTCCCTCAACGGCTTTGAGCGTTTCCCAACTCCCAGAGCCCCTTTGGACCACTCCACCGTCCTCAAACTTCTCCATGACCTCACCATCCCTCACCTGCAGCTCAAAACCCTAAAACTCATCTCTGCTTTCGCCTCTGACAGTGAAAGCAACCGCAGATTAATGGCTCGAGCTGGTCTCCCTTCTTCTCTCATCCACTTGATCATGATCTCTATTAACCCAAATGATGATCATGCGGTTCATCATGAGTCCTTGCATGTTCTTCATTCTCTTAAAGTTTCCCCTGATGATTTCAGACCTCTTGCTGCTGAAAACCATGATCTAATTGAAGCTCTAACACTATTCCTACAGCATGCTTCTTCTTCTTCTTCAGGTAGCGGAAACATTAATGGAGATGTGATTATAACAACTTCTCTGGTTTTGAAGTCCATATTTGAAGTTGCCAGTGAGAAGTTGTTTGAGAGATTAAAGGTTGATTTCTTTAAAGCTTTGATATCGGTTTTACGACGAGGGACATCGCAACAAGTGACGAAGGCCTTGTTGCATGTCTTGCTTGAATCTTGTCCGTGGGGGAGGAACCGGACTAAGATTGTCGAAGCCGGTGCAGTCCATGCACTTCTTGAACTTGAGCTCACCTTGCAGGAGAAGAGAACGACGGAGCTAGTCTTCGGTGTGCTCGATCATTTATGTTCTTGCGCCGATGGGAGAGCGCAGTTTCTCGGCCATGCTGCTGGAATTGCCATTGTATCAAAGAGGATACTAAGAGTTTCACAGGCGGCTGATGATCGAGCAGTGAGAATCCTATCGTCGGTTTGCAAGTATTCGGCAACGAATGATGTTCTTCAAGAAATGTTGAGAGTTGGAGCTGTGTCTAAGCTTTGCTTTCTTCTTCAAGCTAATTGTTCAAGCTACGTGAGGGAGAGAACAAGGTGGATTCTTAAGGTGCATTCTGGTGTTTGGAAGAAGTCTCCTTGCATTAGTGCTTATTTGCTAACAAGGTATCCTTAATTAACTGATATACAACTGTATTCTTAATTCTTTACTTAATTTGTATGTATACATGAGAGAGAAATAAACATTATATCTATATATATATACATATACATGTTAATTCTTTGTTTGCATGTTTAATTACTAGCAGAAGTTAATTGAACATGTAGCATAAAGCAATGCATGCAAAGTTGATTTCATTGTTCTCTGAATCTGGGAAAAGGTCCACTTTGAGCTACTACATCAGATGCCATGTTTTGAATGTGGCGGCCAGCTTTCTCAAGTTTGACCATCTATCTCTTTCTTCATTTTGAGTTGTTGTTGTTGTTGTTGTTGTTGTTGTTGTTGTTGTTTTTCTTCTTTTTCTTGTTGTTCATGGTACACATGATACATATGTTTATAGAAGTCAAAGCCATCAAATTTCTCTTCTTATCCAGTTGGATTAAACACTTGCGTACGTGCATGCATATATGAACAACTTATACAAAGGAATATATCTATAAAACTTATTATTTGATTGATAATTATATGAAGAAGATCATATTTGAGCCATTTGCATCAAGTTCAAATTTCCTTCTTGTATGTTTGCACGCTCCCTCAACAACACATACAATAATGAATGATAAATTCCACCAAATGGGCGAAGAATAAACATGTCTTAATTTCTTTGATAACAAATCACTACGATAAGAGTATGTATAAGTGAACATATATATAGAAAGATGAGAAGATTGTACATTTGTTATAATAATAAAATAAAACAAAATAATAATAATAATAATAATAATAAAGATTAATATTTGTAAACTATACGAATGGCATGATCTTAATTAAGAGGGATATGAAGACTGCAACTGAGGTGATAAACAAGGAGAATGCTTCCAAGACATGGAATGCAACCTAAGGATCTCCTTAACCTTCTCTTTGGTCTTCACCCCACAATCAACTTGGAGAACTAAACACAATCTAGAGACAGTTCCCACTGCCAACATCTCATTGAGGATCGACGGCGTCGCCGAGAACTTGCTCAAGGAATGCAGTATCCTCACCGATCTCTCTGTCGCAACCGATGAAACTCTTAACATCATTCTAGACACCACTGCAATTCCTGCTGCATGATTCATCATTTCTGATCTCCCTTCCGCACAACTGCACATAAGGTCAAGCACAAGCAATATCAATTCACAGATCATTTTTTCCGGTTCATCGAGGAGAAGCTCGATCAATGTTGTTACTGCTCCGGCGTCAACCGCCTTCATCCGATTCCTCCCCCAAGGGCAAAGCCATGCTAGAATTCTCAACCCGGCTTTCGCAGCTTGGTAGGAGACCTTATCCTTAATCACTCTCACCACCTCTTCAAACAGCTCCTCCTTCAGCCCCGCCAACCTCGCCGGAGGTATCACCGCAAGCATAGGCCTTAATAATAATGAAGCATAAGCTCTTGTTTGATAGTCCGATCGACGTAACATCATCGTCAAAGCCTCCACAAAGTCGGTGTTTCTTGATAGAATATTTACAAGAGCTTCATCTGAGAGTTGAAGAGAACATAGAATGCACAATGCTTCATCACAAGCACTAATAGAACACTCTTCTTCTTCAATGGATATGTTATGCTTTTCCTTTATGATTGAAACCAAGATATCAACAGCACCAGAAGCCTCAACATACCGTTTATTCCTTTCACTTGTAAAGACAATAGATTTGAGCTTAAGCAAAGAAGCTAACTGATCATCCAATGCTGTTGAATTAATGCAAAGTAGTAGTTCAGAAAGCTCAGCTTTGCTAATGGGCTGCCGAGGGGTCGGGAACCTCTCGACGCCTTTAGAAGTGTTGGCCGTGCACCATGATTGGATTAACCGACGAAGAGTATGGTTGGGAGTGAGATCAAGGTCCTGCAAAGCTTGGTTCGTCACCGGGCAAGTGTTCCGATTGCCGGAAAACATCCACCTCTCAATGTTATCCCTGTCATAGGTGATGCCGGTGGAGAGTGTCACAGGGTCTCTCATTAGATCAAGAGATATGGGACAAAGGAAGTAACTTGGTATATCAAGCTCTTCCATTAATGAAGTTACTAAATTGTACTTGGATATGAAGATGAGAGAAAGGAAAGGAGAATGTTGTACGTAGAGTTTTGAACAAGAGAAGCCAATGAATGGTACTGAATTTAAAGAGAAGGAGATGTGCTTAGGAACGGAGTTTAATGTTCAGAGGATTCTAAAATGTTTTCTAATGGACAAGAATGGCTGCTAATTCATTGATTGAGTAATTCAAATTTGACTATTATTGGATTGATCTTGATTGGCATCAATGCAAAGATAAAAGTGAGGATTTATAGCCATATGCTTCATGCTTGTTGGTGCATAATTAATTCGCTTTGCCCAATAGTCTTTGGACTATTGTAAACGTTAGATACGAAATCAAATTCAAAGTCAACCTTAATTATAATATTGAATGGTTGGATATCACACTCTGTTTCTTTGTGGAATTTTCTTCTTGATTGCTTTGCATCACGTGCTTTATAGATCAAAATTGGTATTGGTGGTGGTGGTGGTGGTGGTGGGGTTTGCCCTTTTTACGTAGAGTTTGTATTTCTCTCTTTATTTTTGCAATGGTCGTGAGAAAAAGTCAAATGGAAAAGAAAATTGCAAATTAAAACTTATAAAGGGGGCAATAAGCAAAAGGCCTCGTCCATTGGAGTTGGCCTGCCTTTGCTTTGCCGTGTTAACTACCAAAAGTCTGTGCTTCTGTTTGGTTTAATATAATTATTATAGATTAGATTCGCATCTCCTCGTTCAACATATATTATCTTTATCTTTATATATATATATATATATATGTATGCCCTTTTATAAAAATACTTGAGAGAGATAAGGATTTTGAAAATTTGAATTATTATCTTGAGAGGTAAACTTCCTCTAATGCGATAAACAACAACAATTAAATATAAGAGAGACATATATGGAACAGTTTCAACTTTACATGAGCCATGAGTGTAAACATGGACAGAATAACACCACAATTATACATGTGTAATTCCAGAGTTGTACAAGGATATATAACACTCCCCCAGTACAATAATAATCTCATATGAACCTAACAACTGGTCCAAAGCACTACAATATACTACTCAAATGGGCAGTTACCAAATTATATATATATATATATATATAAAGTTGGTCTTGACCATGATTTCTTACCTACCTCATATGGTCAAACTTATCTAATGCTGGAAGAGTTGCAAGCATGAAGAGATTGAAGCTTTCACTTTACCTTGATAAAAATATTAGCCACGCATCAATGGCACCATTAGAATTAAGATGATATTCAATTAGAACTTTCTAAGTCGGCAGATGAAGGGTTCAAGCAGGCGTACCTGACCATCTACTTGAGTTTGTTCACAATTTAATGAAAGATTGTATGACTAGTCTGTTGTGTTATTTACTATCTACTATCAGATAATTTACAAGAAACCTGCCTATTTGAAGGTGACATTGACTAAAAATTAATTCATTGGAAATTATGAAAGAAAAGTAATGCTGAATAAAATTACTTTACAAGGAATCTCCCTACGAAGCATAAGTCTTATTGTGTATATCTTTGACAATACCAGTTAGTTCTGTGAATCACGTGAGAATAACTGCTTCCAGCATAGAGTAGACAAGTTGCTTCAATGAAATGGAGGACTGCAGATAAAGTTTTGGGAAGATTCATTAGGGCCTAGAATCACCTGAAGAGAATAGTAGATATCTTTAACACATTGACGGTATTGTTTGTAACCGATCAACGTAACCAAAGGTGCTGGCACAGAATCTGTAAACAAAGTTTTACATTATCAGAAACTACCGAGACTTGTAAATAATTACGAGTGGTATAACATGATCCTCAAGAAACTAGTAATTTCCAGAGAGGAAAAGTGAGATAGGAGTAACAACTCATGTTGATGTTTGCGAAGAATAGTTCTCACCAAGGATAATTTTTTCCACTAGACTTTACGCACTGCCTCAAGGTGGGTATCACAAGTGCTTGATTTGGAGCATGTATCTGTCTCAGATGCCGTAAAGAAAGTCCCATTTGGCCAAAGAAGCTGATTGACAGAAACAAAGTTCAGACCTAAAAGATATTGAAACAGATTATTTACACTTTCCATGTTTATGACCAACTGCATGCATGACAAGCAAAATTAGTTCTGGAATGATAGATCAAGATAGTTTTCTAGGATGACTAATCAGGCCATTCAAAGTTCAAACACAATTTAATGGTGTATGCAGCAGTTACTAGCATGAAATACGACAAGAAGAGGGCAGATTGGAAATGGAATAGAGATATACACAGCAATAAAGGAAGTTGATACGAACGTTTTGAACCCAAAGAATCATTTGAGCAATGACTTCTACATTCCTACGCAAGCTGAACTTCCTTAACATCCAGTCATCAATTGCGTCATCCATCATCAACTGTAGAAGTTGCTTTGAAATCCAAAACACCTGTCTTCTGCCAAAGGGGAAAAGGAAACAAAAGCATTCCAACATCATAAAAAAAACATCATTTTCCGCATCAAGTTATGGCACTTATTTGTTGCAGGATTGATGCAAAATGGAAACATCCTATGAAAACTTATGCAAGGAAAAAGAAGCCAAAGACCAAAGTCCAAGTTTGACAAGCCAATTGTCTTTTAGTCTTTTGAGAGTATTTCTAAGAGTTTGTTGTCTTGGGAGTTCTGAATATTAATTAGGGGTTAAACCTTTTGGTTTCCAAAAGCATCCCTTGGGTTCTTGTGGGATTTATCAGTCTTGGTTTATGCATCATGTATCACAAGTCTCTATAAATAGTCACTAATGAAACAAGAAGAGGCAATGAAATGTTTTCCTGAAAATCGAGCTTCTTTCCTTGTGTTTGTGAGATGTAAACCAATCTTAGGTGTGATGCCTATGGTTTTTAGGAGTGATTCCTAAAATAAAAACTTGCTAGTGTGATACTAGTCACCTATCCACCACTCAAATAATCTTCGTTGGCCTATTGTCCTGCATCAAGGATCTTAGAAAATTTGTCTCAATGCATTTGTCTTAGTGCAGAGACTGAAGAAGAACTAGCAGTTTGGCATTCTGCAGAAGACAAAAGAAATTGCTCTGAGTTGTGAGGAAGCCACAAAATGCACTAATAAACACCTTGATATAATCTTTAAAGTCAATGAATCAGTAGAAAAAACCAGAGACTGGAAACAACGTTTTCACAAACCTTAGCCAGCCTTGTTCATCAAGTAGAAATATTTTATCCACCAGATTCAGCAGTGGAAGACTTGTATTTTGTTGGATCCACTGTAAAAACAGAAAGACTTAAAAGGTTAAATAACATTTATTTTGAATTAAAAGAAAATGCAACCGGGAGAAGGATAAATAATGCTTTAACAAGCAAAATGGCTTTTTCCTAAGAGACGCATGAACAAGGGAAGATATTGGATTCATACCTCAAGAGGGATTCTATCAAGATCTTGCAAAAGATCAGTAACAACAGAAGACTTGTTCTCTAAAAACTTGTCCAAAGTACCATTGGGAAATTTATCAGCCGGTTTATTTTTTCCCAATTCCAGCATCATTGATTCTTTCATGTGGTCACTCATTTGAGGGGAGAAAATTTCAGACTTCAATTCATTGTCCAAGTGGCATGTGTTGGTAGCTGAATGATGATCTTTTTCCGAGGGCCCATAAGCTGACTGACTATGCACAGCTTCAACATAGCTATCTCTGGGGTGGTACCTCCTAATTTCCTCCTTCCTAGGTACCGTCAAGCTCTTCTCCGCTAAAGAAGTAATATTGGATGAAGACGGACAAAGAACTATACGTCGGAGATCATTGAAAGCGCCTTTAATTTGGTGAACAATATCTTCCATTGCTTCATCAACATTGGCTGTTCGACAAATGAAACGCAGCAATCATATAAACGGTACAATCACTTAACCACTAATTGTAACAACAGATGTCGTGAATTTTTTTTTTAATAAACCAGAATACAAGGAAAGTTAGACACCATTTTACCTGCTAAGGTTTTCATCACAGAGGCGGCTTTTTCAAAAGAATAATTCTTCAAAGAAAAAGAAAACATCAGTCATGCCGCAGGTGCATTTTCCATCAAAATTAACATTTCTCATAGGTAATGTGTAAAGAAGATGGATACCTTTGAAGAAACACTAAGAAAATCTGACGCCTCATGTTGCTCAGGAACATTACCAATTGAAAGAAGGTCCTAGTAAACAATAGTAAATATAAATAATCAGAATCTGGTTGTATAAAATACCAATAAATAAATCCATAATGAAACACCAGAATGCACTTGCAAGTACTTGTTAAGAAGAACACCCCGCTGGTGTATGAAGTGGTTGTCCATGTATGAAGTGGCTGTCCACAGACAGCTTTCACAACCATCCTATAAAGAAGTAAAGCATAGCTCACAGGATAGGTTTTGTCTTTCCTGCACACAGCCTGATGTACACATTCAATCAGCTGACATACCCATCCATGTTGAAGGATCACAGCAGTGAGTTGAAATGCTTGACTTACAAAGGTCTAGACTGTAGTAATGCAAACTTTAAAGATAGAACTAATGTGAAATTATTTAGTTGTCATAAAGCAAGGCATGTTATCATGATAAATTTGTATGCACCTTCAACCTGGCTAACATGCTTATTGGACTAGCATTATAACAATAAGTGATGATGCTAAACTTGGGTTTGCAATTACTGGCAGTACGATCCAAGCCTGTCAGTTTTGCCAGGAAAAAGTACTTGCTCACAATTATAGGAGGGGTCTGTCATAGAGAAATGCATGCGTATGACATGGCATTTAACTAGAAGCTTGCATCAGACTGGCGATATATAATGAGAGCCAAACCAGTGGATGGAATAATAAGTGAAACCGTACTTCATAAAGGAACATCAGAGGTGAAAATGTAAATGACAAGACCATATAAATCTATAGGTAAGATGAAAAGAGTATATAAAATGTGCATGCCTTCTTTCCGCAAGCCAGGTCTTGTAATTTGCATCGGTCATAGAAATTGAATATACTGCTAAAGGTTTTGATCTTGTTTGCTTGAAAGACACTCCAACAACCTGCAGAAATATTTCATGAAGACACCAAGAAGCAAGGAGCTTAGATGAATAAAAAAAAAGAAAATGTTAAGTTCATCTTCATTCTGCTATATCAACTCCATACAAAATACTCTGTGAAGCATGAAAATCTAAATACCAAGAAACAAGCATAACTTTCACCAAAGATACCACAAAACAGATGTAAGCACATAAGCAATTATTATAACTGAAGAAAATCAATTATATATAGCAAAAAGGACATGGTGTACCAAGACCCTCCTCTTAATATATCCTTCACATAATCATGCAGACAAATTTCAGAGATCGGTCAACAGCAGTTTTGGTTGTTCAAACCACGGTTGTGAAAAATTTTGTATATGAAAAAGATTATTAGTTGTGCAAGTACAACATATTATCCAAAAGCACATATATCTGACAAAGACCTAAGCTACAATTAAATAACATACATAGACAAAATTTTCCATATTGTCAAACACTAAGGTTAATCTAACATGAAATACATACCAAGAATGAGAATCAAAGAGTAAGAGAAAACCAGCAAGCTCAAAGAATATCAGAAAACCATTAACTATCAAAGCATGTGTGAAGCAGACCACAAAAGGTGAATAACATCAATAAGGAGGTGAATTCGCCAAATGCAATACTATCATCATAATGCCTAAGCAATAATAGCTACGTAAAATACCATATATATAACTAGACACATGTCAACTGGAAGCAAATATATTATTTTCTATTAACTGGACATTGGCAAGTAAAGGCTGCATGAAAAATCTCACCTGACAGTTGAGTTTTGGTGCACATAAGACTCCTTCACGAAAGGTGAGCAATGCACCAGCAAGCTCAGTTTTATGCCTACTGAACTTTGGGTAGTAGAGATCTTTCATAACAATGGCTTCACCACACATGATGGTTGTCTCACTGTCAGATTTGGAAATAGATCGTTTAAGTACACCTTTGTTGCTTTTGACTTTCATGGCATTTCCTTCATATTCATCACAAAGATAAACTCCTGCAGATGTTTCACCGACCAGATCTACAGAAACATGTGAAGAGTTGTCTGCGTCCAGCACTGATTGAGAAAAATCATCTGAACCCTGCATCATATGGACCACATACTTGTCTTTAACAACTGCAGCATGTTCAGCCGTCTGAAAATGCAAGAAGCGGCCAGAATCTTCCAGTGGCTCATTTGGATTACCATACTCATGTTAGGGACGCAATGGTTAACATGGTCCATAGTCCCACATCGCCTGCGGGAGCCAATTCCCTCTAGTTGATATACTACCACCAACCCTTCCCTGTAACTGCGGTTATGGAGGAGTTAGGGTGGTGGGTCCCTGTCTTAACATGGTATCAGAGCTATGGCTAGGATCTTGGGTCCACGGTCCGGGCTGTATGGCCACCGTGGCCCAGGGGGGGTGTTAGGGCACAAGTTACCAAATTTGGCTGTTTCCTTTGAATATATGTGCATGCTTTTTCTGACTGGAATCTTGATTCCAGCTCGATTATATATATATATATATAAATATATTTATAAAAAAAAAAAAAAAAAAAAAAAAATGGATGTGTATGGACTTAGTGGAATTCTTTCCGAATCCCGTCCAGTAAATCTCCAACATTCCGACATAATTCTTGACGGCACCAACTATATTCCTTGGCGGCTCACGTCAAAAGGATTCTAGATGGTATCCGTGTTCTTCGTCATGTTGACGGTACTTGCTCCCGGCTTGCTCCAACGAACCTCCGACACTCCACACTCCTTGGAAGCATCTGCTCTTCTTACGACTTTTGAACGAAAGCTCGAAAAATGGGGCCGATGACTCCACCGCCAAGATGATCATTTGCCGGCCAGAGTCACGCTTGAGATCCGCACTCCGGATTCGGATCTTCCCCCCCTCGTGACATGTGGGAATCTTTGGAACATCGTTATTGTGCATCCAGTCGGGCCCAGACTATACACCTTATATCGGGCTCTTGGTAGTCTTCATCGGTGGCGACGACACTGTTGATCATTTTTACGATCCATGCTTGTGGTCTTTTTGGCCCGATTTGATGCTCTCATCTCCTTCCTCCCCCGCCCCCCCCCTTTTTTTTTCGTTCTCATGACGAGACTCGTCGCATGTATGAGTTTTTATACATGCGAGTCTTCGCAGTACAGGCTCCCGGCTCCTTTCATGCCCCCTCTTTCTACACTTTGGATGAAGCATTTGCTTTTGTTCGTGCCGAGGAGACCTCGTCTTCGGACTTCTATTCCAGAGGTGGCAGTTTGCACCCTTTTATATCTTCTGTTGCCTTTTTCTTTTTCACCTTATCTCCGGTCGAAAACGATCGTTGACTTGTCACTATTGTGGCATTCTCGGGACATCTTGAGCGCTTTGAGGAAGAAGCAGTGGATTTCCGCGTATTACCCCTTCTTCACGGACTCCACCTCTTCTTCCTACGCCTCCACATTCTCGGGTGCATCTTTTCGAGCCTCTTCTACTCCTATATCGCCTACCGATCTTTGCGTTTTTTTCCAGAATTTACTACTCTAGGAGATTCTTCCTCTAGTCATGCAGTCGTTCCGCTCAGGTTACTCCTTCCCCCGCTCAGGTAGTTCCCTGCTCACTTTGGCTTCTTGATTCCGGTGCTTCTTTTCATATGACTCATGATACTACCCATCTTCATAATTCTCGTTCTCCTTCTATTATCACTCACGTTCGTATTGCCACGTCCCCACTTCTCCCTCTCTTCTTTCGGTCATTTTCTATCTAGTACTTTTTCCGTACCTTCGTCTCTCATGTTCCCCACCTTTCTATCAATCTTATGTCCGTTAGCCGGATCACCGATTATGACTGCCAAGTTATTTTTGACCGTACTGCTGGTGACCTGTGGGGCGTGACCGTGATTGAACGACGATGGAGGAGTGTATGCATTAGATTCTCTTCGACTTCCTTCCTCCATCGCTCCGGTATTTCACCGTATATCTCGCTATTCTCCCCTATCATCCGTGGCATCATCGTCTTGGTCATTTATGTCCCTCTCGTATGTCTACCCTACTTAGTCATGGTATCTTAGGAGATGTCACTTCTTTTAATAATGAAGTTTGTCTAGGATGTAAGCTTGGTAGCTACAGCTATCTTACCCGTCAAGTCGGCTAAAACCACCCCTTTTGAACTTATTCACTCGACGTTTGGGGCCCCTGCACCCTTTGTATCAAAAGGAGGAAATCGTTATTATGTTATTTTTATTGATGACTACACTCGTTTCACCTGGTTATATTTTATGCATCATCGTAGTCAGTTACTATCCATTTATCGTTCTTTCACTACCATGGTGCACACCCAGTTTTCTGCCTCTATCAAGACTTTTCGGTCTGATTCTGGTGGTGAGTACACTTCTCAAGCTTTTCGTACCTTCTTAACCTCGAAGGCACCTTGCCTCAATTATCCTCTCCCGGAGCTCATTCACCGGAATGGGGTCGCCGAGCGAAAACATCGTCACATCTTGGAAACGGCCCGAGCTCTACTCCTTGGTGCTTCGTTCCTCCTCATTTTGGCTTATTTATCTCATTAACCTACGACCCTCCCTCTAACCTTCGGCATCGTAGTCCCGGTGAATGTCTATATGGCACTCCACCTCGCTATGATCACCTTCGTGTCTTTGGTTTTTGTTTTGTTTTGCTTTTTTCACCCCGGCCACACCTTCGCACCTCACTCCTATGGAGGAGTTAGGGTGGGGGCCTGTCTTAACATGGTATCAGAGCTATGGCTAGGATCTTGGGTCCACGGTCCGGGCTGTATGGCCACCGTGGCCCAGGGGGGGTGTTAGGGACGCAATGGTTAACATGGTCCATAGTCCCACATCGCCTGCGGGAGCCAATTCCCTCTAGTTGATATACTACCACCAACCCTTCCCTGTAACTGCGGTTATGGAGGAGTTAGGGTGGTGGGTCCCTGTCTTAACATGGTATCAGAGCTATGGCTAGGATCTTGGGTCCACGGTCCGGGCTGTATGGCCACCGTGGCCCAGGGGGGTGTTAGGGACGCAATGGTTAACATGGTCCATAGTCCCACATCGCCTGCGGGAGCCAATTCCCTCTAGTTGATATACTACCACCAACCCTTCCCTGTAACTGCGGTTATGGAGGAGTTAGGGTGGTGGGTCCCTGTCTTAACAACTCAAAAGTCTTGATTGAAAGTATACCATCTACTTCGGCTAATTTTTCAGGTGGTTAATTAAAAAGAAGTACTTTTGACCCAGGTCCAGTATGAGGATTTCCCACTAAATCAGAAGAACCAACAACAACAGTCACATTACCGGAGCCATCAGGCCCTCCTTGTCCTTCCCAGTTGGCTTTTGTATTTAGGAATATGTACTCGATTAACTCGTTCACAAACCTGGCCAAAGAAATCTTTTCAGCCTTGACCCTAGAAGTATCTATATATGGGTGCTGGGTATATATTAAGAACATAAAATAATAATAATAATAATAATAATAATAATAATAAATAACAGTAAAAATGATTAATTGCATATCTCCATATGAAGTAAAAAAGACAAACAAAAGATTTTCAACTTTGACAGAAACAACGGTTTCTTTTATTGTCAAATAACTTCTGTTATAAGGCCCAAAACACAAAGGAATCATCATTTAGTTATTAAAGGGGTCAAGTAACTTCTACAATAATGCCTGTGGTAGTATAGAATAAGCAATAAATAATTTCCAACAGAACTTAAATACGCATCTTTTAGTTATTAAAGGGGTCATCATTTCACAACAAAAATGCAGCACTTGTGATATAGCATATCATGATGGGAGTGAAGCACTACCCCACATTAATTGTTTGCTTTATAAGCAAAACTGAAACACAAAGCATTTTGATCCTTTCAAGCCCTTCCAAACACTTGTACATTAACCACAACTATATATTGACTTTGTAGCACCAAAATATCAAGGACTCATGAAAGAAACACAACCAGAAATTATCATAGAAAACTTAGTCAATGTATCAAAAAGCTTACTCGGGGATGGCATAATTCATAACAGATTCAATTACTAAACAGGTCAAAAGTTCTCAGCTGAACAACGGACATTAAGCCTCCTCTGGTTTGAAAACAATAGATAGAACTCCCCCAATAATACGTTGAAGAACCTATAAATCCAACTTAAGAGAAATGATGGTGTCATAGAGAAGTTTCTAGAAATGTATAGAAAAGAAAAACATTCCTCAAGCCTTGTGCTCACACTATGGAGATACCAAAGCAGAGTGAAGTTCCTTGGAAGCTTATAGGCAAAGTTTCAGTCTTACATCCCTCTCTTCAGAAGACAAGGTCCCCATATCATCAACACCTACTTCTGTTTGAATTCTCCTGTAATCATCAAGATGCTTTCCAATTACATCAACCATATCCCTGAAGCATTCAAACAGATTTAGTTCTGGGAACCAATCCAGCTTTAACAAAAGAAATATCTCCATATCTCAATAATAACATAAAATGACAGGCAGTAACCTTGTTAACACGATGACATGATTTATTCCTTTAAACCTTACTGATATCTCACCAAGATCATCAAGAATTGTAGCATGTATAAGTTCAGGGACCTCTTTATCAGGTGTGATAGACGAATACCATAGGTCTACGACAAAGTCCTGCAAAATCATGTTGACAAATTCATGTACAGAAGCCTCCATAGGAATGAACTTATCTTCCTTCTACGCTTTGGTATTGCTGGAGCAGAGGAAAGACAAGAGTCATCTACAGATAATTGCTTCTTTTCCAAGTGAGATAAGTATGCCTATCTACGAGGCTGTACCTTCCAGCAAAGCTCTACCTCATATGATAGATCCTGCATGGCCGATAGAATGAGAACTGACATGGGGATGTTTGTCCACATTGATTTACTCGTGTCTGCAAGCCAAAAGAATACCACAAGGCCAAGTGTTTCAAACAAATTAATACCACATAATATACAACACACATTAAGTAATGCAAAGAAAAAAAGAAGCAATCTTATCAGTTATCACAGTTCACATTGCCAAGAACGTCCACCAGATCTCAAGAACCAAGAATTTTTTCTCTCTCTCTTCAAAAACCAATCTTTTTCTGCTGACCATACAGAACGTTTCCTAATCTAAAATTCTTATTTCCAATGCCTAATTAAAGTTAGCAACTCGGAAATCAACATCATCGAACGATACCACAAAAATCAGCAATCAGCTCTGCCACTTAGCATATGGAAAAGAACAACACAGGATTTTCAGCAAAAACCAGAACCGCAGCAAAATTCAGAGGCAGAACAACTCACGAGATAAGAAGTAGGAGATGGCGAAGATGCAGATGGCCCAGTACACAGTCCGAACCTTGAACTCCTCCACCAAATCCTTGAGGTTCGCCATCACCCTCCCCATAGCTTCTCACCGAGATCACAACAGACCACTTCCAGAAAGAGAAAACACTGAGAAATTGGAACGAAGAGATGAAATCTCCGAGTTGCTATAAAAGACGCGGTCTTTGCTTTGTTTCTCTCAGGGGGGAAGAGTGGAGGGTTTCTAAAAAGCTGTTTGTTTTAAATCCGACCGTGACTTTGCAGTGATTAAATGACGGCTTTACCCTTGAGTAATGAGTATGTTCTGGATTTGCAAGATATGACGTTTGTTGGGGCCCACGCCCAAGATTTCATCTCCACCGTTCATCTGGTGATCAACAGGCCAACCAAACCATAACAATATTTATTTATTTAATAATGATAACACCATACTTAATCAATAATTTTCTAAATTTATACATCAGTCAATTAGCGAATTTATTAGATTTTTTTAAATGAGTAATTACCAATACAAAATATGAGCACGCAAATTCACTCAACATACATGTACTTTTATCTTATATAAACTGAAGTTCAAATTTGATTTTTTAATAAAAACAAATATTCTCCATAAAAATTTAATATTAATAGATCAAAAAATTATTAGCTGCTATTTATTAAAATATTAAAAATTTTATATAAACACACACGTGTGTGTGTGTATATATATATATATATAAGTAGACTGTAGTCTGAATATTTTATTATTATTACATTGGTTCTTTATCAACAGCCTCTATTAATATAAACAAACAACAGCAGTTAAGGGTCCATAAACAAATGTTATCTATACACTTACATGAAAATTCATCGGAAAAACAAGGCAGCTTTCAACAATTGATGTAACTAAGAAAATAAAAAAATATTGATGATTAAATGATTAAATGTTAATGCAAAACTCAAGGTCTCATTTCACAGATTACACCGACAACTACAACAAATGGTAAAACTTTTGTTGTTGGTTGGACCCTAACAGTTTTCGCCATCAATCAGGCATATCACATGAAATGATCTAACAATAAATCTGAAGGGCTATTACAAATGAAAGGATCAACTAATACCTATGTCAAAAATGATTTTTTCAACTCTGAACTTTTGGTTCATGATAATGAATGAGATAAAATTAATGCGCCTATGAGCAAAACTCAGACAAAATGCTGAGTCGGATACTCATGTTCATATCCGTTGTAGTCGTAATATAGCCTCTCTCCTTCACATATATCACGGCAAGCAATCAAAAATACTCTACACTCACCATCTTCGCTATATCTGACACATTTTACATTTTGCTTCTTCTTACCATCCCTGCAACACGAACTAATTTAAGCATTAGCAGCTGGAGATAGTCAACTAACATAAAGAGTAATGCTATTCTTTACAGACAGACTTCACCTTGAGATGCACAAGACTGCACCTCAAGATTGTCCGATGAATAACAATTCATTTAGGAAGTCTTGTTTTTTAAGAAGAGGGAGGGGTACTCTAAACAGAAAATTTTCAATATAAACTAGAGTTTGATACAGTAGTAATGCTAACAAATACCAAAACAAAAGAATGAAGAGCTTACAATGTATGGTTGTTGATGCCATTGATGAAGCGAGCGATATTTCCTCGTTTATCAGGACAGATTACTAGACTATCAGATAAATTTGTTGTTAAAAGAAGAGTCATCATGCTGTCGCCATCATCATGTTCTCGGTTTTTCAAGAAATCCACGTCACCGGTATACTCAGTGATAAAGGTCATATCCTTTATTGGACCATCAGCCTCGACAGTGAAACTTCACGACAAAAGGTCGACTTCATATTCATTTACTAAAGCATAACTAATTAAGTGACTCCAAGTTATGGCAAGAAAAATACCCTTCAAGTTTATCATAGACTACTTTGAGGGGAGGGCACTCTCCTCTCTTGTACATGCTTCTGCAGAGTTCAATCGTCTCCTTATCTTCTTTGCAGAGAACCTGACAAATGTGCTATCTTTTTAAATTAAAAATAACCAGAATCAGAATAGGAAGGGTGGCTCAAAAAAAGATAAACGAAATACTCAGCACCTGCATGCCGCCCTTTTCTAAATTGGCCCTATTAGCAGATTGAGGGGCCATTCCGGGCATATAGGTTAAATCATTGCTGAATTCCATGTGCAATGCTGTTAACCCTGTTGCTAGCGAACGCATCTGTTCAAGTCGTCGCTTTGAATCTTCACTAGGAGCAAATGGCAATATTCTTCTCCGTTTCTTATGCATCACAAGAGGCAAAGATCGTCTCCTGCGTCTCCTTCCATCTAAATCATAAGAAGTTGGTAAGAAAAATGATAGGCAACATAAAATAGGCAAGATGTTGACTAAGACTAGTCTGAACTCACTGCAAAACCTGCCAGGCCACAGAGGTAATACTCAGTGACCCAGATCCATGTTGATTAATTTCAAACAATGGCCCTAATATGATATCTTTACATTTATTGTTGTGAAAGAATAATTCCTAATCATTTAGGTATATTCTTGAAGCAGTGTTTGCCCACAGCAGAATCAGTAATTAATACAAACCCAACATACTTTTTCTGTATTGAAAAACCTTTTGCTTTCAAAAGAATTATTCCCATCACCGTCTTGATTTTCTTGAATTGTATATTGTGTATGTGAGCTCCATGTACAATTGAAGAGAAATCCAGAAAAGGTGCGAATCACTCATTAATGCCAAATTTAAAATCATAGATTCTATTTAGAAAGAATGAAATTATGACTCAACAGATCAATGATAGTAGCAGAAAAGGTTTTTTTCAATAACCTTGGCAACTTTCCCTAATCTCCTATTTTAGGGTCTTAGACCAACATTTTCCCAAGACATAATTGCAAGGTCGAATCAATATTTTCAAAGATTTAGGCAAGGAAAACAAACATAAGACACCTCTTGAAGCTATGACTGCAGCTGAGACAGCAAATTTTAGCTTTTCAATTAAAGACTCGAAAAGATTGAAGTTGAAACTTTCCAGCAAACAATGTCATGCCTTATGGATATATAGTGCTTGCCGATATATTGCAAAATACAGTTTGATTATTTGATGATATCTCAATACAAGCCTATTTACAAAAAGGAAAAATCTTAAGCTCCATGGCAAAATGCCAAAAAGAGGTCGATCAACTTCATTCATTTGGTGAAAGATCTGAACTTCACAGGAAAAACAAAAGCCATCGCCTCATTCTTTCCCTTCTGCTACCTGTCTTCTTCCAAGGGATGGGCCTAGGGTGTATAATAACCTTTTTTTGGAGTATGCTCAGGAATTAGTCCTAGGTCAAAAAAAATTAATTGAAATAATCTAAAGGAAACTTCACAATCTCGGTTATTTTAAAATGTTTTAATGGACAAAGAGCCATAAAGCTTGCTCCCACATTCAACATTCTCAAAGATTGAAATGAACCATACATGTGCATTACAGATGATGCTTTGTAATGAATGCCTCTGAATGACTAACCAAGAGCTTCGTTTATCAATTCTTGCATAAAAACTTATATAAGTGATCGAAAAATGTTAAATAGTCAGTTCTCATATAGTACTCGGGGATTATCCTACAATGCTAATACTAAAAGCTAAAATTATGGTTTCATATCCTAACTAATATACCTAAAGGATTATTGCTAACGGGAGGTTATTCATTTTTTGCTCGTGCTCATAAGAGGTGAGAATTAAGACAAAAACGTATGAGTTTCATAAGTTCAATATACTCAGAGAACGAAGTCTTTGATGGGTGGGTGGGGGTGCTTGTTTGATACCACAATCATTTGAATAAATAAACGAAGATTTGTTAATTATCAAAATCACAATGTCATCATGCAGTTCGTAAATCTGTAATAACAATTCCTCTCTTTATTGCGGCGATTTTTTTCTGTTCCTAAACTAAAGTCTAACAACAAAAACTACAATTACACACCCAACATAGAAGACTTGCCCAAACCAACTCCGGAAGACAAAACAAACATGTATGAAAACAATAAAATCAGAAAGACAAAAGGTATCACTAAAAACATGGCCGAAAACGACAAAAACGATGAAGAAGAATATGCAATACATAAGAATACAAAAAACCATGGAAAACTGTGAATGAGGAGGATTTATTAATAGGAATGATAAATGCACCAACTTCCGCTTTCTTTTTTATAAGAGGGCATGCATTCTCACTATTTATAAAAACTCCTCCATTCTGTGTGGTGTTTGAATCTTCTTCTAATCTTAAAGATCGACTATGAACTTGTTATCGTATCTGACTCAGTAACACACCAAATGCAGAACCTTTGCACAACAAATCCTTCACAATACACCAAAAAGAATGGGTCTAGAGGAGCTAAAAACGTGTATGAACAGTATGAAATTAAAAGGACAAATGCAATGCCTAAAATCAAAACCCAAAACAACAAATACAATGAATAAGAATACGCAACACATAAGAATGCAAGCATGGAAAACAGAGGAACAAATAGAGAATGAGGAGATTTCATCAACAGAGATGACCAATGCACCAACTTCTTATTTTCTTCCTAAATAAATTGGCATGCATCCTCACTATTCATAGAATTCCTTCTCTTATGCAGTGTTTGCATCTCCTCCTAACCTCAATAACACATCCAATGCAGAAGATTTGCACAAGCAACACCTTCAAAATGCACCAAGAAAGAAAATGTTCATGAGAAACCACATAGATATATGAAATCAGAAACACAAATACCACAATTAAAACAAAACCTATACCATTGAATACAATAAAGGAGACAATGATAAAGAATGCGAGCATGGAAAACAGAGAAAGAAATAGCGTGTGAGAATTCATCAGCAGATATGATAACTGCACTATTTTTACTTTTCTAATAAAAATGCACGCATTATCACTATTCATAAATATAAATTTCGCATATTTTTTTGCTAATGAAATCAGCTTCACCAACCTTGAGAAGACCCACATTTCTCCCCTTCCTTCTCATACGAGCATCTCTGAATCCGAAAAAAGTCCACAATCTTCGTCTGCATCAGTGGGAATCCTAAACAACAACAAGGAGGGCTCCCACAAATCAACACCAGTTTTCAATATAATCCCAATAAACAATACTAATTTCTCACAAACGCATAATAAGTACTCTTCATAGGACGGTCTTCAGCGCAGCTAGGGCAGAACCAGGGCCCCGTCGGAATCCTAACAACAATGGGCCGCAAGCACACGAGATGGTAACCACGGTCACATCGATCACAGAGAAGCAGCTCCTCCTCCCGGTCACCGGACCGGCACTGCTCGCACCGGAGATCGCTATAGTACTGCCCAGTCACAGCCGCCATAGGTGTCGTCTTCCTCATTATCTCCACCATCGACCTGTACCTCCTTGCCCTCATCACCGGCGGTGGCGCCGCAGTCCGCTTCCTCACAGCTCCATTCGCCGCCGCCTCTCCCACCGTCTCCGACTCCGGCATCGCTATCCCCCTCCTCCCCGCTCCCGATCCACACCTCGATTGCTAGCCCTATTCTTCCCCACGAGTTCCGCTCGCGGGAAATCAAAGAACGGAGCCGCTGTGAGGGATCTCCGGCCCTGCGCTAAGGTAAAAAGACCAAAACACCCTTATCTATCGACATAGGCCAATTCATTGCCACCTGGACGAACGGAGGACATTTCGATAATTTGACAGCGAAGCCGGGGCTGACCCCTGCTTCGATGTAACGTCTCTCAAGGGTTTTGAAATCTCTTTCTGGGACTGCGAATGGAGAAGGAGTGCTCCATGGCTGCTTCGTTGCGTCAGAGGTGCGTGAATTCCATTCTGAGAAATGGAAATTCTCGGTTTTTATTTCAAAATTCTCCTTTATTAGCTTCCATTTCTGAAAAAAAATTGGGTTTTAGATTCATTTAATCTGACCAATTTCTCTACTTCAATTGGGGTTTTCTTCTTCTGGTGTATGCTTGAAGTATCGTGTTGATTTCTTGCTTTTTAATTTGATGGCGGTTTTAAAATTGATTGATGATTTTGAGATGATTGTTTGTGGATAAATGATGGAATCCCTAGATACTTTTAGATTGCGGAAAACTTTCTTTCTCGGAAGTAGAGTGCAAGAGTGAGGGTTCGGTATTACAGATTATTCGGTTTTAGTTAGTTCTGAGGAATTAATGGGATGATGATTTAGTCTTGCTTTATCTGCCCTAAATCATCAGTCTGGACTCTGGACATATGTACATATGTCATGGCTGAAGTAACAAAGAGCACACCACTGCATCATCATCTGAAAAATTCAAGTTGCCTCCATTCATGGGACCGAATCAATACAGAATATAGTGAGCCTGGACTTGTTCAGAGAGCAACAGATGAAGACATTTTGATATTGTTTGCATGACTAAACTAGTCAAGAATAGGTCCATCAGTAGTTATATGACATGAATTGAGAGAATTTTACTGTAATAGCTATAAATGAGGTGATATATTGGTTGGATGTGCAATATTTATTTCAATGATTCATCTCCTGGACAACTTTGTGAAGTCTTTAGTTTTAGTTGAGGACTTTGTTGTTGTTGTTGTTGATGTTTTGATCTTGTCACAAAACTTTTCCTTGCTTTGTCAAATTGCAGTCTTGAAAGACTTTACCGCCTTATAAAGCAGCCACAGATGACTGATTTCTTGTTGACATTTCATCGTTCTCGATATTCAGACAGCTTCCATGAAAGTTTTCAGTTTTTTTATGTTGTTTTAACAATTGTTTGATTGTTAAAACATAAGAAAAGAGACCTTCTCTTTGTTTGCAAGACCATAACATCTAGATAGAATTAGCATGTATGATATGGGTGTTACTGTCATCAATCTTCCATTTGCATTCATAGCTCGCCAAGTGGAGTGTTGAGAAACAACGAGGCAGGAGTAAACAAGTAGACGTAGAGAAGAGACAAGATAGAACAAAAATAATTCCCATTCTTGAATAATTGACTGCAACCATGGCAATAGTTTAAACCAGTTGTTGTTGGGGGAGTTGTATCCTTTTCTTTCCCTTTCGCTTGCTACTGTTTGGGTTTGGTTTTGATTCTGTTTATGTCATATGCATCACATTACATATGATTTTACAATCAGATTTGGATTCTCATTGATTTTTGAGTCATTAACAACACCTTTTTCTCATTGGCATTTGATATCCAGTGTGAACTACCCAATGTTTCCTTTTCAATGGCAATTAGGCTCAGTCATAGGCATAAAAAAGTTGAAAAGAATCCAGTTCTAGTTCTGTTGTGAAATTGAACATTTCTTTTTTGTCTTAGAAGTTATTTAGGAATCTCAAACACACACATGCTAACTAACTTGTTTCGGTAATGCAACCATAAAAAAATCACACTATTATAATTTTGATACAGTTAGGCCTCAGAAGAATGAGTTATCTCTGCACTTTACCGTGTTTTTCTTTGTTTATATCTGAATGTCTATTTAGTATTCTTCTAGAGCCAAATTAAGCCAACCATGAAAGGTGTTTATCTTTATAGAATAATAATTTATAACTAGGCGAGAGAGAGGGTCATTTACTGGGACAAACAAACAAACAAATACAGTGAGACAAATTGGTAAAGTTTCACGACCGAACAATCTAATGCCGGCCTTTCAATTTTAATTTTCTTATTTCTTTTATCTTAGTTTCTCAATGATCTTGGATGGCTTCAAAGCTTGACCATGTCTTAGATTCTTGACCATTCAACTGACTGCATCAAACTCCTCACATAGTAGTTGCAGGACTAGTCTATCTTCATTAATAAATTCAACAAACTTAGTCTCTCATCATCCGCCCCCTCAAAGTACTGTAAAATCACAAATTTTATTTACAAAATTCTAAACCAGACGTAAGAACAAAAGCTACAAGATGAAATTCGGAAAAAGGCAAGATATAGATGTGGACTGATATGATCATGATAGTTGCATATAAGGGTAATAAATTCTTATAATTACCGCAACCTTTTCTATTCATTCATTCATTCATTCACATATTTATTTTGGTTGTTTAACCTTATCATGCACTTCATTGACTTGTCCACATCTATAAATATTTCCACAAAGGCTCATCTTTTCTGGTTATCTCTCATTCATTCTTCTTCCTCTCCAGAGTTCAAAGCCCAGAGCTTTGAATAACAAGAAGAACAAGAACAAGGTGATGAACTCATCGGAGTCGCCTTTCGGGCGGCCATCTCCCCGGAGGGAGCTGCAAGGCCCACGGCCAACACCTCTGAAAGTCAACAAAGACTCCTACAAGATAAAGAAGCCACCGCTGGGGCCGCCACCTTATCAAGCTGATACCACGGCGGCTCCTCCACCTCAACCACGACCTCCGATCATCATCTACACAGTCTCACCAAAAATCATCCACACCAATCCAAACGACTTCATGTCTCTGGTTCAAAGCCTCACTGGATTGACTTCCACCGCAACCACAACCACCGCCACCACCTCCGCTGCTCTACCTTCACCGACAGTACTATCTCCTGCAGCACGTCTAGCGCTTGAACAATCCCCAGTGAACTCCTCAGACTTGCGAAAACCTGAGTTCACCATCATGGAAGGGATGGAGATGGAAATGGAAGAGGACCAGATGATGAACAACAGAGCAAGTGTCGGCACGTTCCCGGGGATTCTTTCTCCGATGCCATCAACTCTACCACCTATATCGCCAGGTTTCTTCTCTCCTTCAGTGGATCCAAACTCATTGAGTTTCTTGCATGAACTCAGCCCAGCCTTTCATGGGAATAGAAGCTACGTGGAGAACACTTTCTTGGCAAGTCCTAACAACTTCTTGACAACTCCCACCGTTCCTTCTCCTGGTGCTTACTGGGATCTATTCAACCAGCTCCTTGATCCATGATCCTTGATCCATGATCCATGAACATGGTGGTCCTGCAAGCTTTTGTGGTTTTGTGAAAGAGGAAGAAGGGGAAAAGGTAGGTGATACATGATACACACTTTTTTTTTTTTTTTTAATTTTTGGTTGTTGTTTGTTTAATTAGTATGTTAATACTATTGGCAGTCATCAATGGATGGCTGGACAGCATTAAGTTTCAGAGAGAGGGGCTGATGGTGAGATGATAGAGCACCACTTTGGAACATATTTGTTAATTCATTGGGAAGTTGGACTTTTTGGGGGGCTCTTTTTTAGTTTTTGTCTTTATTTTAGGGAGAGGGTGAAAGTTACATTTGGGGAGGACAATGAGATTTGTATGTATTTTGGATGGCAAATGGCAATTGCCAATTGCCAAATGGTGGTTTGATAAAGAATAGGATAGAGCTGATTCAATTGTTTATTTGTTAATTTATTTATTTATGTATTTTATTTATTTATTTTTGTGGATGTGAAATGTGGTGGGGGAGTGGTTGTGCTTTGGCCGGCATTGGATTCAATACCCATTTGTATTATTTTTATTTACTTGTTTTCTCTTTTCTTTTATTTCTTTAATGAAGAGGGTTAAAAGATTCAATGGGTGATTAGGATAGTAACGTGCAAGTAATTATCTTGGAGTTGTTTTGTGGGTTGAGGGAGCATCTTTAGTCAAAATTGGCTGTCAAGAGAATAATATACTAGTGGTGGTTCTACCGTCTAAATTATTGGAATCAAGTGTAAAGACTAAAATCAGAAAAACTCTTGAAAAAGAAGTATTCAGTGAAATCAGTTGGAACTTTCCTTTCTTTTCCTCGTCTTTTCTGTATTTATTTATTTATTTTTTAATCTTTATTGGAAATAGCCAAGAAAGCTGGTTGCCTAGTACAGCCTCTCTCTAGATTCTAATTGGTCTTATAGTTTTTCTTTTGCTATTAGTACATAAACCACACGTGCATTAAAATAAACGGCAGGCATTGCAAGTCCAAGAAAGGTGAGGTTTTCTAAGTTACGAGAGATGGAGGGTGAAAAAAGGGAAAATAAATACATAAAAACCAGCATGACAAGGGGTTTCAGATGTCATATAATAGATTGAGACCACTTTTGAGGCCACTTCAGCAGTGACTTCAAAATTGCAGTGTTGCTTGTGAAGAAGTCCAAGCTTCATTTCTTTAAATTTTTGGTACTGTCTAACCTATCACTTCTTAGTCTACTAATACCGTAACGTTTGCATAATGTGTGTATCATGTGTTTATCATTGTTGTGTTGTGAGGACAGATTTAAAATCTAAAACACATAAGTATATATATATGTTAAAAAATTAACTCTGTTTTTCTTTCTTTTTTTTACATATTTCTCACATGTGGATATTTTTGCACGCTTCACTATAAAAGACATAAGAGGTTCTTTTCATGAAAAAGAGAAATATATATATATATTGAAAATAATTTTATTTCTTTTCAATCAAAATGTTTAAATTTGAGAGTGATCTGACCATATATCAAGGAGAGATTAAAGCTAGGTTAGGAGATTTATCGGAATGAAAAATGATTCCGTATTGTGTTAATTAAAATGAAAAAGAAAAAGGCGAGATTCAGTATGAAGCATCTTTCTCTGGAGGAGGGCCCCAAAAGAGGAACTTTAATGCATGTACTGGCATAGTTTTAAAGGCATAGAACCAAGACAGAACAGCCTATTTATTTAGAATTGTACTCAGTTGCAAAAGGGCTCACAATAATTGACTGGGCTAGTTGCTTTTGTGAAGGAAGAAGACTGCCAAGTAATCATCAATTTAATAAATATAAATATAAATATAAATATAAATTTAGACGGTGCTGGTAAGAGAAGAGGTGCTCTCTCACTCAAGTTGTTGCATCCACAAAACAATCAAAGTCTGACCCTTGCCAGTCAAATATTGCAAGTCAATAGAACTTTCTCCATTGAATAACAACATATATATATATTGAAAATGGGTGGGGAGATTTCTTTTTTTATAAAATAGATAAACCACATAAGTTATTGAATGGAAAAAAAAACAGTGCAACAAGATTATATACAAAACATGCGCATAACTCTACCAAAGATAGTGAAAACAAAACAAAAAATGAAAAAAAAAATAACTTGCGCCAATGAACCATACTATAGCAATAAGCATTTCAGGCCAGTTCAAGAGAATAAAGGAATTCATTTTGATGTAAATGGAAGAAATCAGAAAGTGAGAGAAATATCACTTTCTTAAAATAGTGAAAAGTGATATAATTTTTTTCACTTTTTGTGTTTATTTTACAAAAAATATCTTTTCTATCAAGTGCTCATTTTTTTATTTATGGTGTTCATTTCGATGTACATAATATTACTTCTGAAGGATTTTTGAAAATGAGTAAAAATGAGTTTTATAAAAAATTTACTTATCCCCCGTCAGTGTAAAAAATACCGAAATAAATTTTAATTAAAATCCACTTCAGCCTGAAATAAAAAAAAAAAGACTACCTTTTCATTAAAAAAAATATTAAAAGATGAAAAAAAAATCAGTTTATTTCCTCCTATTCTTCCCACACTCACCTCAAAATCAACGTCTTCTAAGATGGGTGAGGAGAGTTGGAGAATAAGAGTTTTGAAAAAAAAAGAAAGAAATAATCTTGATGAGCGCAGAAGTGAAAGATTTAACAGTTAGTTCATGTTCATAGTGTCAACGATTAGCTTGATGAAAGCATGGGTCACATCAATAAGCACATCGGAAAACAATTCAGCTATAATAAAGAAAACACTTGCTTCCTATAATCAAAAGAAGAAAAATAGCTGTAACATAAATTTGGCACTCAATGAACAGAACAATATCGTACACACACCTAAATAGCAGCAAACAGTCTTTATGGCGAACTTGATTCTCTCATCTGTGTTATATATATCTATATTTTCCACTAAATTGCAATAAGAATCTCCTCTTCTTCAAGCCGTCAATATGCAGCTAATACCACCAGCCAGCAGTCTACAACAAAACCTCTCTCTAGTGAATCACATCAAAAAGCTCCAAACTTGCTGCAGTTTCCAAACATTTCATGAAAGTAAACACATTAAACAAGAGAATAAAAAGCAAGAGAAAGCAAAACAAAAGAGAACTTTTTTTCCCCTTTCTTAAATAAGCAAATGAAACAAAATGAATTCATAGAACCTACTCTTCGTTTCATCCGTCTTCCCTCAAGACAAGCAAACTGCTACAAAAACCACCACGAAAACAGAGCAAGTTACAAACTTTTCACAATTCTTGTCCCGTTGCATTATTCCAAGAACTACATTGGAAGACGATTAAGCTAAAAGCATACCTGGTTTCAACTAAAAAGATGGATAATAGGTGAAGGTATAAATTTGATATGAACAAAGCAACTTAAGTCCCAGAACTCAAAAATAGGTCAGTTTGACACTAAACTCACTTTTCTCTTAGTCCATCTATTTTTTATCCACATACTCACTCTCAGTTCAGGAACCAAAACGATCACTTCCGAATTTACAAACTAACAAACCAATGGTAAATGATAAGCATAATCTTTCATGGCCATAAGCTATTCGCAAACATAAATTGCTAGTCTATATATATTCCTACAGTTTGAAATTAGATGCAATAAGAAAACTCTTCTTCATGCCATCAATGTGGAGTTTTACACCATTCACAAGCCTACAACAAATCCCCTCGCTAGTGAATTCATAACGAAACTCCAGATTTGCTGCACTTTCCAAACACTTCAGAGAATAAAAAGCATTAAACAAGAGTGCGCTAAAGCAAAGAAAAAAAACAGAATTATAAGATAGATTAAGCAAATGAAACAAAATGTATGCATAAAAACTTTCTCTTGCCTATGATGCATCTTCCCTCATTTCCAAACAACACACTATCAAAAAAAAAATCAAGCAATGCAAATCAAAATATAAAACTCGAAAGATGAGAAGAAAAAATTCACCATCATCGTGCCTGTGATAAAAATCAAGCCAAAGCATTGGCCTCCGCAGCTTGCCTCTGCTGCACATACTGATGGATAGCAAGCCTCGCCGTCTCAAATGCAAAGTACCCCAATGCCGCAAAGCAAGCACTGTAAAGAACTCTCGGCCCAATCCCTCTACCAAACCCTGCCCATCCCTCTTCAGCCATAATCTGCCTCACCACCACCGAGATCTTGTTCCCCGTCTCCCCGCGCGCTTGGGTCATCAACCTTGTCTTCACTACATCCAGCGGCGTTGTCAACGACGCAGAGATTGCTCCGGCCAATGCTCCACAACAAACACTTTGCGCCGGCTCCAAATGGCTCTGCCCCGTCTGGCTCAACACGAAGGCCTTGAGGTACTCGAAGGAAGAGTAGCTTAGAACCCCTGCGGGGATGTTTCTCAGTAGTGTAGCGGAGTACCCCGCGTAAAGCCCTAGGATCCCATCTTTTTTGACAATTCTCAGCAGGACCTCCCAGGATCGGCCCGGGGTGCCCGCTTGCATTCTCTGGGTGATGAGCTCCTTGGGAACCATAATGGCGGAGGAGACGATGTTGCCCATGACTCCGGCAGTGGGAGGGATGAGGATCCGGGGGAAGGATGGCAGTTGGCCGAGGACGGACTTGCCGAGCTCGCAGGTGCCGAAGTAGATGGCGGAGGAGGTGGCGGAGCCGACAAGGACGGCGGAGAAGCCGCGGTAGAAACCAAGGGGACCCTCGGTGCGGAGGGTGTGAATAGCGACATCGAGGGCGTTCGAGTAAAGATTGGCGGCGCCTTTGGTCTGGAGCTTGGTCTTGACGGCGTCGATGGGGAGGAGGCAAACGTAGGTGAATGCGCCGGCGATGGCGCCGGCGCCGGCGCCAATGACGGCACGTTGGAAGGATGGGAGATCCTTGAGAATCGCGCCGCGGGAGGAGGAGATGGGGGCGAAGCGGAGAGAGCTGGAGGAGAAGGTGGGGAAGCGTCTAGGGTTAGGGTTAGGGTTAGGGTTAGGATTGGAAAGGAGAAGAGTGTTGACGTTTGAGAAGAGTAACGAGAAATCGTCGTCGTCGAGGACGACGGACGAGAAGGGAAGGAGATGGCGCCGTGCTTCCATTTTTGCGGCGCCGCTGGGATAAGAAGACGCTTCAATGCTCTTCTTTTCTTTCACTATACAATTTTTTATAAAAAAACCCTGATTTCTTTATAATTTACCCAAAAAAAATCTCAAGGTTTATTCTATTCAAGAAAACCGAAACGATTTATTTTTCTTTAAAAAACAATCCTACTTAAAATGGAATCTGTTAACCTATGTTAGAAGATCATAATAAAACCGCAGTGAATTTACAAGTGTTTTAGCCAAAAAAAGAAAAAAAATACACATGCAATTTAATATACGCACCCACAAAAAACAACAACAAATTTACATAGAATATATACATATACACAAAATTTTCCTATAATCTTTTATTTGGAAGAACAGAGCATTGACAAAAAGTGGATGCATTATGGTAATACATAGCTGGTGCATTTTATCTGCAAGAAGAATTGGGAAACATGCAGGGGTTGGAACTTCACAGCCTAACAGGCAATCCAAAATTGTGGAAAGACCTGATGGAACCATCATGGCTTGCAGTGACAATCACTAGACTCCATGTTGCCGAAATCGTTGTAAGGCAATGGAAGTGATGGCCGTGACGATGATCTTCCATTGTTGTTGTTGCTGTGGTTGTTGTTGAGGGTTGTATAAGTTTCTCCTCCGGCCATGTCGCTGCTGATCCTCTTGACGGACTGTCTGTAAAGAAACAAACACCGAGAGAAAAGCAATCAGGATCCCTCAGCCAAGTTGATGGCTCGAGGATTCTTTGTGGAGAGGATGACGCCAGTACACTGTTGAAGCCTAGGCCTGCTCCTCTGTGATTGATACCAGGCCATGGGACGGCAATAGATACACCTTCAGAAGAGAAGAGCTCACATGATCTTATTGTTTTCGCTCCCTTCAATGATGACAGGCGGGATGCGCTATAGTTCCAGACGTATACGTGCGAATCTTCATCCGCTGAAACAATGTATCTCCCGTCCGAAGTGAATGATGCGTATGACTGACTCTTGGATTTTCTCAAACCTGATTCATGCCGAAAAAGATTTTACCTTTTTTAAGTCAATGATTGAAATGGTCAAAAACATATGTATTCAGAACTTGATTAAGCATATCAGTGTCCTACCGAGAGACATAAATTTTATATGATCAAAAGACATACAATTATTTGTAGAAACAGATCCATAAGTTCAACCAAAATTTTAGAAAACAAAAAACTCAAATCAAGGTTCTCACCTCTTAATTTGTGAATAACATCCACCTTATCAAAGATTCGAACATTTGGATCAGCTGAAGATATCATTACTTTTTCAGAATCGGCGGGTGAAAACTGCAAAGACAACATGGACAAATTTTTCAAGGGACAGTCATTTAAGATATTCATGACGCAATTTCTTATGACAGAAAACCAAGAAAATATCCCGACCTGTAAACACGTAATAGGTTTGCCAATGGACTTCTTTCTACCTTTAACATAAATCCTTCGGTCAAGATGAATATTGCTACCTATCAATCACAAAAGAATGGATGCAAATGAATCAGTATGCTGAAACTTAAGTATAAGTTCACTGCCTATGAACGGCTGGCAGAGGGAAGGATGCCACACCTGAGTAGCTATAGAATTGGCAAATTCCAGTAACTGAACCAACAACAAATCCCTGAGTAAGGGAACAAAGAGAAGAGAATCACCATGCAAACCTAGAAAAAATAAACATAAGCCGAATATAGACATTGATTATGCCAATAGAATACCTTTCCATCAGGTTGATAACAGATAGCAGTCACGATATCTCGTACATCAACCCAATCAACCACCCGATTCTCAGAAACTCCCCAAATACGAACCTTGCCATCTATGGAGCCACTGATGAAGTATCTCTCATCTATGGGATTGAACTGAACACAGGTCACTGGTCTCCAGAAAAACAAGAAAAAAATTAGTTAACATTAGGGGTCATTCCTACAAACTTTCGAGAGCCCATACAAAAGTAACAGAATCCAATTTCAAATGAATTGAATTCCAAAGAATAGCTGGATTGAGCATATGACAACAGGGAGGATGAATACCCTAGTACATAATATCAAAAAGCCAAAACGCAAAATTCAACAGAAAAACATTACATTTGTTCGAAATCTGCCATGTATACTGGATTATGTGGTGCAGAGGTACAAAACAGAATTCACAGTATCTCATACTTACCAAAGTCATTGTGCGGGAAAACTTTAAGGCAAGAGTCACAGCCAACTTTCCATAAACGAACACTTCCATCCTCAGATGATGTGAGGAGACACTGCATATACACCACAATGGAAGACTTAATAAATGCAAGCAAAAGTTAAACTAAAAGAACACAATGTAAGTAAGATTTCAGAGGTTAAAATTAAGCCTTCAATCAACAACCCAAAAAAAAATCAAAACTAAAGTTTAAACCTAACAACTCTTTTCCACTCAAACTGCAACAAAAATTATAACAGGCATTAAGTAAATAAACTCTTGTAACACTCACATCAGAGTTAGACCATGATAAATCCAGGATGCCACTGGTATGGCCATAAAATTCATGCAATGGGGTTTCTTCGATCTTGAAAATCTTTTTTGGAATAATAACAGGAGCAGAATTACAACTTTGTCTCCCAATCATTCTCTTCCCAGTTTTAGAGGAACCATTTGATGCAAAACATTTTAATGATGTTTCCACTTCTCTGATCTGCCAGACACGAACAACAGCGTCTTCACCACCACTTGCAAGATACCATCCAGATGGGCTAAATCTGAGAATCCTGATTGCACCCTTGTGGCCCTTAATTTCCTGTCCCTTGTATAACGCAGTGAATTCCATACATTTCTTCTTCTGTTGCAGAACTTTCATTCTTGTTGTTTTGGGTGATTTGGAACTTTTACCAGAAACACCATTCTTGCACATTCCCATGGCATACCTCTTCCATATGAAACTTTTCCACCAGCTAATATGTCTTGTCTTTTTCGCATCAGCACAACCATTATGCTTCCCTTCAGGAGCAACAGGTTCCTGCTGAGTGAACTGCCGAACAGAATTTGAAAGACCGAGAAATACTTCAAACTCCTCCAATGTCATCAATTTGTCAGAGCCAACTTCTTCGAGCATACTTAGTAAACCATCCCGGCCAACACCATGAACAAAAAATCTCTTTCCACTGTCCATATCTCTAATGCAGCAATCTTCCTTCCGTCCTCCATCCTCCGAGGATGAATGAGAACTTGATGCAGCATCACAGCTTTCCAAAACTCTCCTCATACCAAAGTTCTCTACTGACTTACAAGACGTACATTCTTCAGTTTCTTGAAGTCCATCACCTTGTGACAACACAAAATCATCCAATCCCGTACCCATTCTTTGCAAAAACCTATATCGCCTTTCCTGTACGCTCGTAAGTTCACTAACCCAAAGATCATACTGAAACTTGGTTCTGAACTCTAATTCTGGACTTTCAGCAGAGCAATGTCCCGATGAATCAAAATCTACAGAAGTCCTGAAACAATCAAATGTGTCAAAGAAAACATCTTCTTCCTCGCCATCAAAACTCGGCATGCTTATTCTAGAAAACACCGAAGCCTCAAACCAACCAGCATCTAAGAATCCTTCATAGTACACTGAAGATCAAAGAAGCCAAACCGACCAAAGTCCACAGCTTTCACAAGCTCGTGGTGTCCACTCCCCTGTAGTTAATCAGCCAAAAAAGAAAAATCAAACATTTATAAAAAAAAATAGGCCACAGATTACAAACACAGTAAACCTATGAACTCGACAAAGAAACAGAAAGACGATTTAGGAAAGATTTGAAATCATTTGGCCAAAAAAAGTTCCACAAGGAACCAAATGGATGAGCAAATCCCAAAACCCTCATTGCACGGATAAAATCACACTTCGTCTGGTACAAATAAACAGTAGTCCTATCATCACAATACCACGGATTAAATGCAGGTATCTACATCAACAACAAGAGAAGAAGACAAATTTAATTTTTTTCCCAGTCCATTTCCTGCAAAAACATAAAGCATAAACACAAACAACATATTTTAAAGAAAAAAACACACAAAAAGCTTCAGAATTAACTGCAAAACCATCATTTTTGCAAAATGTAGAATATCAAAAATGAGCAATAAATAAATAATCTGGATAAAAAAATAAGAACTATATAAATAATCTTAATCCTCGAACACCCCCGGCCAAAAACATACAACAGGAGGCAAACATGCAATGCAATTGAGAATTATCCAAAAAAAAACCAAATTTTTCCCAAAAAAAAAGAAAATCAACATCCAATCCCAACCAGAATCCCATAGAAGAAGAAACGGACCCGCAGATAACACCACACTCGCTTCTCCTTCTCTTCTGCGAACTCTAAGACAGCAAACAACCACAATATAAATGCAGCCTCTACTCCTCCATCACCCCATACCACCCTACATCGAGATCTGCGCGCTCAATCACCCCTGCAACGCTTGGCCCACGAACGACACACACGAGCGGCGCCCCTCGCCCGCTCGGCACGCCCTACGAGACGCCAAAAGCGAATGAAACCCTCAACTCGAGATCCAAGTTTCGACTTTTCTCCAAGCTGGCGCTTTGGCGACTGCCATTAATGGCGAGCTATAAAAGCACAGTCACGGGGAAGCGAATCGCAACGCCTCGGGCTCGTAGCAACAGCCTAGTGAAAGAGATGGATCAACCTCGACAAAGATCCGGTCCCGGCCAACACCTTTCCTCCATCGCCGCCATTAGAGTACCTTCATGGCTTCATCTCTTCCGCCGCTCCTCTCACCGAACCTTCCCAAGTACTCCCTCTTTAATCCCCAAAATTCTAGGTTCGAATCTCAAAACTCGGACATAATCTTGCTGCTAACCTCCCAAACAAACCCTAGAAAGGATTAATACCATTTGATTCAGGGGATTCTCGAACAGCATTCAGGAATCGCATTCATCTTCGGCTTAAATTCTAGGGTTTTTAAAAAACTATTGTTTTTTTTTTTGTGAGTTTCGAGGTCGTTCGTTAATGGAGGGGGATTCGAAGCGAAACGAGATTTAAAGGTGGAGGTGGTACGGGTCTTCTTATCGGATTCGGATCTGGATCCGATATGGATTCACGGGTCGGGCGGGAAACGAGATTTTTCTCGCGCTTTTAGTCCAATATTCAAAGAATAAATAGTCTACGGTCTAAATCAACAATTCACGAGTTTTGATTTTTCTTTTCCTTTTTTTTTACTAATTAGAGAGTATTAATTAAATATAATAATTCAAATCCATGAACCAAAAAAAATTAAACTATGAATATAATCTAAAAATTTTAGATAAATAATGATAATGAAAATGAAAATGGTGAGGATAGGAAACAAAACCTTGTTTTAAATTTCATTTAATAAATGTGATTAAATAATAATTTAAAATTTTTTGAAATAAAAAAGATATTATAAATTGGTGAAATTTTCATATTGGCCCATAAGTGCCTTTATGTAATAAACTAATAATAATGTGATGATTTAAGCCATGATGTGGTCAATAATGGATGCCATTTTCGTAAATCATTTAAAAACATTAATTAATTAAAAAGGGATGTTGAAACCTTCAATTTGAGAGAATTTTGTAGGAAGTAGAGCATTTTATTAATTTTTATAAGAAATTGCTCACCCAATAGACCGTCTTTTATGAAAACAACAAATTTATGCGGTGCAAAAATAAAAAATTATTTACATGCTCATTTTAAAAAAATACATTTATTTGTATACTTTTATAAATTTTTTTTAAAAAATATGAATCAGATATAATAGGACGTGCACAAATTTAGAGTTAATATTTCAAAACACATATACATTCACTCTACTTGAATAATTTGTAATTACTTATATACATCTTTGTAAAAACTTGAAATTAAAAATGTTATATAGTTGCGAAACTTTTTCTATCAATTCTCCATCCATTCCCGAAAAAATAGAATTGTTGTTTTGGCAACTAATGGACACTTGATTTATCATGCATATGTTTCCTGTTTTATTAGAATTATCGTTTATCTAAATTTTCAAAAAATAGTAAAAAAATCAACCTATATTTAAGCAAATACAGATGTATGCAAGAAAATATGATTCTATGATTTCATATATCGCTAAATAAATAAGATGCTGTTTTTATTAAGATTTTATATTTATTTAAAAAAAAAACTTCCAAAACATAATCATAACAAAGTACTATGAATTCAAAAATTTTCATAGTATAAATTATAATTGAAAACAAATCATTCATTTGCACCATCTTTGGATTTGCGCATCCTTAAAATGTAATTAATTAGTGTTTTTTTAGTAGTGTAATTAGGGATGTTGAGATAAAAGAAGACAAGAAGATCCAAAGAATACCAATAAAAAATGTGTAAATATTCCACGTTTCCACCTAACTTAGCTTCCGTGGTCCAATTTCAAACAACAAAATAAATCCAGATCCTAACCATATCTTTATTCAAATCAGCTCAAATTATTGGCCATTTAATTAAAAAAAAACTATGCACTTTAAATTAAATATGAAGAGAATTGTTGTTTTTTTTTTAACAAAAATAGAGAAATCATGTAAGAAACATGCACAAACATGTAATTAAGACCTCAAAAAATCTATGTTTTTATGATGCGTGAGTTGAGGTTCGAGTTTGTCTCTTTACCAAGGACATGAACATTTGGTAGTGTTTGGAAGCCTGGATATCCTGGGATGGAGATGGGATATCATTGCCACGTTGTTTGGTTGCCGCGCCTCATTCGTGATTTAATATCCGTTATTTAAGTCAAATTCTTAGTAAAAATATTTAAAAAATAAATTTCTTTAATCATCCACTATAATTGAATTTAATTAAACAATTTAAAAATATTTTAAAAATTATTTATTAAATCTTATCTTTACTTAAATCCCTCCAACTAAACACTTAAAAATGGATATTCTTATTTTCATCCATAGGTATCCCCATCCATTGAATGCAATATCCCACTATTCAAACACTATATATAGGACTCAGCACCAATAGACCAAAAGAGTCATTCCTAATATGATTAAAAAGTGATCATGAGAAACTAAAAATTAAATAAATTCAATTTAAAAATACACAATCTCATCAATAGTAAGCCATGTCAAGGGCAAGCACTTCTCTCAACCTAAGTGCTTTAATCGCATGTGATTTAATATTTTATCAACTGTGAAAGGACCTCACGAGGGATTTAATGCCAATAAACCGGAAGTTCATTGGCCATTTATTTTTCCATTCATTTCACCCCCCTCAACAATAGTTAGCAACTACATTAAAATCAGATGTTGTCTTTAAATGAATGCTAACACACACACATATATATATATATATAAACACAATATTTACCTCTTGTGTGATGTGATGAAGCACTCTTCATTGAAGCTTTGAGGCACTGAAAGAGCAAGCTCACCTCTTCTCCAAAGAATGTTTACAGCCTTAAATCCTTCTACAAATAAAAGGGTTTATATATATATATATATATATATGCGCACACACATAAGTCAAAGTCAAAACGGATCATGTTGCATTAATTGCCAAAAGTTTGGCCGACCAAAAATTCATTACTTAATTAGCGTTGTTCATGAAAATATATACACACACATGTATTAACTCACGTAGGCTCTTGACACGTGTCCTAGCTTGTATATTTATACATGCAAGATTGGCCTTTTCTCATTAATTAGCTTGATCCATGAGTATCAATGAAGTTTGGAGTATTGGGTCTTGATTGGAGACTATCTCTTAATTAAGGTCATAATTGTGATTAACTTTGACTAATGAAGCCATGTGAAGGATCTTCAACCATTAATATTGGATTAGTTTAGGTAACAGAGATCTTTAATCATGTGGGGAGATGATCTTCCGAATATTAAGGAATGGTTTGGTATTAATGCTTAAAGGTTTGTGATTAGTTGTCATTGTTTTGAGCTAATTATTGATGTTAATTTAATTGATTTTGAGATCCCTTTGAGCACTAATTGAGTTGGATTAAATTATCCACTGAAAAGTTCATTATATGTAGCTTTGATTTGTGTGTCATCTAATACTTATTAACTTAATGATTTCCATTAATCATGTTCTTGAATGAAACAAAGGAAGCATGCAAAATAATGAATAATGGCTCCAACAAGCAAATCATTGCATGAAAAAGTATACATTGAATATTTGTATGCACTCATCCCTCTTTTTTTTTTTTTTTTTTTCCATTTCATGTTGTCATGTGATCACTGTTTAAAAGATTAATACTTGTTAAAATTTAGAGTCTTTTTACATAAAAATAAGTAAGACATACCAAAATTAATACCCACAATAACCTGGAAGTATTTATAAATATAAGCAAAATATATTATATTTTTCATCACCTTGTTAGAGAAAAAAAACCTCTATAATCATTCTGGAGAAAAACAGAGATAAATCTTTTATTATTTTGTTGTAATATCACACCAATAAAACTTGTACGCAGATTTACAGTTAAATTCAAATAGGATAAAAATTTATTTTTAACGAAGACTTCAATCGAACTAACTTATTCAAATGAATATTTTGATTAAGTTTATAATTATAAGCTTGTGTTTATCATAATCTCCGGCGTAACTTAATATAAAAAACGAACATAGTACAACATGTATGCAATTAGTATTCATTTCACACTTGATAGAGCATTATTAATTTGACTTCTACCTAGCATATATATGTAGGCCATATAATTTAAATTATTTTGTAAATAATTTAAAATGGAATTGTTTCTTCAAGGGTAGAGTTTTCAATTCCACCATCATTCTTGTTGAAGTTGTTGTCCAATGAATGCAACATACACCTTGTTTAAGTGTTCATTTCTCTCATTCAAAAAAGTATATATATATATATATATATATATATATATATATATATATATATAGACTTCTTGTTTTCCTTTCATTCAAAAAAAAAAAATATATATATTGGGACCTACCTACTCAACATTGGGCTGGTTATCTTCAAGACATAAAATCTTTGTTTGTTTATTTAGGGTTAATATATTTTTTAGCCCCTCAATTAGTATTGTTATGTGTCTTTTTTGTCAATCTAATATTGGTTTTTAAATAATATTAAGTTTTTTAATTTTTAAAATTTGAAAATCTTAATCCTCTCATGGAGGGACTTTGATGGTATTTTCTATTTTAAATTATTACTTAAAAATCATGATTGTATATATTTAAAATGTATTAAAAATACTAGAAGGAGCAAAAATGACTAACAAAAATAATTTTATTTTATAGCATTATTTTATTTATTTTTATGACAAACTTAACGTTCATCAATGACTATGAGAGAATTAAGATTTTCAAATTACAAAAATTTAAAAAACTTAAAAAAAATGTGTTATTGAAAACAGTCATAAAGTTGCATGTCTTGCTCCTCTTTTATATCTTCTGTGTGAGTTGGCATCTTTAATTGTAAATTCATGCATCATGGGCTCTGTTCCAGTGAGCTACAAATGCACACCAACTTCCAACCTCCAGAGTAAATGTTCCTTTTCCACATAATCTCATCATCTTTCCTTTTGTCAGTCTTTCAAAGTCTCATAACAATCTATAATTCAATGCTTGTTTCCAGTTTACTCTGCATTAGATTTCTAACCAGTGCTGTGTTTTTCTTTAAAAAGATAATTTTATAGAAATTTTGCATGTTTTGATAATTAAAAAAAAAGATTATAATAATGTTTTTTTTTAGTATTTTAAATGGTAACATGCAATATTCAAGAACAAAAAAATAAATAAAAGTAAAAAAAAAATTCAGTGTACGTATAAGAAGATGTGCATCATTTACAAAATGCCAGGATACATAATCTTTAAAGAAAAAGCAATTGATTTCATACACATATTATATACGTTTTGATTTTTTTTTTTATAGTTTGAAATAAAAAAGAAAGAAATGGATATAATTTTATACAATATTGTAATTATTTGAGACATATAAACAATTACCCATAAAAAATTAACACGAATGCTTGCAACTTTGGAAAAGTCATGCGAATAAAATTAAATTAAATAAAATGTAAAATGCCAAATTTAGATGGGCCTTTAATTTCATCCATTCCGTTTGGGCCCAAAACGCTGAGTAAATGGGCTTTACATACACGGCCCATTGACTATAGAAAATATCTAAAGATATTTGGCTATATAAATGGGGGGTTATCTCGAGTCGTCTACGAAGCGGATTAGATCGAGAGATCGTGCTGACTTTTTATAGGTTTAGGGTTTCTGCCATCTGAAGCGGCGCAGAGGGCTCTCCGTCGATCTCTTGCCTGAAGAGGTTTTTTTTTCATAAAAATCTTTTCTTTAATCGTATCGTATCGGCAATTTCTCTGATTATGGACATATTTGTCTTTGCTTGGATGATTTGGGGTTTTTTTTTTTTTTTTATTTGGTTTTTGATGTAAAAGAGGCTTAGATCTGTTTATCTTGTTTCATGTAGGGTTTCTAGGGTTTTTTTTTGGCTGGAAAGTTGTAGTTTATTTTGATTTTGTTACTAGGGTATTGTCGGACTGTTGTTTTGGTTTCAATTGATGGTGTAATGTTGAAAAATTTTTGCTTTTTCTTGTTTACATATCTGATTAGTGACATAGGTTTGTTGATGTGCATAGTTTTGATTGTTTTGAATGCTTGTGACGGACATATGCAATGCTGGATTACGTTTGAGAGATCTATTTTGTTATGCTTGGATGATAAGACGATTTCCCTGTAATTTGATATTTAGATCTTAACTGTATGGGCAACCAATTTTGTTTTAGGATGGGTATTAAAGACATCTTTTTTGGTTTGGTCCTTGTATTTCGTTATTCTGAACCGTGTAATTCTTTGTTTTTTTTTTTGTTCAGATACTTTCTTGTGTATATATATGTAATGCTCGATGGGCGATTAGAATGCCTTGGTTTGTGTTATTTGAGGTGCCTTGTAATGTTTATTTGTTACTATCTATCAGCTAGTAAATTTTGCCATGTCGGATCAAGGGGAATTCCGCTGTTTCATTGGAGGACTGTCATGGTCCACTTCTGATAAAGGGTTAAGGGAAGCATTTGAAAAGTTTGGTCGCCTTACTGAAGCAAAGGTGAAGTTAATGCCTCTATGTGGAACTTTAACTTGTTTTCTGCTTTTTTATGTTTATTTATTATGTTACATTGTAATTGTGATGTGCGTTATTAGTGTCAGAAGTTGTTAGTCTGAATTAATTTTTGTCATGCTTGTCTGGGAAATTAGGTAGTTGTGGACAAGTTTTCAGGTCGATCTCGGGGATTTGGTTTCATCACCTTTGACGAGGAGAAGGCTATGGAGGATGCCATTGAAGCAATGAATGGAATTGATCTCGATGGGCGGTCGATAACTGTTGACAAAGCACAGCCACAAGGCTCTGGTAGAGATCGTGATTATGATCGTGGCCGTGATCGTGAACGTGGGCGTGACTATGGTGGTGGGCGTGGCTCTAACAGTGGGGGTGGAGACTGCTTCAAATGTGGCAAGCCTGGGCACTTTGCTAGGGAGTGCCCATCAGGTGATGGGCCTAGAGGAGATAGGTTTGGTGGCCGGGATGACCGTTATGGTGGCAGGGAGGACAGGTATGGCGGAGGCGGTGGAAACAGTCGTCATGGCCCTGATCGTAATGGTGACCGATACGGAGGTCGTAATAGGGATGGGGGTGGCCGGGGTGGCTCAGGAAGTGATCGGTACAATCGAGATAGGTCTGGTCCATACGAGCGCCCAGGAGGAGGAGGAGGAGGCGGCGGCGGCGGCGGCTACCGTTCATAATGAATGTCTTTTAAGTTTCAAGCCAGGTATGCCACTTTCTTTCATGTGTAATCCAATACTTTAGGTTTTATGCCTGAACAATGGAGGAATTCTGTGGCGATCCAGCTGTAGCTTCTGGCCTGTGCTGATGGAAAGCTTCTTGTTGGTGCTGAACCTGGTTATTTCTTCCGTTTCTTGGACATTTTGCTGCATTTGGTGTCTGCCCCGGATCATCTTTGCAGCTGATCATTATGCAACTGTGACTCTTGCGTAGGATGTAACTTACCAGATTATTTTGTGCTCTTATGATGTGTGGATGGGACGCATTACTTTTGCTTGACATGCATTTCGAATTTGGTGTTTTGAAATCGTTGATATAATTGCTGCTGAAACCTGGGTCATTTGGTAGCCTACTTTTGATGGCATGGAATTCCTGGCATGCTGGATTTTACATGGGTGTCCTCTGCATTACACAGTAAAACATCTTTGAGCCACAGATCCCTTTATTGTCCTTGGTACCGGGTTCTATGTTTTTTTGACACTGGAAGATTTGTTCATCAGTTCTGGGTATTTATATCAAGGTCGTCAAGTTTATGCGGTGGCATCTTTGGGGTCTTTTATTTTCCTAGAAACCAATTATTAGCTCCGGTCATCTATGTGATGAGAGCTGGTAAAATTTTGATTTTTTAGTTAGGTTTGCTGTTTCTTTCATCAACCCCTGGATGATTCTAATTGTGTTAACCTTTTGGCAGGCTAAAGTTTGGCCTTTGTGATCTTTCTGGATGCATGCTTGGGTTGGGTTACACACTTCATTTAATATTGCGATCTTGGATTTGGTTTCCTGCTCTTATTTGGCAGCAGCAACAATGATCCGCATGTTACACACACAGAATGATCTTTCTATCATTTCATGGTTCCAAAAATGTGATTGAGGTGCCTTTATCATGCATGTATACATAACACAAGCATGTTGCCGTTTTGTGCTATGAGGTTTTCCGGAATTGTTCTTTTGCACCAGTAACATTTTTGGGTCCTTGTTTGCTATTTTGTTCGAGTAGTTCTTCTTCAGTAGCATGGGCATATATCTCCAGCTTTTGATGGTGGGTGAGATGGCTCTCTATGTGCCACAGTTTGGGGCCTTCTTTCTCTTCTTGTAGGTTTTGTTCTTCCGGTGCTAGCCAATTTTGGTCTCATTTTCTCCTCGTTGTCATACCCCTATTTACCTGCCTTCTTAGATGTGAATTCATAATAAAATCATTTTGGAAATTAGTAGCCATTCTTGCATGCCTAAAACTAGACTATGGTTCAGTTTCATCTTGGTGAAAAGAGAGGCTTGTTGTGTCATTAAAGACTGCCAACAAGCAAGCTTTGGTAGCCACTGGTTGGTGGCTCTTTTATGCTAAATATGTTCGTTCTGCTTTTTTTTCCCTTAAAAAAAAAAATGACTTTTTGTTTTTATCTATTTTAACCAATGAGAAGTGGGTACGTGTTTTGTATTTTGAAATACAATTCTTTTTGGGATCCCTCTGGTCACTAAATGGACATATTTAACTTGTTTTCTGAATGTCAAGTTTTTCCTCTCGTCAGTGCTGGACTCTGAAAGGGTTAAAAAAAACAAGGAGATTACTTTGGAAGCTTTGTTAATTACATCCAAAAATAACTTGTGTGGTTGTGTCAGATGCAAAATTTTCTGGTTATAGGTTTCACGCACAGGTTAGTTTTTTCTGGTCTTTGTGTTGGTTCCTCATGCCCTTTCAGATTATCATCTTTTTTCACCTATGGTTTTCTGTCATGTTTTTTTTTTAATAAAAAAAATCAGTTTATTAAATTATAAGAAAAATGTGACTTTGATTTTCCATTATAAAAAAGATATTTTATAGGGTACTTACTTATGCTGGATGGATAGAAAGAATTTTCGTTGTTTAGATATTAAAAATACTTCACAAGTTAAAAATATATATATTAAGGGGCATGCACGTAAATGTTGTTATTCATTTGCAGCTAAAGTATATTATTGAACAATTTTCTTTTCAATCCCCGTAACATATATATTGGTTTAAACATGACGAATCCATCATGCTTCAGTTATAGCCACATATTTATTTTAGTCTTTTAATAAAAAAAAAAAATTGTATGTCATCGCTCTTTAAACTCCATGAATATGTTTATTTTAATTAGTGTTCAAATTTATCAATAATAACACAAAATGCTCATAATTTTTTTCCCCTCATAGGGCGGAAATCAACATGAGGGCTATATTTGAGGATCAAGTCAAAAAATGGATCATAGTATATAACATCGAATAAAAAAATGGGCCTTTGAATCTGAATATGGGCCTAGCCTAAAAACAATATTAAATCTAAACCTGATCCAACACTGCCAATGGGCCTCTACTAGCCAACCTCCAGAGTAAATGTTCCTTTTCCACATAATCTCATCATCTTTCCTTTTGTTAGTCTTTCAAAGTCTCATAACAATCTATAATTCAATGCATGTTTCCAGTTTACTCTGCATTAGATTTCTAACCAGTGCTGTGTTTTTCTTTAAAGAGATAATTTTATAGAAATTTTGCATGTTTTGATAATTAAAAAAAAAAGATTATAATAATGTTTTTTTTAGTATTTTAAATGGTAACATGCAATATTCAAGAACAAAAAAATAAATAAAAGTAAAAAAAAAATTCAGTGTACGTATAAGAAGATACGCATCATTTACAAAATGCCAGGATACATAATCTTTAAAGAAAAAGCAATTGAGTTCATACACATATTATATACGTTTTGATTTATTTTTTATAGTTTGAAATAAAAAAGAAAGAAATGGATATAATTTTATACAATATTGTAATTATTTGAGACATATAAACAATTACCCATAAAAAATTAACACAAATGCTAGCAACTTTGGAAGAGTCATGCGAAAAAATAAAATTAAATAAAATGTAAAATGCCAAATTTAGATGGGCTTTTAATTTCATCCATTCCGTTTGGGCCCAAAACGCTGAGTAAATGGGCTTTACATACACGGCCCATTGACTATAGAAAATATCTAAAGATATTTGGCTATATAAATGGGGGGTTATCTCGAGTCGTCTACGAAGCGGATTAGATCGAGAGATCGTGCTGACTTTTTATAGGTTTAGGGTTTCTGCCATCTGAAGCGTCGCAGAGGACTCTCCGTCGATCTCTTGCCTGAAGAGGTTTTTTTTTCATAAAAATCTTTTCTTTAATCGTATCGTATCGGCAATTTCTCTGATTATGGACATATTTGTCTTTGCTTGGATGATTTGGGGGGTTTTTTTTTAATTTGGTTTTTGATGTAAAAGAGGCTTAGATCTGTTTATCTTGTTTCATGTAGGGTTTCTAGGGTTTTTTTTTTGGCTGGAAAGTTGTAGTTTATTTTGATTTTGTTACTAGGGTATTGTCGGACTGTTGTTTTGGTTTCAATTGATGGTGTAATGTTGAAAAATTTTTGCTTTTTCTTGTTTACATATCTGATTAGTGACATAGGTTTGTTGATGTGCATAGTTTTGATTGTTTTGAATGCTTGTGACGGACATATGCAATGCTGGATTACGTTTGAGAGATCTATTTTGTTATGCTTGGATGATAAGACGATTTCCCTGTAATTTGATATTTAGATCTTAACTGTATGGGCAACCAATTTTGTTTTAGGATGGGTATTAAAGACATCTTTAATATTGCGATCTTGGATTTGGTTTCCTGCTCTTATTTGGCAGCAGCAACAATGATCCGCATGTTACACACACAGAATGATCTTCCTATCATTTCATGGTTCCAAAAATGTGATTGAGGTGCCTTTATCATGCATGTATACATAACACAAGCATGCTGCCGTTTTGTGCTATGAGGTTTTCCGGAATTGTTCTTTTGCGCCAGTAACATTTTTGGGTCCTTGTTTGCTATTTTGTTCGAGTAGTTCTTCTTCAGTAGCATGGGCATATATCTCCAGCTTTTGATGGTGGGTGAGATGGCTCTCTATGTGCCACAGTTTGGGGCCTTCTTTCTCTTCTTGTAGGTTTTGTTCTTCTGGTGCTAGCCAATTTTGGTCTCATTTTCTCCTCGTTGTCATACCCCTATTTACCTGCCTTCTTAGATGTGAATTCATAATAAAATCATTTTGGAGATTAGTAGCCATTCTTGCATGCCTAAAACTAGACTATGGTTCAGTTTCATCTTGGTGAAAAGAGAGGCTTGTTGTGTCATTAAAGACTGCCAACAAGCAAGCTTTGGTAGCCACTGGTTGGTGGCTCTTTTATGCTAAATATGTTCGTTCTGCTTTTTTTTCCCTTAAAAAAAAATGACTTTTTGTTTTTATCTATTTTAACCTATGAGAAGTGGGTACGTGTTTTGTATTTTGAAATACAAGTCTTTTAGGGATCCCTCTGGTCACTAAATGGACATATTTAACTTGTTTTCTGAAAGGGTTAAAAAAAACAAGGGGATTACTTTGGAAGCTTTGTTAATTACATCTAAAAATAACTTGTGTGGTTGTGTCAGATGCAAAATTTTCTGGTTATAGGTTTCACGCACAGGTTAATTTTTTCTGGCCTTTGTGTTGGTTCCTCATGCCCCTTCAGATTATCATCTTTTTTCACCTACGGTTTTCTGTCATGTTTTTTTTTTTTTATAAAAAAAATCAGTTTATTAAATTATAAGAAAAATGTGACCTTGATTTTCCATTATAAAAAAGATATTTTATAGGGTACTTACTTATGCTGGGTGGAGAGAAAGAATTTTCGTTGTTTAGATATTAAAAATACTTTACAAGTTAAAAATATATATATTAAGGGGCATGCACGCAAATGTTGTTATTCATTTGCAGCGGAAGTATATTATTGAACAATTTTCTTTTCAATCCCCGTAACATATATATTGGTTTAAACATGACGAATCCATCATGCTTCAGTTATAGCCACATATTTATTTTAGTCTTTTAACAAAAAAAAAAAATTGTATGTCATTGCTCTTTAAACTCCATGAATATGTTTATTTTAATTAGTGTTCAAATTTATCAATAATAACACAAAATGCTCATAATTGTTTTTCCCCTCATAGGGCGGAAATCAACATGAGGGCTATATTTGAGGATCAAATCATAAAATGGATCATAGTATATAACATCGAATAAAAAAATGGGCCTTTGAATCTGAATATGGGCCTAGCCTAAGAACAATATTAAATCTAAACCTGATCCAACACTGCCAATGGGCCTCTATTAACCAACGTCCTCTCTCTCTCTCTCTCAAGCGAAGCGGCGATGGCGGCGGCGATTCTTCGTTCGATGTCCTCCTCCACTGCCCGGAGGCTTCTCTTCCTCTCAAGGTCGAGCTTCTCCACGATCCCCATCACCAGCAAAGGTTTTCTTCAGCGCGGCCCCCGTCTCTCCCCCTCCTCCTCCGTCTTCCATCCAATATCAGGTTGATGCTCCCCCCCTGTTCTTTACCCTGATTTGGGATTGAGTAATACTTGATTATGATGATGGTGATTGTTAATCTGTGTCTCCTAATGATATTGTTCAGATTTGAGAACACCCGGTGGATTCTTCTTTTTCTTTACTCTGTGATTAGGTCGATGCGATACTGTAGTTTTATTCAATTCGCCCTTTTTTTGAATTGTTTTTCTACTATCTAGATTGATACTGGTTTTAAAATTTTAAATCTTTTTACTATATTCTTTTTATTCTTGATCCATGCACAACGCTATCTATTCCCATTTCAAAAAACGATCTTTTTCTAATTATTAGTTTATCCTGACATTTTTATCGATTTTGTGATATGTAGGTTCCATGGGTTATCATCAGGTATATCTATGTGCATTGTATTAGGGTCTGTTGTCTTTGCTGGCATTCTCTACTTACCATTAGATTTTGAATTATATCACTGATCAACCCTTGCTGGAGTTCTTATGCCTTCAATTCAGTCAAGTGCTATATATGTGACCTTTGTATTTTGTTTTTTTTTTTCCTATGAAACTGATGTTTAGTAACTGTTACATACTCTAAGACAATGATTTCACATGATGGTACATGATAATAAGTACTTTCCATGTTCTGAATATAACAAGGAACAATTGGAGTTATTGATTCATTTTTTTAGGACTAGAAAGATTTTTGGAGCATATTTTTCGCTGGTTCACTGTTTGTCAAATACAAACTGTTAAAATGCACAGTTCTGGGACATTAATCTGCCTTCATTGCCTCCTCATTTAGTGTTCTGAATTAAGTCTGCTGTGAATCCTCTCATTAAATAAATATGTGTGAATTTCTCTTTAGACTGTCACGATTTTGCTTGTTTTCATTTGGGCCTGCTAGCATATTTATTTGACATTGTATCACTCCCATTGATTCAGTTACACTAACCTTGGTAATGGCATTGTTTTCAGTTGAAATTGACAAATTCTTTTATTTTCCCAGATTGCAGCATTCCTTTTGCTTTGAGTTTTAAGCGGTTGTTCAGTGCTGATTTGAAACAGTTTCCTGCTGTTACTGATCCTGACATAGAGGCTGCGATCAAGGATTTAATGGCCATGAGCTGGGATGAAATCCCAGATAGTGTACTTGCCAGCACTAAAAAGGCATTATCAAAAAATGCTGATGATAAAGCTGGCCAGGATGCTTTGGCAAATGTCTTCCGTGCAGCTGAGGCCTCAGTGGAGTTCGGAGCAGTGTTAGTGTCTCTCAGAATGGCACTTGATGACCTTTGTGGGTTAAGTGGTGAGGTGAGTTTCCTTCTATGTAGATTATACCATAAAGCCTTGGGAACATTGGGAGCTGAAATTAGTTTATAAGTTTCATACGAAGTTGCTTACCATGGTTCGACTTTGCTCTTGAAGAATGTGGATCGTTTACCTGATTATCTTGAAGATGCTATGAAAGCTGCCTATAAACGCTACGTGACATATCTGGATGCTTTTGGTCCTGATGAGGCATTTTTGAAGAAGAAAGTCGAGAATGAGTTGGGGACAAAAATGATACACTTGAAGATGAGGTGCAGTGGCATTGGTTCTGAGTGGGGAAAGGTAATAAAAATTCTCACAGATGATTCTATGCGCTTGAAGAATTTTCATTTCCTCTCTTTGGCATAAAGACAATTATGTTCTGACACCTGACAGATAGATCCATGAATCAGGATTAGAATGGCTATCTTATGAAAACCATTTTTCTAGTAAAACTGTGTCTTACTGATGTTGCTGCAGTGCTTGTAAAAGCATTTGAATTATGCCAACTCATCTTTCTTCATTTTCAGGTGACACTTCTTGGTACCTCTGGGATATCTGGTTCCTATGTAGAACAAAGAGCTTGATGAAGATGTTTGGTTGTGTGGCTGGAGTATACCCAGCATTCTTGTTCTTTGCTTGATGATCATTGTCCTATTCCTCTGAAATCATGTGGAAGACTTATTTAACATAAAATGCTTAGTTCCTTGAAGCATCCATTGATGGCTGCAACAACTTGTGATAATAAGAAACCTTTTCAGTTTGTTCAGAATAGAACCCTACTTTAGTTACGACTTTATTTCTCTTATTTTTGCAGATAAAAAAGGATAAACACATTCTCTTCTAGTTTTCATTGAAATGACAGATATCGCTCAGATGAGATGCACAGGCAGGAGCTCGGTTGCCGTTCATTTGAAAGAGAGATAGAGAGAGGGAGGTTGAAGATGAGAATATTCATGACAATAGGTAATATGATCATATTCCATTCTAAGATCAACTTTGATATGTGTCTCCCAAGACTTTGCCTACACTAGGAATATTGTCTTGGTTATATGTCTGATGGATGGCACACATCTTTTGTTCCTTGATCAAAATCCTACTCCTCTCCTTTTCAGTGCCAAGAGAATTTTTACTTGATCTTGTTCACTTGTTCATATTCTCAGCCTTCAGATTCAGCAAAGATTGGTTTGATTGGCATATATCACTGATTCATAGCATGCACGTCTCCTTCCCAAGTCCATGTGAGAAATTATTATTTTTCATTTTAGATTTTAAGCTAACAGAAATCAGTTTGATTCTACTTAATTTAGATCTTTATATCATACATAGGACACATTTCTGAAAGAATGCATTGGAAAGAGGAAGAGGACTTGAAAGTATATATTGTCCATGAGTTGCATTTGTCACTGACATCTGAAGGGGGAGATTTCACATGGTGACAATGTAAGGTGAAAAAAGAAAAATAAAGGTGATTGTAAAACAGGAATCCTCATGGAGATATTTGTACATGATTCAATGCAAGCTTGATGCAATGGTAGGTAGCTTTCTCTTGTCCATATCTTGTGCGCCATCCCATTTCCCTTTTTGGAAGTATAAATGGAACAGTATTTAGATTTGAAGTGAGAGACATATGAATTAAATATCATTATATAATAATATATAATAAATTCTTGACTGAAATCCTCCTCTTTTTTCTCCACAGTAAAATGAATGCATATATCTCTCTACAAAAATCTCTTGCCCCCATTCCTTCTTTTGGAATTATTATATGTGATTTACAATTTAAAGATCAAAGAATCAAAGCCCCAAAAATGTAAACAAAACCATGAATGTAAAACAATAATAACAATAATAATAGTGGTGACATTCTCTCTTTTCTTTATATATATATATATATATATATATATAGAGAGAGAGAGAGAGAGAGAGAGAGAGAGACACGGGTGGGGCCGGGGTTACATGTCCGTGTGCAAACATGCCGGAGTTTAATGTACGTTTGTGGGGCCAGCGGAAAAGGGCATGCACGCCTTCTGAAATCGTCTAGGCCAAACCCTTTCTCCAAATCTTGAACCCTTGTAATCAATCACGTCAACCTCTTTTCTTCTATTATTGTTATTATTATTATTATTATTATTTGAAAAGTAAAAAAGAAAAAATAATAATAATTAATTAATTAAAAGGTGACGCACGCACGGCTCCCTTTCAAATCCATCCATCAATCCAATGCCTCGTGTTAAAACACCATGCACACAAATGACAAAGCTCTGAATTTGAATGAAATTGCAGAAAGATATCAAACAAAATAGCAACACCATTCCAAAGTTCTAACCTATGAAACTAAGAGAAAATATCATCATGCATGGCATCATGCTTGCAAAATCAATGTATGTTTTCACAACAATATTAATAACTTCAAAAACATGTATCAATTTCATTTTTACACAAATTTACTGCACCAAAAAAAAAAAAAAGAAAACCAACAAGAAGAATAACTGATTGAGAGTCTGAATTCTTTCCATCTCTCTCTCTCTCTCTCTCTCTCTGTGTTTATCAACACAAAATAAGAAGATTGAAAAAAAAAAAAACAAAAGAGGAGAATATTAGAGAGAGAGAGAGATAGATCAAGGGGCTGTTACACTGGAAGAAGAGTCCAAGCCAAAGGAGTTATGCTGCTTGGAAGGGCCAGAAGGAGGGATAGGCATGGCTTTAGGCAAGAAACCAAGGAAGTAACCAGGGTTTCTCATGGCCTCTTTCTTTAAATGGAACCCTTGCATTTGCATGCTGTTCCTACTACTCCCATGACAACACTTTGCCATCACAAGAACCAGCACCACTATCCATGAAATCATTATAAACTTCATCTGTTGCCCCATATCAAAGAACACAACAAGAATACTAGTTGAAGATGAACAACAAGCAGAGCTGTAGGGAAGTCTATAACCAAGTATATAAAACAGAGAAATAGCTTTATACACACACACACAATCAGTGATTATTAAAATAATAAAAGTAAGATATATGCATATATATATAGTTTTTAAGAAATAGAGAAGTAGTGAGTTTGAAGTTGTTATTTGCTTGTGGTGGGGCAGGGAATGGAGGACAGAGAGAGGACCAAGAAAATGAAAGGAGAAGAGGGTTGTCTCCTAGTTTGGTGAGAGAAGAGGAGGGGGCCACAAGAGAAACAGAGAAATGAATGGCTAAGTTGAGTTTATAAAGAGAAAATTGAAAGAAAGGGGAACTGTTGTTCTAGCTCCAAACAGGACTGCCTGTCTTATTTTTATATTGCATTTCTTTGATATGATGCTCCCTCAAAGTGAGATGTTTCATGGAATTGGTATTTTGTTTTTTAATGCTCCCTTTCTCATATACTCTGCTTTCCTCTTCCTATTTATTTACTTGCTCATTTATTTATAAGAAATGCATTATGCCAAAATTTTGAATAATATAAAAAGGGTTGGTTTTTTATTTTTTATTGTTTGATTAGATTGAGAAGAGTGCAGGGTTATGAATGTAATCATATGTGAACGTGAAGGCATGGTCCAGTTGACATGACTTTAGGGAGAGATAAAGGTGTCTTGGGATCAGATTTTTTATTAGTTTTTTTTTTTTATGAAAACAAATAATATGGTACTTTTATTATTTGATATTGATGGAGGAAATAAAGTTTAGGGAGGTACGTGTTCAATGTTAGTTTGATAAAATAAGTCCATGAATCAAAGTTAAGATTTTTTTTTAGTAAAAAATTTGCAAACAAAAGATGTTTTATTATGTTGTGTTATATTATCTCATTGTTACTTTGTGTGGTTAAATGACTAATGTTATTTCTATTTTTAATTTTTTTTTTGGCAACAATAAATGCTCTGTTTGCAATTGATCTTTATCAGTAAAATTTTATTAAAAAAAAATCTTATTAATAATGTTGGGAAAAAATTAATTGCAGGAGAAGATCAGTTTAGTTGGGTTGGGCCTGAAAGTATGGCCATTATGAAATTAGCCCATAATTCTATAGTAAAGCTTTTAATCATAATGTATTGGTCACATCTATTACTTATGATCTTGTACAAATAAATAAATAAATAAATAAATAAATAATATATATAAGTTTATTTAGAGTATATAAAGATTTAATTAAATTATAAAATAAACTTCAAAAAATGAAATGATACAGTCAAATCATATATTGGATTGAAATCTCAGTACCACAAACCAATCCAAGATCTTAGTACAAGAAGCAACTTGAATTCTACCCATGTTCTCTCCATTTTAAATAATCCCCACATCTTCCCTTCTCAATATTCCCAAGGATCTTACCGGAAGAAACAAACAAACAAATAAATAAATATAATACTTGTTTTAACTACCTCTATAATACTTATTTCAACAAAAAAAAATTTTCCATAAACAAATAAATAACAAATTTTGTAAAGTTACTTATTTGAATTATTCATCATTATGATCCCTCAACTAAATGATAATCTCATTTTTGCACTTTTATCAATTATTATGACTAACACTATCTAATTAACACATTAGATGTCATATATATAAGACTGTGCACCTACATCAGTATAAACAGACACTTTTTTTTATTGGTTCTTTTTTCTTCAGCTGATCATTGACTTTAACCCTAAATAATAATCACAATGATTTCTTATAAATAAGGAAAAAAAAAAAACAAACAGGGCACCAAACCATTACAGTAATTATGAATAAATAAATAAAATAACTCCAAGAATCAAACAGGGCAAAGTCCATATAATTCACAAGGGTCCTGCAAAACAAAGACTAAATTATAATAAAACGTTCCACACTCCACCGAAACTGTTGACATTGAAGACAAGAAACCAACCTCGTGAGACACCACCCCCACCATCATCAAATCAACGAAAATGAAAGCTCACTATATATATATAAAAGTGGAGGGTTTGGTTGGTCTAGACCCTAGAGTCAAATATGAAACTTCTTAAAATTGTTAACTAGTCTTATATAGACACCTAACACCCATTCCCATTTTCCATAACACAACAAATGAGTCCCTGTCATTCACAACCATGCACTAAAAAAAAAAAAGATATAATTCATTATTGTTCCAGTAAAGAGCAATTGGAACTCAATTCCCTAATTCAGAGGTTGGTCAAAGACAACCACATAAACACATGCATCCGTGAAACATTAAGCTGTCATCTTTGGAATGATGCAACCAAACATATAATTTGTGTATATACATTTCCTGTTACTATGTTATTCATAGAATAAGTCAGAAAGCCGGCCACATTGATGATGCCTAGGAAATCTTGTTTTCCTTCCAGATGGTGTTCCTATGAACAACAAACAAGGTCATCAAATTCATGGCAATGTGATAAGATCAAACAATCCAAAGGATCAATATAGGAAAGAGTGATGTGGTAGTCAGGCTTTGTTTTTCCCCCTTTCTCTTGCAGGAATAAAGTTTAAAGAGGCAAAAAATTTCCACCTTGGAGATGGAATCCCTTGGACTTTGATGGAAAAGGAGCAGATGAGAACCTCAGAGAGCATCAGTATGCTCAACTTTTAAAAGAAAAGATAATTAGATACAGTGGAAAATAAGACTGTGTTCATGAAGGATGATGTAGGATATTAAGAATGAGAAAAGATTTCTCAGTTGAGTGTTTGATTAGATCTTGACAACATGATGACAGAGTAGAGTTTGTCAAAAGCTTCATAATAGTGATTCATTACTCATAATTTTGCATAGGACATTGTGGACAAAGAGGAGGAAATTTTATTGAAAGTGATAGCCTCAAAAGCTTGACTATTAGTTTTATATAGTGGACGTTGGCCTAGGTACTTCACAACCTACAATTATTTCGTTAAACAATTTCCACGCCAAACACAAACAAAGAGGAAAAAAAATAAAAACTGTCGGAGAAACCATCATTGAATACTGACTTCAATAGTGATTTGTGCAAAATTGCACATACTATTTGGTCTTTCTTTGTAATATTCATGAAAAGAAAGGGATTAAGAAAAAATAAAAGCAAGAGGAAAATAAAGATTCATGAAAGCAAATAATGATTCTGAATCCTTTGTAAGCCTTTGTTTTCATTAAGAGATAGAAATAACAAGCAGGAGAAAAAAATTTTAAATGATATATTCTTTAAGTTCCTTGGCTCTCTTGCTTTATTCATGCAAACACACATGAGAAAGCAAACTTTCTTTTTCTTTTCCTCCACTTTGAAAAGATAAGGAAAAGAAAAGGTTAAAGAAAAGAAAATTTTGTCAAACTAATTTTCTAATTTTCTTCATGTAATTAAAAACGAGAAAATAATTTCTTTAATTCATCACTCTTCCTCTACTTGTTTCCAATCCAAACAAAGTTAAGGAACAACTTCTTGATTTAGACTGTAGTTGGCTTGATGAAAAATGAAGCGAAAGAAGTAAATGATAATGATAGAAAGAAAAAGAAAAGAGAAATCTAAAATCTTCTTTTCTTCACTCTATACTCCAATGATACCCGAGAGTAACATAATGTTCGAATGCTATTTTTAGAAACTGATCTAACATTACCATCAAATTGTCACTGAAAGCAAAAAAATAAATCTAAGGAATCAACTTTTGGAGAAGGGCAAGCAAATTAACAATGCCAACAAAAAGTGATAAAGATGAGCAGGACTAGTGTTCCACCAGTTGATAAGCATCAAAAAGGAATCCTCTCATTATTAAGAAGAATGGTTAACATCATCAATGGTGATAAAAAATAATACAACTTGTATGAGTAGATCTCTTTATACTATCAGAGTATCAATGGATGATGAATGAATGATAGAGAGGAAAAAGACTGGTTGGTCAAAGTCTAGCGTGTGGGCAAGGGTATCAAATACGAAGGGAGAAGACTTGGAATGGAATAAGATCAAGTGTTGGATTGATTGAAAATTTGAAACTTTGAATAAACGCATGAGAGAATTGGCTACCCAGTCTTCAATGCAATCGTCATTCATGAAACTTAAATGCAGGGGCACAGTCTTCTTGCATTCTTTAATGTCTACATCAATAGCACATTTTTAATCGTGAAGATCAACCTTCAAGTTAGATAATTAGCCTTGTATTGATTCACATGAGATTGTGCCCATGCTCTAATGCCCTACATAACAAAGTTGGTAATCTATTTTTTTTTTTTATAAATAATTGATTGTATAATTCAAAACTACGATTTTGTTATGACAGAACTAAAGAAAACTAGGAAAGCAGAAAGTTAAAAAAAATAAATGTAAGGTCAGAAACCACTAACATTTAATACCTCAAAGCATTAAATAAATAAATCAAATGCTTATAAACACTCCACATGAGATCATGCTGGAATCGCTATTGTCATCCATAACAAAGCTCTAATCTTTACAATAAATAATTGAACAAGTCGGTCAAAACACTATATTCAAAAGTGAAACACAAACAAAAAGATAAGAATTAAAACAGGAAAAGCAAAAGTGAAACAGTAGTAAATCAAGCAATAACTTCAAAAAAAAAAATTGGAAAACCACTAAATCTTTGGTGGCTCAAAATGAACAAATAAGTGCTTATAAACCATAAAGCTTTGCATTAATTCACATGCGTCACGAAATGAGATTAAGCTCAAATACCAAAACAAAGTTGCAATAACACTTACTCCAAAGAATTGCATTATTTCTTCAAAACGCTATCTAAAATAATTCCACAATTAAATCTTCAACAATGCAACATAAACAAAGACAAGAACTAAAAACAGGCGCAACAATGAAAGGAGACAGCTAACAACTCAGTAAAATAAAACAAAATAAATAAATAGAAAAGAAAGGTCTGAAACCACTGACCCAAAAAAGCAGTGGACCCTCGTCGAGCCCGGATCGGCCAACGGGGTCCCACCTCTCCCCCTTCTATTCCGCGGGTCCAACACGGCGCAATCCCCACAATCCCTGCAATCCAATAAACAACACCACCACCTAAACTCACACAAAAAATCTCACCCATCTCACCACTAGTACCACACCAGAGAGTCAAATTCCAGAGTCCCAAAACATATAGAAAGAGAAAGAGAAAGAGAAAGAGAAAGAGAAAGATTACCCACCTCCTTTGGTTCGTAGACCTTTGACCGTTGACCAGAAGGCTCTTCATAAGCTCTTCGCGACCCACCGCCTCGTCTCTCCCTCGAAATCGAAGAAGAAGAAGAAGACGAAGCCATTGAAGAGCTCGAAGAAGGAGAAGCCATTAACGAGGAGATGGGGAGGAAGATAGAGGGCTTGGAGGTGAAGGTGCCCAGCTACTTCCGATGCCCGATCTCTCTCGAGGTGATGCGATCACCGGTGAGCCTCTGTACCGGCGTCACTTACGATCGCACCTCCATCCAACGCTGGCTCGACTCCGGCAACACCACCTGCCCCGCCACCATGCTCCCTCTCCCCTCCACCGACCTCGTCCCCAATCTCACCCTCCGCCGCCTCATCTCCCTCTGGTCCCTCCCCGACGACCGTTCCAAGACCTTCCCTACCGACCTTGCCTCCGCCGGGCGCCTCCCTGAGCTCATCACCTTCCTATCCGACCCGGATCGCGATGAGTTTGATAAGAACTCGCTCGCTGCCTCTCCTTCCTTCTCACCGGCCATTACCTCCCTCCTTGGCTCCGACGCCAATGATGATGCCGTCCGAGTGCTCGCGCTGGTCCTCAACGCGGATTTCATCGAGGACGGAACCAAGCGAGCCTTGATCAACTCCCTCGCCGCCGATCTGAATCGATCCACTACCGGTCTCCTGGAAACGATAAGGAGATCGGAGCCGGAGATGAGGGTGGATGCAGCTAGGGTTCTGGACGCGATTCTCACCTCCAGTCCCTGCGACAAAGACTCCAGATCCCGCGTTGCTGACAACTCCGACCTCCTCCGAGAACTGATCCGGCTGATCGGGCCGGCGGAGGACGGGCCCATCGATCGGGGTTCCGCTGAGGCCGGGCTCTCCTGTCTGTTGGCCTTATCATCGGTGAAGCGAGCGCGAGCGCGAATGGTAGAAGAAGGGCTGGTACCAGCTCTAGCTCGGGCGCTGACCGAGAAATCGTCCACAATCCCAACACCGGCGGCGGAGAAGGCTCTGAAGCTGATGGAGGCGGCGTCGAGCTGCGCCGAGGGCCGGGCTGCGATATGCGCCAGATCCGCGGAGGCGGTGGTGGCGGTGGTGAACCGAATGATGAAAGCCGGGAAGGAGGGGGCGGAATCGGCGGTGATTGTGCTGTGGACCTTGTGCCATTTGTACCGAGATCGGAAAGCCCAAGAGGCCGTCGCCAGCGTCAACGGTGTGCTGACGAAGATCCTTCTACTGATGCAAGGCGATTGCTCGCCGGCGATGAGGCAGATGTCCGGCGATCTCTTGAGAATCTTCAGAGTGAACTCGAAGAGCTGCCTCTCCGGCTACGATACCAAGACCACGCACATCATGCCCTTCTGATGTTATTTTGGAGGGAAATTGAATATTATTACTGAAATTAAAGTGAAAACAAAAGGAAAAGAAAAACAAATGAAATTTGTAAATTGACAGAGATTTTTATGAAATACATTTTTGAAAGAAAAAAAGGAAACATTTTGGGGAAAAAAATAAAATTTTGAAATATATCTATATATCTATATATATTCTATTTATTGATTCATATTTAAATTTTAATTGTTTTTGTTGTGAATAATATTTAATTTTATAAATGGAGAAGAAGACAAATAGGGCCGCAATTTCAGAATTATATGGTGATGACCACGCGCAAGCAGAAAACTTTTGGGTCTTTGTCAATCACCAATTTGTCCTTATTTAATTTAAATACTTGGTGGTGCTTATCTTATTTCCTTGAAAATTCAGAATAGTATTAGAGATTATGAAGTAAATATGAAAGTTTTATATTAACTTGGAGATGGGAATAATTTAATTTTAGAATTTTAGAATTATCAATTTTATATAAACCACATTTCTATAACAATCTGGATGAGATACTGAAGACTTCAAAGAAATATATATCTCTTCAACATAATTTCTTACTTTAAATGACTTATATTTTGATAATTTGGACTAACTTCTTGTTGATAATTTAAATATATATATATTATTATTATTATTATTATTATCAATTAATTAGGAGTTAGATGTAAAGATTTGAGAGGCTATTAAGTGCTAGCCCACAAATAGATATTTATTTATAAATAACATGAAAAAGTCAGAGCCCAATCTTTTGATATGGAGGTGTGGGATAAAGATAGAAAGGACTTACGAATGAAATGAAAAACAGGGAACTTTCAACCTTTTGACCACATCAATCCCAATATCAATAGCAGCGCAATAAAAGATATTAATTAATAAATACATATTATATATATAATATATATTAAAGAAGAGACGTTTGAATGAGTAAAACCAGGGCAAGTGGTCCCATTAGAGAGTTGGATGAGTTGGGTCCAACCCATAGAAAAAAAAAAAAGAATAAAATAAAGTAATGGAATTTAATAAGTGAGGAGATAAAAAAAAAGGTAAGAAAAAAAGAAAAAAAGAATCCAAAACTAAACTTAGTCGGCTCAGAAGAGATGACTGACCATTCATACCAACTGATTCTTCTTTCTTTTTATTTTATCTTGTTTTATTTCATCTCTTCCTTTAATTCATCGTCTTCCATTTGTTTTTCGGTTCAAACGAGGATATGCTTGACATGCTTCTTGATTTGAATAATTGAATTTGTCCCCTGACAAGGGAGAGAAATTAAATCAAATCAGCATCAAAATAAAAGCTTTAATGTCATTGTACCTTTTACCGTATCTTCCACAAATTAATTAGTTTTTGAGATATATATATATATATATATATATATATATATGAATTCACGCACGCACATCAAGAATCTTTTAATCTATTGATATCTGTATTTTTTTATAAAATATTTGTTTTTAAAAAATCCTAAAATCAAATTTCAAAACTCTATCACTTATCAATAAAAAAAAACACACACACACATATATACACTAATCAACCAGTTTGCCACCGTCGCAATGGCGAAGGTTACATTATTCGATTTCTATACAGTTCGACTCTCTTTTAATACGTAATTGAAATATATATAAAATATGCGTGGTGATTTGTTCATATCTCTGCCCGGTCGTTTATGCTCATGATAAAAGAATCTAGTGTTCACGCTGAGCTTGGAGCAATCAAAGCAGCTCTGGAATATTGCAAGCAGCAAGGATGGAAGCCAATGCGAGTGTGCTCGGACTGTACGTGTGGCAGGAACTGGTAAATCAGAGACTAACACTGAGTTGCAGAGGAATAGAAGGAGAGAAAAGAGAAAGGAGGAGAAGAAGAAGAAGGAGAAGATAAGAGAATGAGGGAATTTCTGGCTAAAGATGCCAGTACCTCACCATTTCCATTCATTATATAGCAGGTTGTTTGTAAATCATTACAACGTAACAAACTTTCCACCCTGGCATTTCAACAAACATCACCTATGCCAGGACACTAGGATTCCCTCTCTAACAACTTGTAACAACCTAATTACTGGAAATACAATAGTTTGTTTTCTCTAATGACTATTAAGTGCTACTAATTATCCCACCACGAAATCATTAAATTGGTTAGAGATTTTTCCTTGATTTACCCTGCTGCTCCTTCTGAGGTTCACATCTCCATGTGCTTGATCACTGATGCCTTCTTCTATTGCAACAATGGCTCCCCCTTTTGAATTATCCTTGGCCTCAAGGATGAATTGAGGAAAAGTTGTCTGGAAATCATCAGCATCTTCCCAGGTTGCCTCTGCCTCTGTCTGACCTTTCCATTGCACAAGCACTTCAGGGAAACTTCGTCCGTGCTTTAACACTCTTCGGTGTGCTACTATAAATTCTGGGACCTGTAGTGGGTGCTGGTGTAGAAACTCATCTGGTAAAAATCCTGATGTAGTGGTTGGGTCACCCACGAATCGCTTTAGTTTGGAAACATGAAAAACTGAATGGAGCTTGGCTGTTGTGGGTAATATCAACCTGTAGGCCACTGCCCCTATTCGTTCACATATCTGAAAAGGGCCATAAAAACGCCTGGCCAGTTTATGTGAGGACCGACGCGCCAGTGAATCCTGCCTATATGGTTGCAGCTTTAATAACACCCATTCTCCAATCTTAAACTGGACGTCAGTTCGCCTTGAATTCACCTGATTACACATCCGCAACTGGGCGCGTTTCAAATTCGCACGCAAATTGGATATGAGCTCTGTGCGCGCAGATAAGATCTCGTCGACTGTGGCTACTGGTGAAGTTCCAGCGATGTAGTCCTGCAAGGTAGGAGGAGCTCGACCGAATACCGCCTCATAAGGAGTCATTTTTATTGCTGAATGCCATGCCGTGTTGTAGTGCCACTCGGCCCACGGCAAGTATTTGACCCACTGCCGAGGATGATCAGATGTAAAACATCTCAAGTAATCTTCAAGATAACGATTCAATATCTCCGTTTGGCCGTTAGTTTGAGGATGATAGGCGCTGCTATGGGCCAACAAGGTTCCTTGGAGTTTGAATATCTCCCTCCAAAAATTGCTCATAAAAATTGGGTCTCTTTCTGATATAATTTGTGCCGGTGGCCCATGGAGCTTGATGACATCCCTCACCATAATATCAGCTACTTGCAGAGCTGTGAAATTAGAATTCAATGCTGAGAAGTGGCCATGTTTAGACAGGCGATCAACCACCACCATGATTGATGTTTTTCCCCCTGAAGGTGGTAAACATGTGATGAAATCCATAGACACCGAGTGCCAAATCTTCCCCGGAATCGGTAACGGTTGCAGTAGGCCTTGAGGAGCATAATTAACTGCCTTAGTAGCTTGACACACAGCGCATTTGGAGACATACTCCTTCAAAGACTGCTTGAGTGATGGCCAGTAGAACACACTCGCCAAACGAGCTAATGTCCTTTGAATTCCTGCGTGACCTCCAAGAAGAGTGGAGTGAAACTCGGCAATTAAAAGTGGTTGCAATGCCGAGTCCCAAGGGAACCCAAACACGTCCTTTAAACAACAATAATCCATCCCTGATTGAAAAATTTGGATGTTGGCCTGGATTGATCTCGATGGCCTTGATTAAGGACAATGTGTCTTTGTTTTCATTGTAAGCTTTCTTCACAGCCTCCCATAGCACTGGTTGTGCTTTTGAATCTGAAAACAGAGTATGGTAGGACATTCTGTCGATACGAGACAGGGCATCTGCAGGACCGTTGAGGATGCCCGGTTTGTACTCGATGTCGAAGTCGTAGCCCACCAATTTACAAAGCCAACGCTGCTGCTCGGGCGTCTGGATCGTCTGATGGAGTAAGGAGCGAAGACTTCGATGATCACTCTGCACTGTGAAGCGGCGGCCTAAGAGATATTGGCGCCATTTTTTGACAGCTTCAGTGATGGCGAACATTTCTCTAGCATATGTGGAAGCCGCCTGGAGTCGTGGTGCCAATTGCTTGCTAAAATAAGCTATTGGGTGTCCCCTTTGTAGCAGAACAGCACCAATACCAGTGCCCGACGCATCCGTTTGAACTACAAATGGAATAGAGAAATCTGGTAATTGGAGAACTGGGGTGTTGGTTAAGGCCTGCTGGAGTTTGTAGAAGGCCTGGGTGGTGGCTGGTGCCAAAGGAACGCATCTTTACGCAACAATTCAGTTAGAGGGGCTGCCAATTGGGCATATCTTGCGACAAATCGGCGATAATAGCCACAAAGTCCCAAAAATCCTCGCAGCGCTTTCACTGATTTGGGAATGGGCCACTCCCGAATGGCTTGTATCTTATCCTGGTCGACGGCAACGCCTTCGCCGGAGATGACATGACCCAGATATCCAATAGTGGTACACCCAAATTCACATTTGGATAACTTGGCGAAGAGCCGGTGAGACCGAAGCCGATGGAATACCTCGCGCAAGTGGAGCAAGTGTGAATCCCAATCGGGGCTGTAGATGAGGATATCATCAAAGAAAATAAGCACAAATTTGCGGAGTACTTGCTTGAACGTGGAGTTCATTAGTGACTGGAAGGTGGAGGGAGCATTCGTTAAGCCGAATGGCATAACGAGAAACTCAAAATGTCCGTCGTGAGTACGGAACGCTGTCTTCTCGACGTCGCCTGGGTGAATTCAGACTTGATGGTACCCTGCGCGAAGATCTAATTTAGAGAAAATCTTGGCGCCGGCGAGTTCATCCAGTAGCTCCTCGACCGTAGGAATCGGAAATCGATCCTTCACGGTGACAGCGTTCAGAGCCCTGTAGTCGACACAGAAGCGCCACGTTCCATCCTTCTTCTTCACAAGAAGGACTGGAGAAGAGAAAGGGCTATTGCTCGGGCGTATAATACCTTCTGCAAGCATCTCGCCGACAAGCTTTTCTATCTCAGCCTTTTGAAAATATGGGTACCGGTATGGTCGTACATTCACTGGAGCGGCGCCCGGAACTAATGGAATGCGATGATCATGTTCTCGGACTGGTGGGAGGCCAGTGGGAACGGAGAATAGGGCGTGGAATTCCTTGAGAATGGAGTCAAGAGCATTGAGGAAGACGATGGGTGTGTCAGCCGCGATATGTGGACTTGGATCCTCTCTAAGAGGTTCAACCAGGAGTTGATAAAATTGAGCCGCATCGGTACCGATTTCCGTAGTGCGGCGGGTCGCATAGCATCAAATTGAATCCGATCAAGCCCATGTAAGCGGATCCGTTGGCCCCAGATGAGTGAACTCCATCCATAGTTGGTTGTAATCAAACGAGAATGGGACCAATTTCTCGCATCCATTGCACTCCAAGCACGACATCGCACCATATATTGGCAACGAGGATCAAGTCTACGGTAAATATTCCATTACCCATCTTTAATGGAACTCTGGAGCACTCCCCTCCACATGATAGCGCGTCACCGTTACCAACCGTGACGCGCAAATGATCGGATGGTTGGACCACCAGGTTGAGGTGAGCAGCTAATTTCGTCTGAACAAAGTTGTTCGTAGATCCACCGTCGACGAGAATGATGACATCCTTCCCGTTGATAGAACCGGCGATCTTCAGGGTTGAGGGCACCACTTGCCCCATTAGAGCATGGAAGGAAATACATGGGGTCTCTGTCTCGACATTGTTTTCATTGATGTCCAATGGTGGAGGAGTAGGATACTCTAGAAGGGCTTCGCCTTCTGGCGAATCGAAGATATCCTCGTCGACCATCAAACAAAGAAACAGGGCCGGTGTACACTTGTGACCCGGTGTGAATTTGGCGTCACAATTAAAACAAAGCCCCTTCTCTCGCCGAGCAGCCATCTCGGATGCAGTGAGGCGCTTAATCGGCAGAGAAACTGGTCGAGGTCCTGTCGGTGGGGGTGGATGTGCAGGTGGACGCTGAAAGACATGGGGTCCTGTCGCGGACGGACGTGGAAATTGTGGACGAACCACAGTCGCCCGTGCTGCACAGCACTTGTCCTCCACGAGCTTGGCCATTCCAACAGCGTCATGGAGGCTTTGAGGTTTCAGCATGTAAAGTTCTGTCTGAATCTCTTCTTTCAGACCAGATAGGAAACAATTCAATAAACTGAGGGGATGTAACCTGGTAACTCGAGTGGAAAGGCACTCGAATTCATGGAGGAAAGCCGCCACGGTGCTCGTCTGCTTCAGCTTGAAGAGGGCGGCCTCGTGATTCACATATGAAGATGGGCTGAAGCGCAACTCCATCTTGTGAACAAAGTCGTCCCAGTGGCCAAGCTGATCGGTGGAATGGAGCCATTGAAACCATTGACGGGCAGATCCGGCCATATAGAATGCCGCGATTGCCACACGCCGATCATCGGGGATCCGGTGGAACAGAAGTAATGATTGATCGAAATAACCGGCCGACAACATCCTCGCCGGAGAAGAAAGGAACTTCAATTTTTGGAAGACGGGTCGAAGGAATAGAGATAGTGGAATGAAGAGATGGTGGTGTTAATGGAGAGTGATGACCTGGTGGAGGAGAATGATGAATCGGTGGCCCAGCCGTTGATGGGGGAAAAGGGAGTAAGGGGGGTTGTGGCGAAGTGTGTGAGGATGCGGCTCTATCGAGTTGTTGAATTTTGACCATCATCTCGGCCATGACTGTTTGTTGGGCAGCAAGAGAGCTACGGAGAATGTCGAAGGAGTCAGTGGTGTTCTTCCGCATATGCTCGAAGGAGTCAGAATGATTTTGGACAGTAGAACAAAGAGCGTCGATCTTGGTGAAGATGGAGTCATGACGGGCAAGTTGATCAGCCATAGAAGATAGCTGCTCGTCGACCGCACGCGCCCTGGTGACCATGCCTTCTGTCATGAGGTGGTCAATGAAAGCACCAATTGTGGCAGGATCTTCACAGGAACTGGTAAATCAGAGACTAACACTGAGTTGCAGAGGAATAGAATGAGAGAAAAGAGAAAGGAGGAGAAGAAGAAGAAGGAGAAGATAAGAGAATGAGGGAATTTCTGGCTAAAGATGCCAGTACCTCACCATTTCCATTCATTATATAGCAGGTTGTTTGTAAATCATTACAACGTAACAAACTTTCCACCCTGGCATTTCAACAAACATCACCTATGCCAGGACACTAGGATTCCCTCTCTAACAACTTGTAACAACCTAATTACTGGAAATACAATAGTTTGTTTTCTCTAATGACTATTAAGTGCTACTAATTATCCCACCACGAAATCATTAAATTGGTTAGAGATTTTTCCTTGATTTACCCTGCTGCTCCTTCTGAGGTTCACATCTCCATGTGCTTGATCACTGATGCCTTCTTCTATTGCAACAGTACGACAGCCTTAAAGCTCATTGAAGATGATTCAGTGATCTGTTCCAACAGAGTTAGGGAAGAAGCTAGACAAGTGGCTGACTTGATAAATCAGGAGCAAGATGTGGAGCTTCAATACGTTCCGCGGGAACTTAATATCATTGCTGACGAGTTGGCAAGACATGGCAGATCAAACCCTGCACTATCGATGTTTCACAGTGGCAGGGAACGGCCCAGGTGGCTGGAGGAAGTAGTTCTAATGGCTGGTCTCCATTTTTGAGTGGTTTTCCTTCTGTGTTTTTGTTGTTGTTTGTAAGCTCTTAAGAGCTCAGCTCAACCAAAAAAAAACTATGGATGGAAAACCGGAAACAAAAAGCCTTTCTCGGGAGATATTTACAGAGAATCAACTGATGATCAAGTTTTACCATGAAAACACTGGAAAACAATGAAAAGAAATAATCCAGCAAATGTCAAATGTCACCAAGTCATGATACCATGAATCTTTCATAAGGTGCATGCATGCATTGATTAATAATGACACTTAAAGAAGAAAACCTGCCAATTGGACAGCATAAAATATGATGATAAACAGATTAAAGACAATAAGGACAGTATAATAAAATGGAAGTGCTGCAGAAATAGGCTGCCATCACACAAGAAACATGAAAGAAGTTCATCACATCAGTAATCAGCAATTGTTAATCTCCTTGAGAAAGCTCCAATGTTTAGCAATCAGAAAGCATCACAACTTGAATGCATGTAAAAATTTGTGTGAATAAAAATGTGAAGAGGTTCTACTGTAACTTAACAGTTATAAAACAAGAAGTATCTCATCTAATTCAACATGGAGATGCTGCTATCTAATCAGTTCAACAGCCTATCTCAAATTTACAGGCTTGAGAATCAAAGAGCATCTAGGGAGACAAACTCTCTAGAGAACATAAACTGAAATAAGATCATGAACAGCTAATTAAGCACAACAAAATAAGTACTATCAGACCTTTGGGGAGAGCAAAGGAAACAACATTAAAGATCTCTATGGTCATCAGCACACAAGCACAATCTGAGCTTTCTTGTTCATTAATTCATTTTTCTCATTCAGAGCAGAGCAAGCATGGGACTTTCTACATCTACAGAAGTTTACATCATTGTTCATCTATACCAACCTAATGTATCTTGAATTCAACTATTCCATGCTGCAATGTTGAAATTAGATAACAGGCATGAATTCAATGTAATTAGTAATAAATGCAAGGATTCTAAAATAGCCTGCTTGTGTTCTTATGAAACCGCTTACATCTTAACTTTGCAGTGACACCCACCCCAGGTGCACTACATAACACTTGACAGTGGATAAAATTCTTGGCTAGCATTAGAGGAGCAAACATATTCTCAGTATTGTGCTAGTATATGAAGTAAGACAATCATTATGTAAATGAACAAAGAAAAAGTCACATGACATCAAGCCATGAATTACAAGAAATGTCGTAGAAAATAATATTACATCAGGAGAACAATGATTACTACCGGGCAAGTTATATCAGCATCTTCCGACAAAAATTAAAGAATGTAGGTAATTAGCAGTTGAACTACAGAAATCTTGTGATCAAGAGTTAACAAATTTGAGCTCTGTAATAGTGTAATTGCATTGTAGCCTTACCCTACAAAAATGTGGCTTCCAAATATCCTTCCTTATCTCAGCCATGGCCTCCCCTTCTATGTGATGAATATGTTTGAAAGCTAACAAGTAAAAAAGAATATCAGTAACTCACTGCCAGATTGTTCCAACTCAGAGACCCACTAGTAAAATTAAGAAACACAAGACCCCTGCAAAAGATCACTAGAAGGTGAACTATCAATTGAAGACAACTTCCATAAAAAAACAAAATATTGCAAATAAATTGTCATAACTAGGAAGTCATTCTTACAAAAAAAATAGTCCTGAAAGAATAACTCTCCTTCTTGTAAAAAGGAACATATATATAGCCAATTTCTTGCAAAAAAAGAAAAGATTTCTATTCCAGGGAAGTAAATTCCAAAAGTATAAGCCTAGTCAAGCTCAGGCATATTGTTTTTTTTTACTTTATAATTGCTTGGTGATGCTTATTTTGCCTGTGTTCTTAATTAGTTTTGTTGTAGGTCATCCTCCCAAAAAAACAGAAAGGGATATCTTACGAAATTGTATGTCAATAATAAAAAGATATAGATGTCAAAGCAATGGTAGGAATCAGTAGTTCAAGTAAGTTATTTCATTTCGATCATTATATTCAACAACTTGATTTGAAAAACAAAACAATTTGCTACAAAGTTAGTTCTCGCAAGTGTGAAATCAGATTCTAAAGTATGCACTCAGATTGACTCCCTTGGGGACCGTCCCTTTCCCATGAACACACATCCCTTAAAACCTTTTTCGCAACATCAAAGACACCAGCCACTTCAGGCCAATGAATACAATGGGAGTATGCCTGGGAACTTTTGATCATTTCTCCCGTTTATAACTGCAGAAACAACTACTGGAAGGGAACGCTGTTCATCTGATGCAGCAGCATTAAGAGACTCAAGATCAACTCGGCATGCAGGAACATTCGCTGGATAGGAAACTTGATATCTGAAAAAAAAAAATATCAAGAGACTCAGTTACCACCCACCAGGCAATGTGGTGTCATATAAGCCTTCCAATGGCAGGAGGACCTTCCATTGGCTGAATAGTGCAGTTGAAGCTTGAGTTATGGCAGGAAGGGGGACTCCTGTGCGTTGCTTGGGGGGTTATCTGACAAGAACCGACGGAATTCTCAACACCACCGACCAAATGAAGATCATTGGGCTTGTCTTTATGATCTTGGTTCCCATCAAGAGCTGCTAATTTGCCCACAGGAACACATGGTTTCCAACCAGGTACTAAGTTGACCAATAATGTATCAATCAACTCAGCTATGAACCTTGTATCACTTTCAGGCATTTGAAGCTGTTCAACCATTTCATTAGCAACAGAAAGCGCCGAATCGTTGTCGAGAAGAAATGGGAACTGGATGTTAACTGGATCACCTGAAAAACAAATCATTAGTAAACTTCCCATATGTCTTGAACCATTTTAAGTACCATAAAATGTGAACAAACGTAAGCATAGTGAACTCCCTTTGTGTCTTCAACTATTTCAAGTAACATAAATTGTGATTTAAAAAAAAAGGAAAGAAAAAGGCCAATTACCAGTTGGCTCTTGTCTCCGTAATAACAATGATATGCGGTTGTCCCCCTTCCACTGCCCTTTCAGTCTACACTCGAAACCTTTTCGTCTCCTGAGAACCTCCAAAGGTACAAACTGTGAACCATCCATCATAGCACTTTTAGTTATACTGATAACATCAGCTTCATCTTCATTAACAACAATGCAAATGCTCTGTTGTGCACGACTCTTAGAAGCAGTAGGAAGCAACGAAGGGTTGGCTTCAGGCTTCCCATTCAACTGGAGAAAAGAATCTTTTAGGAGCTCCTTTGCAGGCAATCGCTGAGCAACTGGAACGAGGCATTTCTCTATAAAAGCCTTCATTTCAGGATCTTTAACCTTGGCAAGTCCAGCAGGTTTTATCCCCTAAAAAATCAATTGTGTTTGAAGAATGTAAGTAGACAAGAAAAGCTCTTAAAATCACTACAGCACAATCAGCTACACATACAAAATCAGATACAAGTTTAGCCTCACTACTTACGCTAGAAACCTTCTTATATATTTGAGCATTGTTTTTGCATTCACAGTACGGATACTCAAAGGTAACCATTTCTAGCATGCACATCCCAAAGGAGTATATATCTACCAACTCATTGTAATCCTCATCATATACCTCAGGTGCCATGAACTCTGGGGTTCCTGCAGTTAAAAGAATGATATCTTAAAACACAATAACATTCCTTCAAAGCGTATGCAACAATAAGAAACACTATAGCACGTCAAAAAAACATAATTTGCATAAACACAGAAGAGGGAACATGATTTTATATACCATGTACACTTCGAGCATGGGATTGTTGCATAACAGTCGCAAACCCGAGATCACCAATCTTGACCTCCCCATGGTTACCATTGATGAATATGTTATCACACTTTAAGTCCCGGTGAATGATTGGGGGCTGATGACTGTGGAGATAGTCAAGCCCCATCAATATCTGCCTTGCCCATCTCTTCAAAGCTTTCATGTCCACAGTCTTATGCTTCTTCCTATACCTATTTCACAACAAACAAGCAATAAATCTTTTGACAAAATCAACTCAATGGAACAAAAGGCAATGTAGGATTGTGTGTTTCGACAGTACTGTCTCAAATTTCCAGAGGTGAACAACTCAGTAATAATATTGACGGTCTGGTTCTGATCATCAATCCAGGAAGTATGGAACTTGATGATGTTTTCGTGTTTTAAGGTTCTCAAGAGATGAACTTCAGAGTACAACTGCTCCAAATCCTGAGGAGATTGAACCACGTCATTGATCATGACCTGATTCCACGCTACTTCAATACCATCTACTTCATCAAAAGCTTTATATCTGTTGTTCGAATTCAAACAAAAAGCCGTCATATTGGCAATAAACAAAGAAACAAAATTCAATTAAAAAAGAAGACGATTTGATGAGAAACATACACAGTCTTGAATGCTCCTTTTCCTAAGATCTCCTTATACTGTTGCAAAAAAAAAAAAGAGGGCATAATTAACAAAAACCAATGAATCAAAAACCCAGAAAAAGAAAAAGAGAGAGAGAGAGAGAATTTGCAGAGAAAAGGGATAATTACACAAATATATCGGCCGGTTGGATCTTTCTCTCGGATTTCAGGATCAGGCGGCTCCTGCTGGGAAGAGCCGTCATCGGCTCCGTCGGTCACCGCGAAGCTCATGGCCTCCAAGGAACCAAATCCGAAGCTCAGACTTCCACACAAACAGACTAAACAATCACCAAATCAAACCCCAATTTGAAGAAATAAATGAGGGATAAAAGTCGTTAATCCGAGGCCGAATCGAATCGGGATAGAATCACAGAAGAATCCGAGAAGAATTCAAACGCCCTAAGCGAGATACGAAAGCAAAACCTAGCCAGGGAATCGAAGTGAGCGAGAGCGAGAAAACCAGAGAGAGAGAGAGAGAGAACCAGAATCGAGTGGGATTCGAATCCTTAAATAGGACAAGCGCGGAAGGTGAGAGAAACGACGGCTGATATGGTGGGAAGGCTTTTGAGGAATTTATAGATAATTATGGTAATTAATTAATTACTTGGATTTGGGGATGATTAGGAATTTAGGAGTCTAAATAAAGACAAAATATCCATAATTACCTGGCTAGGACTTCTAGTTCGAATCGGTTTCAATATTAATGATATTTTTAACACTTCTATTAAATAAGTGGGAAAAATCGTTCCGCGCATCAGGATTCAGGATAGGTTTCTTTTGAGGAAGATATTATGGCTGGTTATTTACCAGGTAGGTTACAGTTGGGTCCGGACTAGAAAACCATGGGCTAAAAAAGGGCTGGAATTAATATTTGTTAGGTTACAGTTGGGTAATGGACAGGGAATCATGGGAGAAAAAGTCAGATCACTATCAACTCTTTTAATGTATCAGAGAACCAAAGCCTCAATAAAGACTGGACAGACAAAGTCCTAATCAGATACAATGGAACTAAAATGGAGCCTAAAGCCTAGATGAATCGGAGATGATACGTGGCGCTGTCGGGAAGCACCGTTTTTTTTTTCTCTCTGCCCCCACACCATCTCATTTGATGACGTTATATACATATACACTGAACTGGAATATAACAAGAAAGAACAAATTGGCAGTAAAAATAAGTGACATATATATATATACTAGGACATTGGAGGAAAATCATTGGCAACTCCATGGTCATAGTGAATATCATCTGCAGGTAGTTTCTTGGTCATGTTTGCTATGTGAACTCTCCATCTGATCTCCGTGCTGATTGCATTGACGGTGCCGCTGAGGCCCTGTCAGAACCCCGAACATTGTATTTCTCATATACCTTCTCCCGGTTCTCCGACCACCATGTCTCTGCTTGATGTTCCCCGAACCTTCTCCGGCTGCAAATGTTTAATGAGCTCAACATAATAAACATGACACATTCTTGATGAACAGGCATATAATTACAGAGAACAGTGAATGTTTGATGAAAGTACCTGAATCGCACCCTCTTCAGGTCTCTTGTTCCATCACGAAGGGCCACAAGGGTTATATAGACACCTGGTTCATACTGTTCTATCCATTCAGCCTCAACTTGACTGCCAGGTGAGGCGGAGATTCTTGATTTGGTGCTGTTCTCACCATTTACACGAGGTTCTGTCTCCTTGTAGTCGTAATCTTCTGCTCTGCTGCTAGATATATGAGATTCCGCATTACTGTCACGTGCCGTGCCATATAAATTGTCATTTGATTTATTAGACTGTACAGACCAATTGTTCTGGAACCGTGTGCTCAAGTCATTGGCTTCAAGGGCATTCCTTGGTAAATGATTTTGCACTAAAAGCCCGTTACTAACAACAGAGTTCATGGATGAAGAATTAACTGGATCACTGGTTGCGTCATTCCTTAGCTGGCTTTCTCTCTTCAAATCAGAGGAGTACGAGGTATGTGATTCAACGCCATTCGGCATATACACTGGTGTAATCTGATCACTCTCATAGACCCCAGGAGGCAGCCTCTCAGCCATATCCTTAAGCTGTGGAAAAATATTACAGTTATGTCTCTGTATTTTGATGCAAAAGTTCTTAAGCTCTGAGAGTTGGAGATCATAAAAATCTTCACAAAAGAACTCCACAATGGAAGTTCTATAAAAATCTTAGGTGATGCTAGGCTTAATGCAATATTTATCAGTATTAGGTATTTCAAATAAGATAAAATTGCAAATTTATTGTAAATTTATGTAGAGAAAAATTACCTGTGCAGTGAGGGTTTTTATGACTTCTTTTGCAGCTTTGGACTTTGCAGACTCCTCTGCAGCCAAAGACATGGCCTCTTGAGCTTTTTTTGCAGATTTCTGCAGCTCAAATTCTTGAAGTTCACACCGTTGTCTAAGACTATCAACCTAATTGAATCCAAGTGAGCATATAAGGAGATCAGGAGCTCAAGGTCCAAAACTAGATACAAGAACAAGAAAAAGTTGCCATTACCTGAGAGCGTAACTTCTGAACTTCTAGGCTCAAAAGTTCGTTTGTTTTCTTCAGACTATCAGCAACACTTTTAGAGAAAGAAAGCCCTGATGTTGTGGGGACTGGTGTTGCTGAACGTGGAGGGCTAGGTTTTCTGGAGAAAGGTGAAACAGCTCTAGAGTGATTAACAGATTGCGGCACTGATGTGTGCACTGGTCTTGGAACTGCTCGAGTCAGATCAAAGCCACCACTAAAAGAAATATCCTTAAACTGTAACATCGAAGGAACTTGAGAAGCTCGAATCAAAGCCAATGAGTCGGTCCTCCGTCCATGTTTTGCTGCTTTAATATCCAGATTCTTGATCAAATCCACATTGCTAGGTGAAGAAGCTTTTGCTAATTTATCTACTTTGTCAAACCTGTCTCTGCTTTCGCCTGATAGGCGAGCTATGGCGTTTCTTTTATTATTAATTCCACCTTCTAACACCTTGCTCAATTTTATATAGCATGAATCACATACACGATAAGGTTTGCCCGGATTAGGAGCCAATGCTGCTCTCAAAGCCTTCCTTGAACTGCACGAATGACAGTGTACAAGTCCACAATTATAACAATTATGGCGCTTGCGAGTGAAACCAAATGCCTGTCTGCATGCTGAGCACTGGGATTGCTCTGCACCTGATACCCATTTATGACTGCAAATAGCAGCTGTGAAGTTTGAGCCACAGGCAACGCGTTTGACTGTCCGGTCCTTCAAAGCCTCTACAAGAGTCGGAGTCTTCCGATCTTCAAGGTCACCATGCCCCAATCTCCCATTAGCTCCTTTGCCCCAGGTGTAAACTTCACTCCTGGTTGTCAAGACAGCAACATGATATGAGCCACAAGCAACTTCCGCAACAGATTCACCAACAAGCTTGTCTTCAACCAAGCAAGGGAGCTTTCCATCAGACTGGGGATTGCCAAGCTGACCATAGACATTACTTCCCATCGTAAAAACATGTCCTGAAGTTGTGAGGCCTATTGTCAGACTATGACCACAGGCTAGCTTGTGGAAATTGTAATCTATTAAAGAAGGTATGCAGGTAGGCTTGAGTCGTGGTTCCTTATCACCATGGCCAAGACGATACTTGTCTCCATCACCCCATGTGAATAATTTTCCAGATGATACGCTGGCACTAGATTGAGTCACAATAACCTCTACTACAGCAGCAGTATGCCACACTCCACATGCAACAGCAATTGTTTTCAACCCCATCAGTGATTCTACTTCCTTTGGATATGAAACACTTTCTCTGTTACCATGGCCTAGAACACCAAAAGTTCCATCACCAAAAGTAAATAACTGCCCTGCTGTAGTTATCAAGGCTGTATGCCAGGTGCCACATGTTACAAAAGCAACTTGAAGCCCATCTAGCAGTCCTGAAACCCTCTTTGGTATCCAATGGCTGACATCGGTACCATGGCCAAGAAGGCCTACGTTATGGGTACCGTCTCCCCAAGTATAAAGTTCACCAGCTGACGTCACAGCACAAGAATGGAACTCTCCACATGCAATAATGTCAGTGTTACACATTGATAGAGATTCAACAAGTCGAGGACGAATAACATCAGTTCCAACTCCATGTCCAAGTCGCCCTCCTGATTCTTCACCCCATGTAAATACCTCCCCTTGCCTTGTCACGAGAGCAGCATGTCTGACTCCACAGGCAACATATTGAACATCCAATACTAGATTAGACTCTAAGGGCTTTGGAAGAAGGATCTCATTTCTCGCAATAATAGGACTACTATTACTGTCAGTGCTGGCCCTTGCAGAGTTATCACAAATGACCTCACCCCACACATATATGTCCCCTAAAGCATCACAGTCATCCTGGGCAGAACCATGACTAGATGTGCTAGGTGCACTCGAAACACTGACTCTAAAGACTTCAGAAGCAACTCCTTTTCCTTGCATATTCATCACATCTGACTTTTCTGAGTTTTCTAAATTTTCAGAGGAATAAACAAACGGGGGTAAAGCATTTAGGTTTAAGTTGTTGTCTGGAGAACCATCAAGTATGGTACTGATGGAGCTGTCACTTGCACTGTTGCTTATCAAATCCTTGGTATCCTAAAAAATGAACAGAATACAACAAACCAATTCGTAGGTGTTACATCAACAGCTAAGGTATTTAATTGTCACAACAAAGAAAATTTCATGCACGAAGAGTATCAGTATCTTGAGAAAAAAATTTAGAACTTCATAGTGAATAACCACATTTATTGAGGAAAAAATTCATAAAAGACTATTGTTCTGCTATCTCAATCATCAAGGGCTGTCAGGACGCTACGTTATTAAGTAGTTAAAATTGCTCTTCAGGTTCAAGCAAATGAACCTGTCAGACATCCCTTTGGCCTTAATCAACCGTTGGTGAAAATTTATGACAAAATAGAACGCTATAATGCAAAGTAGAATCAAGAAATAATGGTAAACGAGTCAATATTGGCTCAATAAAATTGACTTTTGCTGCACAAGATACCTAGAATACCAAGAGTCCTTGAAGCCACTTTAACGGAGCAATCAACATATCAAGGCAATAATAGCAAGGAAAAGCATCATGTAGCTGCCAAAATGAATATGGGGAAGGCTAACAAATTGTAAAATACTTTCTTTTTTTATCACAACATCAAAAGGCTGTTTCAGAGCTTCTAATCTAAAATGACATCATGAATAGCTTACATCAAAATTAAGTTCCCCATCACACCATCCATCAATTTTGGAGCGTCCACATTGACTAGAAGAAATCAATGACTTCAGTCCTGCAAACCACACTTCTGCCTCAACTTTATCCTTGCAAATCTAACAGATAACAACATGAAAGAAAGTGAATCAGCCTATGAAATTCAAAGACTCTCTGCATAAGGAGGGTTTCTATATGAACTAGGTATGCTGACCAGATCAAGAGACCTTTTCCCATACTCATATATAAGGGAAAAGGACAAGTAGTCCTTCTCTGGGCGCAAATACCGTTGAAACACAGGCTGAAAAGCAAATTCAAGTTATAAATATGAAGGTAAGAATATCAGAATTAGGCTATTATATGAAAACTTAAAACATATGCCTTGTCAGCACAACATGATCTAAGAATCCATAAAGGTGTAAATCACAAGTAGTTAAGCAAGTATCTCACAGTTCTTTGTCCAGGGATGATTTTTGAAACAGAAGCTAACTTCAAAGTTCTTTTTTCTCCACTTGACAACCAGATCAAAGATGATTCATCCTGCATATCATGGATAAGATCTACATTTATTACTGCATCCTTGTTTAAAAATGTATGTTTTAGTTTTAGGATTTCTTCAACATTGTAAACACAGATATATTTTACTTGAATTGTATAATAGTAACAAATGCACCCTATATAGGAGACAAAGATAGGCCCAAAATAATTCTCTCATTTGAGGTACAAAAGGGAGATGCCATGAATACATAAAGGTTTTCAAAGATGTTCAAGTATTCAATGCTACACAAGGGTGTACACACTTGCATGGAGCCATGTCATAAAGTTGCTACAAATAAACTCACATTGGATAGTCTGAATGGGTAAAATTTTGGCTTCCCTTTACGACCATATTTAAGCAATTGGGCGCCTTTCTTCAAAGAAACAAGTGCCTTCAAAAACACAACAAACAGAATTGAAAGAAATGCGTCAACATTTCACTAAAACTGTAACTTTGTGAAGGCAAAATCAAGAAGAAAAAGTTTGACACTAGGTTTTCACAAGTATAAGACTTGTTAGAGTTAGGTAACCATGGCATCCGCTTCTTAATTGAAAATGAAAGTGTAAGAGTGTCATAATCTTGAAACAGGCAAAACAAAACTAATAGTTCATATTGCGTCATCTTTTGTCTTTGATGTTGGATTTGCCATAATTTTCATATAAGGTGGTTTTCTCACATAGCATGGAGTTCAGCGCAGAAGCAAATGAGAGGAAGCTCGGGGATAAGATGTTCAAGCAAGTCATTAGCCACTTTCTAATATGTCCTAATCCTTATACATGATGTTTTTTTTAATAGAGATGCATAATCTAGATTCTGAAATAAGCATATCAATACAAACCCAAATAATGCTAATCTTGAACCAACACCACACCAGAAGGGTAAATGAGTTACCTAATTAAGCCGCATGCATTACTTCCGTACTACTAAACCCTTAAAGAGTAAAAGTTCATCAGAAGTGCACTACATTGCAGCTCTGCCTCATATATTACCTAGGCATTCTCCCAATCCACTTGATCAGTAGCCGTCATTACAACCTCCAATAAAACACCACACAACGCCAACTAAAATGCTCCCCGTGGATCACTTCACTTGATCCAAATGACCAAATGATACCCCAAATACCCTCAAAATTATACAGAGTTTCTTCTCTTCTGACACTATCACGAGACAGACAAACTTATTTAGCTCAAAAAATCTCCACCAAAACTTTCTTCTTCTCTAAATCTACCGAATTATTCGTTTTCAAGTATTGAAAACCAAGAATTCAAGCAAAAAATCTCATCTAAACCTGAAGATCACCGACAAAACCATCTCAAGCACAGCGAAACATCATCTAAAAACCCAGAAAACAGAAGAGAAAGAGAACGTGAATGACCTTCTTCACGTCTCGATCGGTGCTCCCGAGGCTGAATAGATCTGCCATTCCATGTGAGATCCTGTCCCAGCATCGATCTCCCTGGGGTACCGGTCGTCATAGATGGCAAATCGTTCCTCGGACTCTCATCAATATCGGGGAGCAGCCACCAGCCCCCCGTCGGAACCCTAGAAAACCAGATCCCTTTGAAACCCTCTCAACCAACAAGAGAAACAGAGCTCGTTCTCCAAGCACTCAAGAAAGAAGAGACCGAAAACAAAGAGAGGAAGAGAGAGGGAGGTATTTATAGCTGGAATGGGAGTGATGGAAAGCGGTTTCCCGACAACGGAGACGCGGCCTCGGAAGGTGGTTTTGGGGAGCGATGAAGTGGGAGAGTAGTTTCCGGTCGCCGGAAAACCAGAACGCAGGACGAGACGGAGGAAATCTCGAAGCGGAGAAGCGGATTTAAGTCTTCTCTGGCGTCCGAGAGGAGCAAACGAGTCAAAGCTGAAAAACATAAATTCCTTTTCACTGAAAACCCCCTAAAACAATGGGTTATTGCTGAACAAACATTGCCTCTTTTGCACATCAACCCCTGTGAGTTGTAAAAATATTTTAAAAAAAACTTTGATGGTTTATTATAATAATAATAATAATAATAATAATAATAATAATAATAAAATTAAATTTACAGTATAAAATTTGGAAATGATATATTTTTTGGTCGAATATTTTTATAATTATTTGTTTTGATTTTTGAATTTTTTTTATTTTGATCTCACTCTCTAATATATGCAATTTATATTAATAGCCATATCAAATATAAAACATTAAATATGAATTATAACTTTTATTTTATTTTACAAACACAAATACAAACCCATTGGTTTAAAAATATTTTGGTATAAATAAACATGGAACTTAAATTTGAAACCTTCAAACGCTGTTATTTATTGGGATTGTTATTGACTTGTTTGTTTAGAGTGTGAACTAAAAACAAGAAAATGTGGACATTTGTGTGAACATTTCTTTTCTTTGGAGGGGTTCTGCAAAATTAACAATAAATAATAATATTTTATTAATTTATAATGAGAATTTTTAAAAAAAAATCATTACAAGGTAAGGAAAAAAACACATGCATGTACTAGTTTGACATTTTAGATAATTATATTTACTTTGTATAGACATGTCCTACATCAAATTGGTAACTTATTAGTTATGAACAATTACACATGGTTTAGATAATTATAACATTTATTGACCATCTTCTTAATTTTGAGCCAGAGGCTCCACTTAACTAAGGATAAAGATTCTTCCATTTTGTAACATATTGTGTTTATTCAATATAAAAGGCTTATTGAGTTAGAACTTTATTGGGTTTCTTTTTTATAAAATCTTTGGTTCGAGGATAATAAATAATTTTTTTTTAATTAATTTTTTTGCATAGTGCAGTGAGTGAGTAGGCGTCGGTACTTTGAAAGTATTGTTCATTCATTGTTTACTAGATTCTAGTGTGAATCCTAACTAAGAAAAACCATATGCTCCACCTTTCTACATTTATCATTGTAGTGTTATAATCCCTAATATATCATTTTGATGAATGTGATAACTTTTTATTATTTTTTGTGTTAGTCTTGTCTCATATGATAAATCTTTGAAGGTTATTAAATTATAATTGCGTTTTTACATTTATGTGTTCATAAATGATGATCTAACAACGGTTCTATATATTCTTAGATTTGAATGACGAATTGCCATATATATATATAATTAAAAAATTTTAATACATGTGATTTTTTTTTAAAAAATATTTTCGTAAGAGGCATGGGTGGAAGGAAAAAGGGGGAGGGCTGGGGTAGCCACCCCCCTGTCGCCGACGAGGTTAGTGGACTCCGTTGCTCGAGATGTCCTTCGCCCTTTCCTCGCCGTGGCTGCCCCCTTCCCTTGGCGGCTGACGTTTCTTTTCTCATGCCGCTCCCCTTCCCTGTCCAGCTGTCCGGCCATCCTCTTTTCCTCCCCTATATGTGGCACCGAAGAAGTGAGGCTGAGCCGCCGTGGAGAACGTTAAAGCCATCCTTTTCTAAACCCTGTATTTTTTGGAATAACTATTTTACCTCTGATTTGCATATGATATTACCGAAACCCCATCATACTTTTATTTTGAAATTTTGAATTTCAATATTATTCATCTATTTTTTTTGTTTATATTTAATTTGTTCTGAATTAATTAGTTTGATAAAATAATAAGCAAACATAGATAGAATTTTTTTTAATTAGTTTGTGGAATATGAAAAAAAGTAAACTAGATAAACTTTTTTTTAAGTTGGATACACCAAATAATCTTGTTAATAAGATCTAAGATAAACTTTATTGATAAGATCCTAATGTTATTTATCTTAATTTTTCTTGCATATATAATTTTCATGTGTGCACAAATCAATAAAAAGAAATACCCAGAATATTTATCATCATATTTTGATTAATAATTTAAATAGTAATTGTGTTTATCTCATAACATAGGAATATTGGAATACAACGATTAAGAAGGGGAAAGGATTTGGGCCTCTTAAAAGTTCAAATTGTTCAAATTCTTTTTCTTATTATGAAGAGGAAAACGTTTCATTTTTACATATAGTACATTTTTAGAAGAAGTCAGTAACTTTTGTGTTACAGTATCCAATACGGAAGATGGTATACCAATTCGAGGTTGTTAGAGATGTGAGGGGTAATAGGTTGAACAATATGATAGTATGCTATATTGAGCGAGAAATATTTGCCAAAATTGATGAAGAAATAATATTACAATATTTTCAAAACATGCAAGGATTCAACTCCCCCTCGCAGTAATTACTGGTATTTTTATTTTATTTTTTAAATATTATTATTAATGTATTATTATGAATTTTTATTTATAAAAATGTTGTAATATGTGGCTCCGCCCCTGATAAGAGGCATATGGAGAAAGACTTTAAGGGCCTGTTTGGGTACTCTCAAATTCCATAGGAATGGTGTCCATTCCTATGGAATTTAACATTATATAGGAACTTGTAATAATAAGTGTTTTGGTACCATAGTAATTTTTTACTGTAATACAATTATAATAACTTGTAAAATTATAGGAATGGACAATATGATAGGTTGAACAATATGATAGTATTATTACAATGTTTTGGTATCATAGGAATGGACATTTCAAAGAGGTAGATACCAAAATATTTTTTTCCTATGTTTTTTGGGCACTTAACCATTAAAATTTCTTTTTTCTTTCCCTACTCTTCCCAAATTTTGTCAATATTTAGAAAATATAATTACAATTACAATTACAATTATTATATTAATAGTAATTACATAATAATCATCATTATTATTATTAGTAATTACGTAATAATTGTTATTATGGTTGTCATTAAGTTATTAATGTTTATAAATATAATTATAATTATAATTATCATATTAATATTAATTATATAATAATAATAGTAATTACCTAATAATTGTTATTATCGTTAACATTAAGTTATCAATGTTTACAATTATAATTACAATTATAATTATAATATTAACATTAATTATATAATTATTATTATTATTATAGTTATAATAGTAATTACGTAATAGTTATTATTATCGTTGTCATTAAATTATTAATGTTTAAAAATATAATTACAATTATAATATTAATATTAATATTAATTATATAATAATAATAATTATTATATTTATAATAGTAATTACGTAATAATTGTTATTATCGTTGTCATTAAGTTATTAATGTTTAAAAATATAATTATAATTACAATTACAATTACAATTACAATTATAATGTTAATATTAATTATATAATAACAATTATTATTATATTTATATAATTGCGTAATAATTGTTATTATCATTGTCATTAAGTTATTAATGTTTAAAAATATAATTACAATTACAATTATAATTATAATATTAATATTAATTATATAATAATAATTATTGTTATATTTATAATAGTAATTACGTAATAATTGTTATTATAATTGTCATTAAGTTATTAATGTTTAAAAATATAATTACAATTAAAATTAAAATTAAAATATTAATATTAATTATATAATAATTATAATTATTATATTTATAATAGTAATTAAGTAATAATTGTTATTATCGTTTAACGGCTAGTTTTTCAAAAACTCCAATGGCTATTTTTTAAAAAAACTCTACCTGCTAATTCTATTTTCAAATAAAATTCCTAGGGGAAAACTTTCATGTGAACATCCAAACACCATTCTGTAGTAATTTTTCCTGTAGTATATTCCATAGAAATCGTATTCGAATCCTATGGAATAAATTTTCTATGAAAAAATTTATTATGTATCCAAACAGGCCCTAAAAAAAACATGAAAATAAATTTGAATAGCCAAAGAGCATCACAAAGATTTCAGTGTACCATTGATCATAAGACCAGCATGAATCCAATGAGACTCATTTTTAGGTAAAGTGGATGAAGGTTGGAGCACTTGTACAATTGGAGACCATGGGAAATAGGGCTGATAACAGTGATGAAAGAGCTTTTAAAAGGCTAAAAAAGACAAAGAGAAAGTGGTCCATATATGGCTGTTACAATTCCATCCAAATACAATGATGAGTATCATAACTTGATATATGTTTTATTGATTCCAGTGTCTACCCATTCATATATCCATCTTTCTCTTCATTGCCATAAAGAGAGGAAACACCTCCATGATCCTCATGAATAATTGAAGCCTTGCCTGTTTTGTAACTGTTTGTCTCAGAGGGACAGTGAAGAAAAGAAAAAAAAGTAAAGTATATAAAGAAAAAATGCATACAAGAGTGAAATGCAGATAAAAAGAAAACCCTGATTGTTTAATATTTGAGAATATTTATTTTTATTAAAGATTGGTTAGTCCTCAATCATCTCCTGTTAATGATGAAGAGAGTCTGAACTTCAACCCATTTAAAGTGAAAAAATCAGTGTATTGAGATAATAACTCCAACTCTTGATATTACTAAAAAAATTAGTTAATTACGAACCACAGTTGAACAAGGACTGGCTCAACAATAAAACTACTAAAACAAGCATCCCAATTTTTGAGGTCTTATGGCTACATATAAAATTTTATTTTTTTAAAAAATAATTTTAAGATTTAAAGATTTTAATCTTATTAATTATAGTAAATTAACATTTTAAATGTAAATTGAATTAATGATGTATTATCGCAACCAACTTTTTGTATTTAATATTTTAATTTAATTTCTGTCTTCTCTCAACTAACTTCTTAAAATTCATGCTTTTGTTTTGGGTTACACTTCTTCTCCTGAGCTAATATAATATTCATTTTTCAATTATAAAGGGAGTTTGTAAATATATTGCTCACAAATTGAAAAGTATATATATATATTTATTTATTTATCATAAACGACGAGGTTGAGGAAGATTAAAACTATTTTTCATTAAATAAATTAGATAACTTATTTTTAAAATTTTGGTTTTAGGCTTTTAATTATCTTGAGCAACCCGCAACAACAACAAACGAAGATTCAAAGCTAGTGTTTATTATTATTATTATTATTATTATTCATAATAATTGATATAGGAGATTTATTTATATCATTTTATACATTAAATAGTTACTATAAATATTTTCGGAGTTATTATTGTCTAATATTTGTTATTCTTCTAATTTTTAATTGGGTTATTATTTTTCCGAGCAGATAGGCCGATATTATGCCACGTTTTTTTTTTTTTTTTTTTTTACTTTCTCCTTAGGGCCCTTTTTGTAATTTTATTTTATATCAATGCTTTTAATATTTAAAAAAAATCATCAGACCCTCACATAATCGAAGAGAAAGTAAGAAAAAGTAAATGAGGGGAAATGAAAGGAAATTAAAGTTACAAAAAAGAAATGGATAATTAAATTCTAGTGAAAGAAAAGAAAGGAAAAGTAGTTTAATAAATGTGTTCTTTAAAAAAATAGATAATGATATGATTTATTAATTATTTTTTTATTATAATGTGAGATTATTTAATTAATTAAAAAAATCTAAGAGCATTATAGGTTTTTGAAAATTATAATTTTTTTTTTTGAGATTCATCCTCCCTGAGGTTTAGGATGGTTTTGGAGAGCCAGAGTTAACCATTCTTTTTTTTTCATTAAAATAAAAAAAATTATCTAAATAAAGAGAGATCACATTAACCATTTTTAACCCTTATTTTCCTATACTTTTATCTCTAGAAGCTTGAATTCACACACCATGAGCCTATTGGCTCCATGTTTATACAAGTTTGACTTTTTTTTTTTTTGTAATGAGGGGTGTTTGTAGTCTTTTTTTTTTTTAAAAAAGAAAATATTTTATTATCATAAATTACCCAATTATTAATGAAAAAAAAAACTCAAACAGGAGAGAAGGGATAAAACTTGAGATTTTTTCTTTTTAAAATTTCTGTTGCACTGTGGCATATCAGTGGGCTTGATGGCGACAAACAACGAATCTCAAAGGTCATTGGACGGCGAGGATCAACTGAAAACCATGACGAGAAGAAAACAACACAATCAACCAAGCATTTGTTGCCTGGCTTGTCCTTTTCTTAATCTTATATGGAAATTCCCCCTGGTTGGATCTTGTCGCTTTGCTGTCCTTCTACCCCCTTCACTTCAGGAACCAATCAACGCTTGACACGTGTACAAACAGACCTAAGTAGTGGCGGACAGCGAGACTCTGGTCTTTGGATCTTTGACTTGGGTTTGACTGCCCATGGACCAACCAGCGTTAAACTTACTTTAGCCCCCCCACTCACTACTCGTTTGTACTTTTTCTATGTCTTGTTATTTATTTATTTATAATACATTAATGACATATGTATCACTTCCATGTGATCCATTTGCCAAAACATCCAAACCATTCTTGATCCAATTCTACTGTTTTGGTTTACACCTTTGTGATTAACTATAACTTTTTTCTTAAACAATAATAATAAATTAAATAAAAGTGGGGAAAAGCCTCATATTAATAGAAGAAAACAGGAAAAAAATATTTTTCTAAAAGTTTAAAACACAGTATAATCATTTTCGCTGATAAAGAGACATGTGGTAATTGAGTGTGTTTCTCATTGATAGAGTTACGCTCGTTTGATGTCATAGAAACTAGTTAGTTTTTTTTATAATATTCAAATAATTTTATTTTATTTTTCAAAAATATAATTTTTAATTTTCTTTGAAATTGTTTTTTTACAGTAGGCAATCCACTTTAAAGGAAAATTCACAAGAAGTTTGTTTATACATTAAATAACCATTTTCTTTTGTATTTTTATTAATAGTGTGTTTGAATTTAGGGCTTGGATGTTACCCCCTCTCCAAACAAAAAAAAAGAAATAGTTAAGGGCCTTGAAAGGAATATAAAATAACAATGTTGTTAAGAAAGGTTGGGCCAAAAACCTTCTTTTTGTTTGGAGATTGTTTTTAATTTAATTAAGGAATAGAAAGTTTAACTCTTAACCCTTCAATATCCCCAATTTTTATTTCTAACACCCATGAGGGAAAAGGTCCTATAAATCTTTATTTTATAATTTTTAAAAGATTCTAGAGCCCTTAAAGTTTAATAAATTATTAAACCTCATTTGTTATATAACAAGAGTATCATTGATAAATCATACTATTATATATTCTTCTTTTTCTCTTCCCTAGCCAAACAAAGTTTATCAAATAACTCTTATTTTTCTTCATTAAAATTTGATTATCGAAATAAAGATGCAACTTTTTTTCTTCCTTTTTAAAGTGATAGTCTAACTCATTTAAAAATGGGTCCCATGGCCTCTGTATATTTTTTATAAAAGTATATATAATTTAAACAAATTACACTTCTAAAGGGAGTCTTTTTTCTACAAATCTCTTTATTTTTTTTTGTAAATTAGTATATAGGGTGAAAAAACTATATTTTTAGAAAAACAATTTAGGAAAAATTCCATTATTTGACCTCTTTTAACTGTTGTTTGGCCCCCTTTAATTTTTTTTTTATCAATTTTATTATTTCTAAAAAAAAAATTCTAGGAGTTGTTTCATAGATACACAATAATTTACTTTGGTTCTCCTACACCAACCTTACTACAACATTTTCATGTGAAATTATTATTATTATTATTGTTGTTGTTGTTGTTGTTGTTATTATTATTATTAATTATCATCTCAAGCATAAGTAAATCAGAATTTTTTTTTAAGAAAGTGTTTTAAAGTGAATTGATTATCTTCATCTTAAATTATTTATCTAATAAAAGTGAGTACAAGTTCCATGAAGAATATTAGAAACAAAAGCTAGTGGGCTAGAATCACAAAACAGTAGAGCCCAATATCTCTCTCATATGTTCATTTAAAGAGCTCCACCAAATCAATTTGATTAGATCTATGTCATTTTCTCAAATGAAGTTTCACCAACATGGTGGTATGAGTTAATTTATTATAAATATAATTTTGAATTAGTTTTAAAATTTAAAATTTAACTGGATCAAATAATATATTTGGTTTACATTTAACATAATATTATCATCAAATTAATTATTTTATAATTTGTTTGTAACCATTTAAAATATAATTTGTGGAGCTCTCATTAATCAAAAAATTTCTCAGCTTTGCTGGGTCTTGGCAGCTGTAGCAGATGGTCTCCTAATTGATGAACAAAATTATGGTGACCCCTAAGCCCTCACATTTTTTTTTTGGGTTTTATGTCTTGTTTTGGTAGTGTTCTTGTGTCTCTTGTATTTTTTTCGGTCTCTCTTTTCGCTTTCCACTAGTAGAGCGGTTTAGTATTTTGTTTTGCTTGTCTTGCGCGACTTATCTTGTACTTATTTTATAAATTTTTAATTAAGATGGATAAACCATAATTTATTGATTAAAAAAAAAACATTTACAATAGACAAAAAAGAAAAAACAACTAACGTAAATAAGGGTCGTTCACCAGAGATAGAAAGATTATACAAAAACCACTTAAAAACAATAGAAAAAAAGAACAAAAACAATAAAATATATTAATGTGAAAGAGAGGCAGATGACTCAGAATAGAATCCAGGGGACCTGCATCAGGATGAAGTTCGCACATAATGTTGAGTTTTTAATTTATCTTTGTCTGAAATTTGTGGAGCTCGCAATTTCGATGTAATTTAAAATTATACTTAGTCAGACTTTCACATTTCATTTTCAAGTTAGTCTGAGATTTTGATTTGAAAATTTTGACTAGTTATTCTTAGTTTTGCACCTCTTTTATTTATTTATTTGTTGAATTTAGAAAGGAAGTAAGAAACAGTATAATGCCACATTGTTGAGTTTGAATCAATTTGATCTCCTTGAAATGATTCTCCAGTGGAAACGTTTTCTCTCCATCTTCTTCGAGTTTTCGGGGTTGTTTGGTTTGGAAGTGAATTACCAAAGTAGTGGAAGTCTGGAAGTGGCACTTCGGTGGAAGTGAACAGTTCAGCTGAAACTATCCACTTTAGGGTGTTTGGTTCAAGCTGCAAAGTGGACTTCGGAGACTACTTCCTGTGTTTGGATAGTTGAAGTAGGTATCTGAAAAATCCCACTTCATCACTTTTAGGTGAAGGGGGTAAAGTTACCACTTTGCACAACACATAATTAATTTAATACTATGCTATTAAATTAAATTAAATCGGTTAATATATTATGTTTAATTATTAATTAGTGAGAGTAGTGATTTAATTATTTCATTACTATGGTAACAATTATTTTATTTATCATTGAAAAATATTGTAAAGTGGGCTGAAGTAGGAGGCGGAAGTCGTGGCTTCGGGATTTTTCCAGCTGAAATCAGACACCGAAGTAGCCGAACTCAGAAGCTGTCACATCATCACTTTCGGATCTAAATCTGTGAAACAAACACATCAAAGAGGACTAGAAGTGACCACCTCGACTACTTCGGTGCCCACTTCAGTGAAACAAATGGCCCTTCACGAAGATATTAACTTGATCCTAGCTTCGCTAAAAATAAGCAAATTTGGAGGGAGTGTTTGAGGAAAAACAAACTATAGGGGACTGTATATTACTTCCCTGATTGAACAATGATGTTGATTTGTTTTTAAAAGATAAAGGTCAATTTTTTTCTCATCATATATTCCCTGTGACTCCTCCACTCTCCACTTCAAAGTTAACACAATTAAACACCCAAGCACTGCCAACTTCTATTAAACACCCAACCATGGTCTTCTCCTTCTCCTTCTTCATATCTTTCCATGGCTCAAGTTTATAGAGTTAAACACCCAAGCATGGCCAACGTCTTCTTCTTCTTCTTCTTCTTCTTCTTATCTTTGCATGGCTCATCGGTTCATTCTCAAACCATTAAACCAAATTTCCCTCTTGGCTCATCCATAAACTCCGGCACCAACGACTCATGGGCGTCGCCGTCCGGCCACTTTTCATTCGGCTTCTACCCAACACCTAAAGGCTTCTTCATAGGAGTATGGCTCCAAACCTCACCGGAGAAAACCATTATTTGGACTGCAAACCGTGATGACCCTCCCATCACCACCGGCTCCATCAGACTCTCCTTCGACGGCCGCCTTCTGTGGTCTGCCCCTGGAGGCCAAGAAACAGTCATCTCAAAACCACCGGAGCCCGCAGCCGGCGCCGCCATGCTCGACTCCGGCAACTTCGTCCTTGTTAACTCAGCTCAAAAGGTCGTTTGGTCCACCTTCTCCAGCCCAACAGACACCATAGTTCCGGGCCAAACTCTGAACCCAAACACCCAACTCGTCTCCAGCTCGTCGGAGAATGACCCGGCGACAGGGAGGTTCCGGCTAACCAACCAGGATGACGGCAACCTTGTGCTTTATCCCATGTACTCCACCAACACCGCCGATGATGCTTACTGGGATGCCGGCACCTTTCAAATTGGTTTTCTTCTCACTCTCAACCTTGATGTCAATGGTGTCCTTTACTTGTCCGGTAATAACAGTGCTTTTACTAAGAACTTAACACAGCCAAAGACTTTTACTTCTTCTCCAGTTGAGATTTACCACAGAGCTGTGATTGACGTGGATGGGATTCTCCGTGTTCATTATCACTCGTTGATGAAGGATGGGAGCTGGGAAACAGGTGTGGAGTGGGTGGCTTTGAATGATAAGTGTTTGGTGAAAGGGATTTGTGGGCTTAATAGTTACTGTTCTTTGATTGATGATGGTGCTGTATGTCTTTGTCCTCCTGGCTTTGATTTTGTTGATTCCAGCCAAAGGTCACTGGGCTGCACTAGGAGTTTCAGTGGAGCAGATTGTTTGAAGGATTCAAATATCACAATGGTGGAGTTGAAGAACACCACTTGGGTGGATGAAACTTACTCTGTATTTCCATCAGGTAAGAGCGGTGATGATTGTGAAGCTGAATGTCTGGGTGATTGTTTCTGCAAGGCTGTTTTGTATAAGAGTGACGGTGGGTGTTCAAAACAGCTGCTTCCTTTGAGGTATGGAAGAATGGGAGGAAATGACACTGTGTTTATCAAGCTTGCACAAGTGATATCCAACTCCTCCAAAGAGCAGCAACATGGAAGCAGGAAAACCACCACTTCGCTACTGATAATCTCTCTGGTTTCCTCTTCTCTGTTTTTCATTCTTCTCTTGTTTGCAGTTTTCTTACTCTTTGTTATCAGACACCAGAGGAAAGATCTACATGAAAAGGCAAGTCTCAATGAGGAATCTCCATTGAAGTCTTATTCTTATCAAGAGTTAGAGGATGCTACAAATGGCTTCAGGGAAGAGTTAGGCCGAGGAGCATTCGGTGTGGTGTTTAAGGGATCATTATCGAGTGTAAACGGAGAAAAAACCATAGCAGTGAAGAGATTGCAGAAGATGGTTGATGAAGGGGAGAAGGAGTTCCAAAGAGAAGTGAGGGCTATAGCAAGAACACATCACCGGAACTTAGTCCAACTACTCGGCTTTTGCAATGAAGGATCAAACCGGCTTCTTGTCTATCAGTACATGAGCAATGGTTCTCTTGCAGACCTTCTCTTCAAAAGAAGCAGAACTGGTCCTTATCCAAAATGGGAACAGAGAAGAAAGATTGCAATGGATGTTGCAAAGGGTCTGCATTACTTGCATGAAGAGGTTGAGAATCATATCATTCATTGTGACATAAAACCTCAGAACATACTCATTGACGAGTCTGAAAATGCAAAGATATCTGATTTTGGATTGGCCAAGCTGTTGATGCCAGAGCAGACAAAGACATTCACAGGAATAAGGGGGACAAGAGGGTACTTAGCCCCTGAATGGCACAGGAATGTGGCTATCACAGTGAAGGCAGATGTATTCAGTTTTGGAGTTTTGTTGTTTGAGATCATATGCTGCAAGAGGAACATGGAGATGGAGGAGCAGGGGATGGATTGCACACTTGTGGAGTGGGTTTATGAATGCTTTGAAGAAGGGGATTTGAGAAAGGTTTTGCATGAGGATGAGAAGGTGGACATGGTGGAGTTGGAGAGGATGGTCATGGTGGGACTTTGGTGTGTTCAGAATGAGCCTGGTTTTAGGCCATCCATGAAGACTGTTGTGCCCATGCTTGAAGGGAACATGACTGTGCCAAAGCCTCCATTAGTACCTCCATCATCCTTTTATTGAGAGTTTGTACCTTTCTATTGCATTGCATTCAACTCCTTTTCTTTATTTATTTTTATTTTTATTTTTATTTTTATTTTTATTTTTTAAAAATGTGGGCAAAACTCAGAGCTCTAATTTGTGTGAAAATAAAATACCCACACTAACATACGGTTAATCCAATAGATAAGATATTTACTCTCATTCAAGGAGTTAGGTGTTTAAATTCGATCAAAGGGATGATGAGCGAGAGCTTATTATGCAGAGACAGATGAGAACAGATGGCCAGATGTCAAATTTCTGGTTGTAGTTATCTATTGAGTTTGTTGCATTTATAAAATAAATGAATTAACAAATAAATGAAATATCAACTCTCTGGATGCATAGATTATTGCGTCGCATAAATAGCTCTTCACATCAATTGATGGCTGGATGCGGCTGTCACTTACTGTTGTTTGGAAGTTAGTTCTTCCCCTTTTTTTTTTTTTTGTTTGCAAAGTCAATAAGCTACACATTCATTAAGAAAGCAACTCAAGCATAGCATAACGTACATTAGAAGTGAAAAATATACACAAACCACCAAAGACAAAAAACAAGATGACAAGGCACCGGGGGCAAGAGTGCAAGCACTTGGAGGTTGATTTGCATGGAAATTAAGATTATTATTTTTAAATGAAAATTAAGATTAATTTTAAATTATTTATAGATATTATATTTTTCTTAAAAAAATAATGAATTACAATATTTATTTGAAAAAATTAAATCTTATAAAAATTAGAGGTGTTTGATTGAAAAAAATTCGCCACAACCACCTCTACTGCATTCTTTACTCAAAGATCCGCTTGTCAACATTTCTCAAATAAATAAATAAATAAATAAATAAATGCTGAATATTCAAACGACGTAATGGTGAAATGCCCTTGCTATTGAAAAATTAACATAGCTTAAGACAATAAAATTCAGACCTCCTCCTTCAATGTGAAACACGTGTCATGTAGCGATTGAATCGGTGAGCCATCCCTTCTTCTAGTGTCCGGTTTATAGATGACTTTGAAACTTCCATAGAAATATCTTAGACTTCACCCTTGGCCAAGTCCTTTCAATGATTTCTAGAGTTTTTGGAGATTTAATTTTTGGAGTTCATGAGAGAAAACTTGGAATTTAGTAGTCAAATCCATCATTTGAAATGTCAAACCAAAAAAAAAAAAAAAAATCATTGCATGTTCAAGAATTTATTTCTTTCGATTTCTTTAGTCATGTTTAGAATTAACCAAATGTTTTTATCATAAATTTTTGTAACTCTAAATAAAAAAAATTCAAATTAAAGGACTTGACATAATCCCATAGAGTTTTTGGGGGCTAACAAGAAAAAAGAATGCGAACCCGAGAGTATTTTCTCATAGGAGATCCATTTATTTTTTCTATGCACAAGTCTTTTTTCTATTTTTTTTTTATTTTGCACTCCTTTGTTTCATTTTACGTAGACTTATTTTGTTATTTTGTATTCAGTTTTTCCATATATTTTCACTCTCTATCTTACACTATTTTTAGCTGTTGTAGTTGGTATTTATTAATTAAAGTTTGTGGTTTATCCATTATATATATTTATGTATAAAATCATATTTCTGTATGAATAATGGAGTACATGTTTATTTGTAACAATTATTTATCTATTCATTAACTCATAAAATCATAAAAGGTGACAAACCATATGGAACAAACCGAACACACCAGCCCCACTTTTATTTATTATGAGTCGGTTGAGTATGATTTGGATTCTTCACTTATTTAATAAAAGGCTTGGACTAACTGAGTCAAGTCAACCCATTGATCAAGTATCTAATAAGATACACACACATCCATACAAATATATTGCATCAAAGTTTTATTCAATAATAATCAGAATGAGACATTTTTACCAATTATTATTAAATGCACAGAAACAAAAGAAAAAGTAATATTGGATTCAAAGAACATGACATGCATCGTGACGTGGTTTACGTAAGAAAAATAATTAATCTCCTAAACCGCTGATCCATAATCAATGTAACGTGGTCTTCCTGATGTCAATTCATACGTGGTGTAGTCATCTCCCATGCACTCAACTGCGAAATTCGCACCTCCTCCGACCCATTGTTAAACACAAACAGATGCGCATCTTGTCCTATTGCTTTGCTCGGATAAACCCTTGATGTGATGCATGTTTTTCCTTCAGCTCCAAAGCTCTCTACCACAGAGTGATCAATCTACACCACCAATAAAACAATCAACATTTAATTCATAATAATAAGATTTATGTGAGTAATTAATCAAACTAGGTGATGTTTATTTATTTATTTGTTTTGACGTACCAAAGATCTGAGAGATATTTTCTTGGTCTTGTTGATGTCAACATCCACAAATCCTGCAAAGCTTGGCTTGAACATGTTTGGTCTCAGAGAAGATCTGTGCATTGGAAAAATGGAATATGGTCATGACTTGTGATTTCAATTTTAAGTTCTGCTCGCCGTGTTTGACTGTCCGACTTGCATATCAGACATAAAACACCTCCAAAATCAGGATTTTGGTAATTGTAGATCGTCAAAATTGGTTTCATTTACTTGCATATCAAACACAAAGACTTACCAATTCAAGATTTTGGTCATAGAAGATCATTCAAAATTGGTTCCTATACTTGTATTTCAAAGACAAACACTTGTCTCTAAATTCAAGATTTGGTGAACATCTTTGTATTCTAAACCAGATTAGGTAAGCAGCATACACAACAATCAAAACCTTTGGAGGTGGTATATGGTGATAATTCGTAGTCAATTAAGTGGTTTTACGGTGCAAGTAAGAAGAGTTAGGTAGGCATACTTGGTAGGGTCATGACACATGAGGACCACATGCTTGTCTGGAGCTTTGAATACTCTGAAAAGTACGGCAGTTTGCTCTTCCCTGTCCCCAGAGGCAAGAACCAGCAGCCCAAACGGACCAACTCCACCTTCCACGGCCGCACCCTTTTGACCGCAAAGAACTTGTGGATCGGTCCAGCTTTCATCAAAGGGTTCTGCTTTATCCAGCCCGGAAACCTCAAAGCTGACCTCCACATCCGCCTGGTAACAGCCAAACAAAAAACTTAAGAAACAAACCAAGTTTGAGTGAAAACTAACATAAGCAAAGGCAAAGTTAAAGCATATGCTCTTTTGCTGAGGTAATTAAAGACTAGCCTGTGCGGATAGTATTCCTTTAACTTCATATATGCCACCAGACTTGAGTTCCTTGTCATATACATTGACTTGTTTCCCTCTCAAGGTCTCTAGTTCCTCCACTGGCCATTGCACAAGTTGCTTACCGCTAGGATCCAGCCAAAGAACCCTTGGAATGGTCTGAAAAACAAAACAAATCAACAAGCAATTAATGACTACTCATACAGACTAATAAGAAAGCAAGGAGATCGATAGCGCATGCAATTACTCACTTGAATGCCAGCCCAACCCTTCTTAATATCATCACTGACGGAGTCGGATTCGTTAGACCATCCCCACAAAATCCTCCTTTGCTTTGCCTCATCAAAGAATGTCTTGGATGCATAAAAGTTCCCATAATCGTACCTCAAGCCAGTATGATCATCAGCTGAGGTGTTATCGGGAACGTACCGATCGATCATATGATAATACCTCCCCACCGTATAATACTCGTACCTGTTCAATCATATTGCATGAGACAAATAGCAGTATAGACTAGTGAGCAACGCAGTGCACTTACCTTGTCATGTCCAAGCTCACTTTGAGCACATGCTTCACTCCAGGTCCAATCACAGATGTCTCAAGGCCCTTCTTACCGTTCAAGGACACTGGGAAAAAGTCCGGGCATTCCCACATTCCGGTGTCTTTGGAGGAGTGCAGTGGGTGCTTCGCCTTCATCCATGTAACAAAGTCTTTGCTCCTGTACAACACTGCCATCCCTCTCATCTTGCGCCTGCTACCAATGACCGCCCTCCAATGCCCGTCAAGGCCGAGCCAAGCTGTTGTTGGGTCACGAAACTTGGTAGGCTCAATGGAGGCATCTGGCTGGATGACAGGGTTGTAATCTGGCTTGGTCCATTCTCGGAGATACGGATCAGAGAGGTCCTTTGGGAAGGCCAGGTTTTGAACCTGACGGCCCTGGGGATCAATGCCAGTGTAGAAGATGACAGGTTTGTTTCCAGGGAGGAGGGTCGCTGAGCCGGACCAGGTGCCGTTGATGTCGAATGCCTTTGAGGGGTAGATAGCTGGCTCCAATGGTATCCAGTTGATCAGGTCAGAGGAGACAGAGTGAGCCCACACAATATTACCCCACACTGAACCATTGGGGTTGTACTGGTAGAAGAGATGGTATACGCCATTGTAGTACATTGGCCCTGTTTTTGTGACACCAATACTATTAAGAACATTCTAATTTCTGAACCTTTCCAAGAATTAAGGAGCTAAAATTTACTCAAAATAAATTAGTTAAAAACTTCTTAGATTTGGTGCATCAGATGAAACATACCATTTGGATCTGGTTGTCACATTCATGGGATCCACGTCCACCGGGAAAAGAGGGAGAGAAAACAAAAGAATAGTCAGCTTCCAGCGGTTGATGTTAAACACAAACAAAAAGACAGTGCTGCATTAATCAAGTCTACTGGCACCGAATAAAAATGGACCAATATCTAACAGACCACTAGTGTCATCAAGTTGCAAGGACTCCCGTCCTTCAAAGAGAATTTAAAAATTAAATAGTGCCTTGGATGTTAATGAATATGTCTTATTCGTCTCAGTCAACCTGGCATTCCTGGTAAACGAGTGCAGCATAATGACAATGCAATAGATAAATTTACAACAGAATATTAAAAGTGACACAATTCTTTAAAATGCGATTTCATTGTTGAAAATGCGGGCTTGCAGACTAAAAGTAAACAATCTCAAACGCATGTTAATTTAGGTCAAAGGGGAATGAAACATTTGAATGGAAAGGCAAGAGCTTCCCAAAAGAAGCGAACCAACGAATACAGCCATTTTCACAAGTTCTCTACAGAAGTTCAAAAAAAAGGAAAAAAAAATATCTTTTCTTCAAATAGATACTACGCCCGAAGTCAGGCATCTGAAAGAACGGATAATCGACCATGCACCATGACCTCTTGAAAATATAATGAACATTAATTTGTGTGATTCAACATGATATTATACTATAATATGTATGTATAAACAGAGGTCTTGTCAAGCGCGGTATGATGGGAATTGGCAACATACCATTAATCCAATTCTTGGGCGGTTGAAAATGATACCCCGTCCTATATTGGCTGCCAACAATGGAGGGAGAAACAAACTGCAGCTCTTGGTAAACCACATGGGAAGCCTCTCCCACCCAAATCCTTCCTGGGAGGCAAAAGCAAAGCCAAACCAGGAAGACAAAAGTTGAGAAAACTTTATCGTGAATCCCCATGCCGACCTACAAAGATGCAAGTGGAGAGAATGGCAAGGAAAAGACTTTTAGATGAAAGTAATGGACGGGCAAATGAGAATTTATAGAGAAGGGGGGATCTGAAAGTAATGTGAATGGCTAGAATGAAAGAGAGTAGATAGGAATAGAAAAGTAAACGAGAAAAATGCATAAACTAGTTGCATCAGCTTTATTTTTTTATAACCAAAAAAGAAAATCCATGGAACAAGTAATAAAAGATTTTCTAGTACTAAGTCACAATCTACATATATAAAAAGAATCACATTTTTTATTATTTTAGAATTGAAAACAAAAACAATTCTATGAGCGTGAGAATTAGTCAAAAGGAAAACTTGAAACTAGAATCAAAGACGTCTGTATTTATGCTTGAAATTAAAAGGATGAGTTACCATACAGCCTGTCTGATAAGAATTTTGATAGTTAATATTATGAAAAAAAATGATAGGATGAAACAGAGAGAAAAACACTACGTATAAAGGGGAACTCATAGATTGAGAAAAATCTAATCAAATATGGTTAGACGCATAACTACCGCGATATGGTCAAATTTTGTTCAAATTTTGAAAATTTTGGATAAGTTTGGTTCCGCTAAAGTTTTTAAACACCTATCTCTAGCACGAAAGTATTTAAACACCCCATCAGAGCACGAGAGTCTTTAGGTAGCCATCCCGGTTTTCACATACCATCTATGATTGAGAGCTACGTTTCAAAAGAAAGAATTCAATATCATGTTTCAACTAATATAGATATTATAAAACAAAGCATCATTATTTATGGGTGTCACATATTTTAATACGTATCTTTAAGTATTGTCCAATTATATAACTATTGGTCATTAAAAATTATGCCAGATCCAATCAGTCCCCATTTCCAATATCCCATCCATCTGAAAATTTTACACAATCACCAACATCAAATTAATACAACCATTTTACCAACCGCATCCACTGATCCAAGTCAACCTAAATGAAAACTCAAACTCATTCATTAATTGGTTTAGATAACTTCAAAAATTCGAGTTCTACAGGATAACCCAAGATTATTTTATAACTTCAAGATTTCCAAACCTAATTCATAGTACTGAGAGGACTTTAGAAATAAAATATTGAGATGTGACATTATACATGCAGAGACTTTCCAATCGAGTTGTGTCATTTGTGTGGCCATCCTGGGACGAGCATGGCAGTGTTGCTCAAGAAAAAATAGTTGTTACTATTCACTTATTTGGAAGATCTATACAACATCAATCAGATTAACAGATGCATAAACTAAGCATTACCTCCCACCAAACACTGTAATGGATAAATAAGCACAAATATAAAGTGAAAGTAAAAAACACGCATATATATCACTAGCCTAATGAAGTTTGGTTTATCTACTTTTTCAATATATATATATATATATATATATATCACTCTACTAATTAATACTTACTGGAGTTCTACTTTATTATTCACACACCACGTTACCAATTACACACAAAGAACACCATACAAACATATCTATTTATAGGCTTATAATTCTTAGCTGAAAAGATTTGAGTCTAACTAGAACTAGGATTTAACTAGTTTATCCAAAAAAACAATAACCACTACTTTAACTAATTTATCTAAATTAAAAAATAAATAATTATATTCAAACTACAATCTTCGTTTAACTCAAAGTAATAATTAAATAACCAAATAATTATGAGCTTGTGTTTAAAAGTAATTTCCAATATTACTGACCTCTTTTCTCAGAGCAGCGACCCGTACACTCTCTCCGCCAATCTCTCGGCCAAGTCCAGCCTCCCGCTAGCGCGGCACTTCTCCAGCAGCGCACCCCACACTCTCTCGGCAGCGTCCGATTTCCCATGTGCTTGGCACGCCTTCAGCAAGGCTGTGAGCATCGCCTCATCCGGCTCCCCGTCCATCCCCTCTATCAACACCTCCGCCTCCTCCACCAACCCCGCAGTCCCAAGCAAATCAACCATGCATGTATAATGCTCCACTTCCATGTTCACCGCGCCAAACCTTTTCGCCCTGATCATTTTGAATACTCGCCTCCCCTCCTCCACCATTCCTTCACGGGCGCACGCCGCAAGCACTGCTGTGATAGCCTTCGAGTCTGGCCTTTCACCTTCCTCCACGATTTTCTCGAACAATCTGCACGCTTCTTCGGAATGTCCATGAGTACCCAGTGCGCTGATCATTGAGGTATATGAGACCAAGTTTTTTCTCTGACGCATCTCGTCGAACACCTTGCGAGCAGATGGTAAATCTCCACAGCTGGAGTACATTGAAATGAGGGCGTTGGGAATGGAGGGATCTTGAGCGAAGAGAGACGAGACAACGGCGTGGGAATGAAGAAGGTAGCCAAGGCGGAGGGAAGCGACGCCGGCGACGCAGCGAAGAGTGGAAGCAACGCAGGCAGGGTTTGAGGCAACGCCATCGGAGAGCATGAGCTGGAAGAAAAAGAGCGCGGAAGCGAACCGGGAACGATCTGCGTGAGCTCGTATGAGGGAGTTGTAGAGAAACGCGGGCCGGCGAGTGGCGAAGGAGAACAAGAGGTGAGACTCATGGAGACGATTGCAGCGCGCGTAGGCCGCGCAGAGCTTGGTGCGCAGGAGATCGTGATCGGCGAGGCCGTTCGTGAGAATGCGCGTGTGGGCGCGCAGGAGCGAGCACAAGTCTCGCGTGGCGTAGCAGCGATCCAAGAGCGAGGCGTACAAAGGGATCCCCATGTCCAGACTCCTGTGCGGTAAATTGAACGCACTTAAAAGGGCATTTTCGTAAGGATGGTGTTTTAAGATTTTTTTTTTTAAATATCAATAACCTTTTGTTTTAGAGTGATTCTGGAATTAAATTAAAAAAGGAAAATTAAAAATGTTATTTTTATAATTATATGATTTAATAATAACGATAACTATGATTCAAATATAAATGGAATAATCACATTAAAAAAAATCCTTTAATAAAAGATGCTGGCAAGATTTTAAATTTGATAAAATCTTAGCTCTAAATTTGGGGAAGAAATGATTAAGTAGTTATTTTTTTAGCATTTTGAAGATTACAAAAAATTTCAAAGATACTTAATGGATTGCGAGAAGATTTTTTTTGTTGATAAAATAGATAAATCATGATTTTTAAATATCAAATACAACAACATGTTATCCCTTTGAGACTTGAAAAAAAAAAGTCTCATTTGAAAACATTATACTGGATCCTAAATTGAAATATCCTTGGAAACTTTATGCTGCCTTTTTAGTATAAAAGAACATTCATCATCTGCAAGGGCCAGGCATATTGTAGGTTGCCAGAAACTGTCTTCTACTTGTACTTGAAAGAAGACTGAGGTTGCTGCATTTAGTTACTTTGTTTATTCTTGTCATCACTGTATTGTCTACATTTTGCTTCCTGGCATTGACAGCGCAAATGTCTTATTTTATAAAAGTTGATGTTGTTTCACAAATCTATCATGCTATATAAATTCCAGATTCCATGGTCCTGATTCCTGAACAGCACATGCCAACTTGAGAGTTTTATAACCATTCTTTTCCTTTCATATGTTGTGTTTGTCAATGCCATTTGCATGTAAGCAAAATTCCAACTCTCAATTGTGACAAAGGATGACTTTTGGGTCTATGGTGTCCAACTAGCATCACCTGACAACTGCTGCACTTAGATGCATTAAACTTTTGTCAGTAATGTTGTTCACAAGCAGATAACCAAGTTCTGAAAGCCAAACATGGTGAACATATAAATAAGCATTGAAGTAAAATCTTATATCAAAAAGAACAAAAAAAAAAGAGATAGATCTTCTTTTTTTTTTTTTTTTTATTCTCAAGATCTTTATTTATGGTCTGGACAATAGTAATAGACAGCACAAGTCTCCTAATTACTATTCTGAGGATCAAGCCAAGTTGCTGTCTTTAACATTGTCACATGCTCAAATCAAGAAATTCCAAAATAAATCTTTTGACAATGGAGAAATTAAATGACAAAGGTGTAATAGCTAAAACAGAGAAGCAAAATCTTGTAAGACAGATAATATTTTGAAGAGAAAGAAGGTGACATGCCAATGTTTAATGAACAAATATGCAAAAGTTATTCACCTGCTCCACTCCATGACATCTATTTGCAGCAGCATCAGCGAAAGTTGAACAGAGATTTCAGTTGATACACCACCGAATACAACTTAATATTTGCGGATCAGGTTCCTCCCCACACATAATAGCTCATCATGGAGTTATTATTTTGCTTCCTGTCAATCTACCTGTCAGATGATATAATGCAAGCAAAATAAAGTAATATTTTTTCTTTGATTGAAATTTCTGATGTAACTTGCAATTATACCAGACAATCTTTATAACAACATTTGACTTTCAACTCAAACCTCAAAATATAAAAAAAGAAAAAAGAAAAAACAAAGCACACCCGTGATTTGATATTGTTAACAATATCTTTCCTGGATTTATGTATTTATCTTACAGAACAATAATGCAACCAAAGGGGAAATCAAGAGCATGCCTGTGCTTCTTAAGATTCACCATCAAGCATATTATCAGCCTCATATGACAATGCATTAAAACTTTGTTACAGTTCAATTATCTCCATTAAAGAAAGGTTAGCTACATTTTAGCATTACAAAGTTAGGGGGAAGAAATATATAATAACAGATAAAATCACATGAATTAATGTTCCAAGTAAGCATGCATAAATGAGAGCTGGAAATTAAAATAATGTCCATGATTACCATAGACCAAAATTTAGGATTGAAAGAGGAGCAATGGTCACATAATACCTTGAATGAATATTGTAACAGTCTTGAGCTTGCATGTTGCCCGGCGCACAGATTCTTATCTTTTACTGTATCATTTTATACTACATATGGAACCAAAACCAAATCGTCGAGTCATCGATGATCCTCCGTGGATCCTCACTCCAAGGTAATTTTATTGGTTAAATACCTTTAATTTTGGTGGAAGAGCACGCTCTGGACTGAGTGTTATCCTTTGATGACACTGAAGGTGCCTTAGGTAACTTGAGGCTCTCTTTTGTCAATCTAATACATCTAGCAGCTCCTCTCTTCAGTCCTAAAATAACGTAATATAAAGAACACCAATATAAATTAGTTGAATCCAATTCAAACATTTCTCAGAGAAATTTAAAATAAACCCCTACCTTTCCGTATTATCAAATTTTCCCAATATCTACATAGTATTCCCTGGAAACAAACTCTAACAGTAGGATATAGAATAGAAGCAAAGTGAGGCATTTCATATATGGGAGGTGGAAGATGACAACAAAAACAACAAAATGCACAAGAACTATAACTTTTGAATCAAGATTAAGCGCATAGCAGCCAATGAACAAGCTCTAAATAATGTGTGACATAACCTAGCAGGGAAATCCTGGCAAGTATATCATGCAGATGAAGAACACCGGCTTCAAAGAGGTTTTCTTTTTTCCTTAGGCAAACTACAAATATCTTTTACAAGCGAAGGGAGATAAGATATCATCATATCATCTAAAATCTTGCATATAGCATAAAATTTTGCTGTGTAAAAGGGGAATAAAAATAGCCTCGAACCTAAGATATCAAGCAATGTGTAAAATGTGAGATTTCCAAAATGTAAAAGAAGAATTTAAAACATATTTATGCTGACAAATCTCAACCTTCCTGATGCAAATAACATAAAAGACAGACATCACCTCCTTATCACTACCTTGCTTGCCCTCTTCGCATTTTTGCATTGTCTCTCCAACCTCGAATATAAACAGTAGTTAACAACAGTTAAGCTTGTTAGCATAGATAATAAACCGTGCATATGCAGCCTACCTTCATGCAACATGGCAAGAGCCTTCTCTAACTCGGCCACAACCTCCGAATTGCTAGCTGATGCTGAAGTGACAGCCTTCAAAGCTGCAAGCCTGCAAGCGTGAACAACGAAGGCAAACAAATTAAGTAGTCACAAAAAACATACCATAAAATGGTAGGATTCACAAAGAAACAAGAGGCTAATGTATGATTCCTCTGCTTATAGCATCATTTCATCAACAAGAAAGCATACCGTGTTTTCCATTGCATAACAGAAATAAAATTGAACTTCACCTCCATTCCAATGCTAGGGTTAAAATGGATAACCTACTTTAAAGTGCCAAGAATAGAATAAAAAAAAACCTCCGAGGTAAATTGGCCTACAATTCTTGGCACAGCATGTGCCAAATGCATCCTAGTTTGGTGTGGGTATCTCACCACCAGGACTCAATCCGTGAAATTCTAGCAGTAAAGAGGAAAGGTTCCATGAGAACAGGTATGTTGGAAGGATAAAAAACTGAGGAAAAAACTCACTCCGAATGTTTGATTTTGAAGTGAACCAAAACCAAAGCCTCTGTTCTAGTGTTAATCCTATAATGATGGAGATCATATCTGCTCTGCTGAATGGATGAGAGCTTTCAAGAATTCAAGAAGAAGAAAACAAGAAGATGAAGAGAAACTTTGAGGAGAATAGAAGAAGATTTTTCATTAAAGAATAAAGAATGGTGTTGAAGAGAAGTTATTTATAAACTCTCTGTTGTACAAATTGGACAAAAAAAAAAACAAACTGTCATAACAAACTCAGCTGACTCAGTATAACAGATTTGCTGAGTTGGCATAACTAATTTGTCTATTTGGATCACGTACTCCTCACGTGAGCTGTACATATCTTCAACTTCAGGAATGTAACATTCTTCTCATTTTTGGTTTTGTTTTAATCCAAACTCCAACACCCCCTTTCAAGCTGGAGGGTGTATGAATAATACAGTGTCAACAAAAACAAACTGCCATAATGAGCAATCAGCACACTCCCAGCTTGGAAAGAATTTGTTGATGTTGTGGTCCTGATAGAGGTTTAGTGAAGATATTTGCTAGTTGTAGCTGTGAAGGAACATGATGCAATGAGATTAAACCTGCTTGCAATTGTTCACGCACATAGTGGCTGTCCAAATCTCTGTGTTTGGTGCATTTGTGAAAACCAAGATTTCGGGCAATGTGAATAGCAGCTTGATTGTCACATTTCAAGTTAATTGGAGTAACATATGATACTGTGAGTTCACTTAGCAAGCGAGTAATCCAGGAGAGTTCAGCACATATTCTACGCATAGACCGATACTCAGTTTCAGCAGAGGAGAGAGCCACTATGGTCTGCTTTTTTTATTTCCATGATAAGGGGGAAAGTCCTAAAGTAATGTAATATCCACTAACATATTTCCTTGTTTGAGGGAATGATGCCTAATCAGAATCACAGAATGCTTGTAGAGTGAATGATGAATCAAACGCATAAAAATCCCTTGATCTGGATTGGTTTTCAAATATTGAAGAACATGCATAGCAGCAACAAGATGTGCAGAACATGGTGCTGTCATAAATTGGCTTAGATGTTGTACAGAGAAAGCCAAATCAGGTCTTGTGTTTGTAAGGTAATTCAATTTTCCAATTAATCTCCGATAGATTAATGGATTAGGCAGAGGCTCATCCATATCAGGTGTCAACTTTAATCCTGGTACCAAAGGGCTATTAACTGCTGTCAGAGTTTCACAATTAAATTCACTGAGTAAATCCTGAGTGAATATCTTTTGTGTTAGAATAAGGCATTCTGTATGATGTACTGCCTCAATGCCTAGAAAATAGTGTAAAATACCGAGATCTTTGATTTTGAATTGTTGATCAAGGTGTTCTTTCAAACACTGGATTTCATTTTCATCATCTCCAGTCATAAGGATATCATCTACATAAACTGCTACAAAAATATTTTTCCCATTAGTTTTCTTAAAAAACAGGGAATAGTCATTCTTAGAATTTTGATAATTCCTAGACTTCAAGGCTTCAGACAATTTGTGATGCCATTGTCTTGAGGCCTGTTTAACACCATATAAGGATTTTCTCAATCTACAAATAATGTTCTGATTTTCTGTAGAAAATCTTGGTGGTCTTTTCACATAAACATCCTCATACAAGTCACCATGTAAAAACACATTATTAACATCTAGTTGGAAGAGTTGCCATTGTTTTTTCACTGCCACTGCAATTAGACTCCTTACTACTGTCATTTTAACAACTGGAGAGAAAGTTTCAGTATAGTCAATCCCATATTTTTGAATAAACCCTCTAACAACCAATCTGGCTTTGAACCTTTCCACACTGCCATCTGATTTATCCTTGACTTTATAAACCTATTTACAGCTAATAGGTTTTTTTCTTTTGGGTAAGGGTACCAAATCCCATGTATGATTAGCTTCAAGTGCCTTGAATTCTTCTAACATGGCAGCTCTCCATGTAGGAATAGTTTCTGCCTCTTCATAAGTTTGTGGCTCATTTGTGATGGATAATAGAGCAAGCAAGTTTGGATTTTGATGTGAGAAGGAAAAAAAACAAATATGCTTAGGAAAAGGACAACAATTGGTAATTGTATGTTCACAACCAAAAAAGCAAGATAATGAATTATGTGAAAGGTCATTATTGGCAGCATTACAAACATAATATTGTAAGTAAGTAGGAGTAGTGTGTGTTCTTGTAGATTTTCTAATAGGTAAAATATTTTGCAAGGAAGTTTGATGTGGCATTGGTGAATTTGATAAAAATCGAGGAGTATTTGAAAGAGAATTGGGACTATGATTTGTGAGAGGTGAAGTATCTAAAACAGGAAAATGTTGTGGAGGAGGAACATTGTAGATGTTGTCTTGTAATTAAGGAAATTGGGAACTAATACGATTTTCACTGTTATTTATTTTGTGGAAAGGAAAAAGTGTCTCATAGAAAACTACATTTCTAAAAACAGTAATTTCCTGAGAATCAAGACTTAAAATCTTGTAGCCTTTTTTACCAAAAGGATAACCAATGAAAATGCAAGGTGCAACTCTAGTAGAAAATTTGTCTCTTGCTTTAAAATTGTTTGTCATAAAGCACAGACAACCAAAAAATCTAAAGTGTTTGTCATCAGGTAAGATACCAAATAAGATCTCGAAAGGAGATTTGTTCTTTAAGACTTTGGAAGGAAACTTGTTAATCAAATAAGTGGCAGTAAGAATACACTCACCCCAATACTTAATTGGCAATTTAGATTGGAAAAGAAGGTCTCTAGCTGTCTCTAGTAAATGCTTATGTTTTCTTTCCACAACTCCATTTTGTTGTGGAGTATAGGTGTATGTAGTTTGATGAAGGATTCCTTTGTCTGTAAATTTTTTTTTGAGATTTCTCCTGCAGAGAAATGAACTCCTGCAGAGATTTCTCTTTTGCTTTTCTTCTTGCATTAGCGAAGAGTATGCTTCTCTGATTGAAGGCAAAGGTTTCATCATTAGGATGCCGCTTCTCATTGCATTATAAGTCTCATTAAGACCCATCGGTAACTGTGTAAGTTTTTGATTTTCATCATGTTTCTGTTATGCCAATGCTGAACCACACGAACATGGTGGTAGTTTGGTTAAACATTGAATTTCATTCCACAATTTTATGATCTTAGTAAAATAAGCAGCAATTGAACTAGAACCTTGATTAACTTGACTTCAGTCCTTTTGTAGTTGAAATAATTGTGGTCCATTCAATTGACCAAAATGCTCCTCTAGTTCTAGCCATATATCATATGTTGTCTTCATATAGACAACACTTTCAGAAATTTCAGCAGAAAGACCATTTAACAACCATGATATCACCATATTGTTACATCTTTCCCAATTTTGTAATTCAGTAGAATCTAGATATGGTTTCTTGCATTTGCCATTCACAAAAAAAATCTTATTTTTTGCAATCAATGCAATTTCCATGGCTCTTCTCCAAGAACCATAGCCCATGCCATCAAAAGGTTTTGAAACCAATAACATTCTTGGATTATCAGATGGTTGTAAGAACAATACATCTGAAGAATCCTTTGAAATTCTTGTAGAATTGGAGACCGATTCATCCATTTAACTGGAATTCAGTAATGATTTCAAGAGAAATTTTGATCAAGAACTAACTAGGTCTCAAAAAATCTTGATCTACAAAATATCTCTGATCTTGAAACAAAAAACCATCTCAGATCTCAGAAAACAACAACTAACAAACAGCTCAGAAGAAGCAAGAGAGATCCTAAAGCTCTGATACCATGTTGGAAGGATCAAAAACTGAGGAAAAAAACTCACTCCGAATGCTTGATTTTGAAGGTAAACCAAAACCAAAGCCTCTGTTCTAGTGTTAATCCTATAATGATGGAGATCAGATCTGCTGAATGGATGAGAGCCTTCAAGAATTCACGAAGAAGAAAACAAGAAGATGAAGAGAAACTTTGAGGAGAAGAGAAGATTTTTCATTAAAGAAGAAAGAATGGCGATGAAGGGAAGCTATTTATAAGCTCTTTGTTGTACAAATTGGACAAAAAAACAAACTGTCATAACAAACTTAGCTGACTCAGTATAACAGATTTGCTGAGTTGGCATAACTGATCTGTCCATTTGGATCACGTACTCCTCATGTGAGCTTGTACATATCTTCAACTTCAGTAATGTAACATTCTCCTCATTTTTCGGTTTTTGTTTTAATCCAAACTCCAACAAGGTATAAGAAAGCATGCATCTGAACTGACAAAAATGTAGCAGTAAAGAGGAAAAGCATACCATGAGGGCTAAGTGGGGCTCAAACAAGCAAGAAGAAAAAAATAGTGCATGGTGAGGCGTGTCCTTAAATAGACACATATTTTTCATAGATGTTTAACTGGCTGAAATTTCCGGGTCCAAGTAAATCATTGCCAACGGGCCGAAATCATAACGCAACCGATCCTGACAAATCATTGCCAAGGGGCCAAAATCATAGCATAACGAAATCGAACAAATCATTGCCAACGGGCCGAAATCATAACACAACGGATCCAAATCATGTATTCAATATGAATTTTTCTAAAAGCAATCACGAAATATATCTATTCCTGTGAATCTCATCATGTTAAATGGTCGAAATTTTCCCTTATTTGGTGTATAGCATAATAATTTGGGATCTCATATGTGTGAGATCATGTGATTTGATTTACCAAAATAATCTCACTTCTTTTTTTTTAAGATGGATTTAAGTGTCTTATATTTAACCTTTGCTATTAAACCATGGGACTAATAAGTAAATCATGTAATATTTGCTCAAAGTTTAATGATCTTAGAATTAGGTTGGTTAGGACCCAGGATTACTAAACTGTGTCTAATGATTACAATGGATCAACGATATTATTTTATTATGTTCATTACCAAAAGAAGTCAATATTTTTCATTTCCCATCAAACTCATAATATTTTTTATTGTCTTTAGAGATTGAATTTTCTTGCCACGTTAACCTCTGGATAGACCATAGCTTGTGATTTAGAAACTCATGTTAAATTTCAACATTATAATATTTTTTTTTTTGAAAAGGTGGATAAACCACGTTCATGATAATATTTTTTAAAAAAAATTGGTAAACTTTTGCTATTTATAATATCATAAAATGGAAATATAGTGAACGTTAAAGATGAGTTTCTAGTGCGTTCAAATGAAATTCTCTTCTTAAATTTATAAATTTGGTGAGATATTGGAAAATGGATCCCCATAAAATTGTTGGAAAAGTACTAAGATTTTTTATCATGAATGAATTTTTCTTAGTGGATGCCCCGTTTTTTTTTAGTCTTTTTTTTTGTGGTTAGCTGTATTTTTTTTATTGGCTTTTGTTTTTTCTCTTTTCTCTTAATCTACTTGTGTGGTTTATCCATTTTTATCAAAAAAAAAAAAAATATTTCTTAGCACCATTATTTCAATAAATAATGATGCTCACTATTTCTACTATGTAGAAAAGTATTATAGATTCATATGAGATATTGCTTTATATTAATATTACGCTTCACATCCTCATCCTGGGAAAATTTATCCACCACCCTGCATGCCCACCTTCTTCTTCTTCTTCTTCTTCTTCTTCTTCTTCTCTTTTCATTGATCATCAGTTCATTCTCAAACCATCAAACCAAACATCCCTCCAGGTTCTATTCATCTCCAGGCCCAAAGACTTTTACTGCTTCTCCAGTTGAGATTTACCACAGAGCTGTGATTGATGTGGATGGGATTCTCAGTGTTTATAATCACTCACTTGTTGATGAAAGATGGGAGCTGGTGGCTTTGAGTGAGAAGTGTTTGGTGAGAGGGTTTTGTGGGCCAAATAGTCACTGTTCTTTACTTGATGCTGCTGCTGATGGTAAGCAGCAGCCTACTTGTCTTTATCCTCCTGGCTTCGATTATGTTGATTCTAGCCAAAGGTCACTGGGTTGCATTAGGAGTTTCAGTAGGGCAGATTGTTTGAAGGATTCAAACATCACAATGGTGGAGTTGAAGAACACTACTTGGGTGGATAAAACGTAGTCTATATTTCCACCAGGTATGAGCAGGGATGACTGAAGATGAATGTCTGGATGATTATTTCTGCAAGGCTGCTTCCTTTAAGGTATGAAAGGACGGGAAGCTACTGATAACCTCTGTGGTTCTCTGTTTTTCATTCTCCTCTTGTTTGCAGCTTTTTGCTCTTTATGATCAAATACCGGGGCAAACATCTATATAAAAAAAAGTTTAAATAAGGATTTCTATTGAAGTCTTGTTCATATCAAGAGCCAGAGGATGCCACAAATGGCAAGAGGTCCAACTTCTCCGCTTTTGCAATGAAGGATCAAACCAGCTTCTTGTTTATAAGTACATGAGCAATGGTTATCTTGCAGACCTTCTCTTCAAAAGAAGCAGAACTGGTCCTTATCCAAACTGGGAACAGAGAAGAAAGATTGCCATAGATGTTGCAAAGGGCCTGCATTACTTGCATGAAGAGGTTGAGAATCATATCATTCATTGTGACATAAAACCTCAGAACATACTCATTGACAAGTCTGAAAATGCAAAGATATCTGATTTTGGATTGGCCAAGCTGTTGATGCCAGAGCAGACAAAGACATTCACAGGAATAAGGGGGACAAGAGGGTACTTAGCCCCTGAATGCAACAGGAATGTGGCTATCACAGTGAAGGCAGATGTATTCAGTTTTGGAGTTTTGCTGTTTGAGATCATATGCTGCAAGAGGAATATGGAGATGGAGGAGCAGGGGATGGATTGCACACTTGTGGAGTGGGTTTATGAATGCTTTGAAGAAGGGGATTTGAGAAAGGTTTTGCATGAGCATGAGAAGATGAACATGGTGGAATTGAAAAGGATGGCCATGGTGGGAGACTTTGGAGTGTTGAGAATGAACCTAGTCTCAGGCCATCCATGAAGACTGTTGTGCCCATGCTTGCAGGGAACATGACTGTGCCAAAGCCTCCATTAGTACCTCCACTATCTTTTTCATGAATTTGTATTTGTCTATATTGTATTGTATTGTATTGTACTGTACTGTACTGTACTGTGTCAACTAGTTGTCACATGGAGGTTGCATAGTAGTTAATGAATAATAGAAAGTATTGTATTGCATTCAGTAAGTCATCACACGAATGTTTGATAGTATTTGATGAGTAAATATAGGAAAACAGGCTTATTTGTAATTATTGAATCCATTAGGAAATCCATCCCTAATGTGTAAAAGATTAAGGAATTGATGAGTTATTGGAGTACAGGTTTATTTTCTCAATAATAATGAAAGCCACAATGTCATATGAGGAATTGATCTTGCGCAACATTAATGCTAGGTTTTGCCATGTTCCATGCATTGAGATCCAAAATGCGGACTGTTTCTGATCCATTATTGAATGCATGCAGATAAGCTTTGCTTGTGACTAGAAAAGCAGGATAAACTCTTGCTGTCATGCATGTCCTACCCCCTCCTCCAAAGCTCTCCACCATCGAATGATCAACCTGTTTCATACATACATTTTTCTTTTAGTGAAAATCATATTGAAGTATATATATATTATTTGAGTTGATCAATAGATTAAAGATATCTTTTGATTCAAATAAGAATTGAATTTTCTGAATAAAAATCACAAAAACTTATGACAATTTTATAAATTTTGTACCTCTACTATTGCACTGGTTGGAATTGTTATAAAAAAAAAAATGAACACTTAGTGCTTCATATATATATACACACACTAAGTTTTCATGGTAAAATATCTAATTTTTTCTTTCTGAATTTAAAACAAAATAACATACAAACAAACGACAAATACAAAAAGACTAATTTATACAAAGAATAATAATAATAATAATAATAATAATAATAATAATAATAATAATAATAATAATAATAATAATAATAATAATAATAATGAAGTTTTTCAAATTTAGATATGAAAACTCTAACTTCACATTTATTTTATCAATTGGTATATATGTATAGATGTATATATAAAGAGAGCATACATTTCATCAACATACCAGAGTTCTTAGAGTGATCCTCTTTTCCTTTTTTATGTCTATATCCACAAAACCTCCATAAACTGGAAGGTATAGTTCTGGTCTTAAAGAGGACCTGTTATTAATTGTAACAAAAGGGATATTAAAGATGAATGTACCAGCAATTGTTTGAAAGCAAAATTAAGCAAATTGTTTTATATATCATATCATATCATATCATATCATATCATACCTTCTTTGATCAGAGCACATTAAAACAACATGTCTATCATGAGCTTTGAAGATCTTGAAGTAGATGGCTGTGAACTCATCTTTGTTCCGGGATGTCATAACCAACAGACCAAATGGTCCTATTCCACTTTGAGTGGAAAAACCTTCTTTCTCACAGAGAATTTGAGGATCCAGTTCCAAAGTACTATCAAATGGTTCAGCTTTTTCCAAGCTTGGCAACTCAAATTCAACATCAACATCCACCTATTACAAATATCAAAGACACAGTTTAGCTATTTTTTTTAAATAAATAGTTGAGCTCTTCAACACTTGTACTCTCTACTTGTGAGTGAGTTGGAATTTGAACTCACTTTCTCAACGGAATAAACACCTTATATAAGAAGCCCAATGCAATAGAATAAAGTATCATTGACTACATTTTCTCATTTTTAAAAAAAAAATTATGCATTTTTTTATTTATTAAAACAAAAAAGAAAAGTTCAAGAGTGGTTTTGGTGGTTCTTGTGATAATTTTTGACATTCTCAGATAAAAACATGGCCATTTTGACCACCACTCAAATAAACATTTATTTAGTATTGATGTGGATTAATAATACCTACGTGGCACATCATCAGCTCAAATTTAGAAGGTGAATACAATCATGCTTCATTTGAGTGGATATAAAACAACCATCAATCCACTTGATGGATCACATAAAACAATAGTGCAGTTATACCGCACTTCAAACAAAGTTTAGTGCAGACCTGTGAAGCTTCAACTCCTTTAATGTTCAGTAAACCTCCAGCTTTGAGCTCTATGTCATGAAACTGAACTCTTTTCCTTCTAAGAGATTCTAGCTCCTTAATTGGCCATTGCACAAGCTGTTTTCCATCCTCATCCAACCAAACCATTCTTGGTATTGTCTGAAATAAACAACAGCCATTTTTTTTAAATATAAAATAAATAAATAAATAAATGTGAGAGGGAAAACTTGCCTGAATGCCAGCCCATCCCTTGGCAACATCATCAGCAGTACTATCAGACTCATTGGACCAACCCCATAAAATCCTCCTCTCTTTCCCTGCATCAAAGAAACTCTTGGAAGCATAAAAGTTCCCATAATCATACCTCCTCCAATACCTGTAATTCTTCTCCTCCTCCTCCTCATTATCCTGAATGAACACATCCTTCTCCCCATCATACCTGCCCAGCAAATAATGATCAGAGTGAGTTTCCCCCAGACTCATCTTCAGCACATGTTTCACATCTCCACTGTTCACAGATGTCTCTATTCCTCTCTTTCCCTCCAATGCAACAGGAAAAAAATCTGGGCATTCCCACATCTTAGAGCCTCTGGGAGAGTACAATGGCTTCTCAGCCCTCTCCCACTCAACAAAGTCTTTGCTTTTGTACAACAGAGCCATTCCCACACCTCCAATCTCTGCTCCCAAAGCCACTCTCCAGTACCCATCACCACCCTTCCACCCTGTTGTTGGGTCTCTGAATTGGCCTGGATCTATGTCACCCTTGGGAGACATGACAGGATTATATTGACCAGGTTTTATCCATTCTTTAAGGTAAGGGTCAGAGAGGTTCTTAGGAAAGGCAATGTTTTGGGCTTGCTGCTTTTCTTGGTTGCTACCAGTGTAGAGAATCACAGGCTTGTTCAAGCTTGGAAGAATGGTGGCAGACCCTGACCAGCAGCCATTGATGTCAAAAGGCTCTGTTGGGCTTAGAGCAATATCCACTGGTATCCAGTTTATCATGTCTGCAGATACAGAGTGCCCCCATGTAATGTTCCCCCACACTGCTGCCTTTGGATTATACTGGTAAAACAGGTGGTATATGCCTTTGTAATACATTGGTCCTGGTTTTTATACATTCAAATCATATATCAAACAATATGAAACAAATGAACAGGATTATATCTGTATGTATACTGCATACCGTTGGGATCTGTTTTTTTGTTTGTTTGTTGTTGTTGTTGTTATGTTTGAGAGAAACCATGCATAAGAAACAAGAAACAGAAACTGAAGATTAGAAACAGTGTGCATAGATAGAAAAGAAGCTCATGATATAAAGAAAGGTTGAGCTTTCAACATACCATTGATCCAGTTGTGAGGGGGTTGGAAGTGATATGAAGTCCTGTAGACATTGCTGACGATGGTGGGATCTGGAGTCTCTGTATTCAAGAAGTTCCTTCTAGTGGCCTCCACCACCCCAACTTTTTCATACAAAATGAAGAAGCATGTGTAACAGCAGAACAAGATAAGCAACCAAATTGGATGGGATTGATGAGGAGAAGCCATTATTAGTGTGGCCAATGAAGAAGAAGAAGATGATGATGATGTTGTTCCAGTTCAATGGCGGAGAAATGAGCGCAAGCTAATGAGAAGACCATCACCCGTTGAATCTATTCAAGTCTTCCTATATAAAAAATTGAGCCACTTGTTATTTTCCAAATAGTACTAACTTTTCTTAATGAGTTGGTTTCTTGTTTCTATGCGTTGGTGTATAAAACTAATGGAGTTTTTTATGTATATATTATGGCAGAAGCCAGATCCAAGGCCTCGTTCAGTTCAGTTCAGTTCATTTCATTTCTTTTCTTTTCTTTTCTTTTGATGGAGTAACTCGTTTCCCTCCACTTTGACTATTTGTTTTATAGTAAATAGAAAAGTAAATAATTTTTTTTTCTCTTCTCTTATTTTATTTTATATTTTTTTTCTTGTAATTTTGTTTTTATCAGCTTAATATATGTGGTTTATCCCTTTTTTTTAAAATCATTTTAATAATTTTATATTTGAAGTGGGAAAGTGGATAATATATAATCTTTTTCTTCTCATGGCTCTCAAGTATTCCAATGTCATTAAAAAATGACATGAAACTCTTTAATCTCTTTAATGTTTTTTATTCTTTTCATAAATAAATATTACAAATATTGTCTTTTTTTTTTTAGTTTTTTTTTTATGCATGTGGATAAATCACACCCTCTCTTTTAAGAGGGAAATAAGTTATCACCCTCCTAGCTTCCCAGTATTTTAATGAGATGAGGGTTGCATTCATTGTTTTAGTTTCTAATTATTTTTATTTTTGATATTTGTAACCACTAAAGATCTTCTTATTAGGGCAATCAAGTATATACTATTGGTAAGAACTATATTTTTACATTATATATATATATATATATATATATAATGGACAACTAATACCCCATACATTTTAAATCTTCGATCATACTTTAAAAAAAAAATTAAATTCTTAATTTTCTATATAAGAATTAATAGCACGGCCAAATACCGCACGTCTTTTGTAGTGATGGTTTAAATTATCTTATAATTCATCAACTCAATACATGTTAACATTGATTATAAAATTAAGGACAAAACAATAAAGTGGTACTATCTGTTTAAAATCATTTTTTAGTCATGGAATCAAAATAAATATTCAAAATATTTTTTTTTGCACCTATATATATAATTTTTAAAATAGGCACATCAAACTATCTCATATAGTCTCTTGGATTTAATAATAATAATAATAATAACAATAATAAGGATGCCTTTTTTTCTGACAAAGATAAGTCAAATTCTCATGTGATCACATTTATTAAGATTTTTTATTGTGACAATGAGAGAGGAGAAAAAAACCAGGCCCACTGACATATGAATTTATGTACTTCTATAAAATGAGTTTGTTGTTTATGTGGCCCATATATCACACCTCTAGCCGTGAGGTAAACAAGGATAAATACAAGCATTGGTTTGCATAAGAATTACATAATTTAACGGAAAAAAAAACCTTGATACAATTTATAAAAGGAAACAATTTATTTGAAATGATTTAAGTTATAAAAGCGAGTTATAAATTTTTAGAAATTTATATGATTTGTGTTACTAATTTTAGAATTAAATTTAATTATGAGATGCATTCATGCCTTATTAGTTACTTCTGTTTTGCCTATCTTGCACCATCTTAGTTTGCATGAGTCTTGTTTTTGGTCTTATATTTGTCTTTTATTTTTTTCACTAAACCATGGTTTTATCTATTTTGTAAAAATTAATTAATAAATTAGGCCAGCTACCAATTTTGTAGAGAAGATAAGTAGGATAGAATAATATAAACTATAACATCATGCTTTTATATTTTGTTTAATGAGCCAACATGATATGATAACTAGATTCTATTGACTCACTTTATTCTACCTACTACTTAATAACTAATTTTATAAAGAAAGAATAGAAGCAAGTAAGATATGAAAAAAAATTTTACTTTTCTATCTTTTTACTTGACTTTCTCCTTCCTCTCGATTTCACTATATATTTTTTTTTTTTTCCGACCCTCCAACTTCCAACTTTAAGCTTGGGATGAGAAGTCTCTCAACAATGAGATAGGTAAAAAAAACTATTTTTTTTTAAAATATATATTATAATTTGTTAATTTATATACAATATTTACCATATTCTATAATTATCTAGTCCACTTCAACATAAAAGAGGATAATAAAATGCTATCAAATGGCTTATTTATTGTGCATCAACTATACAAAATAAGATATGGGCTTATCATGCCCATATCATCATTTCCTATTCATATCCAGTTTTTATATTTTTGTCGTATCATATTCATCAAACAGGTAGAATAAAGCCGGATAGAATATAAAAATTAGATAGGAGTATAAAATGATATTGGCATGATAAACTCATATCATATCTTGTATTTGATGCGCACGAGATAAACCATCAGATAGCATTTTTGTTACACTGTTTTTCATTTGAAGTGGATCAAATAATAGTAGGATACGATGTAAATAGCATATAAATTGACAAAATTAACTTTTACGATATAAAAATTAGACATTTTTGAACCTATTTTATTGTTGAGAGACTTCACTTCCAAGCCTAGAGAGTAATGATCTAAAGAAAAAAAAAATACAGTGAAATCCTAAATGAGGCCAAGAGACTGAGTAAAAGAGCAAAAATGTAAATTTTTTTTTTTTTTTTTATCATATGGGATTGATTTCTATCTTCACTCCCTCTATAGGATTAGTTATCAGTAGGATAAAGCTATTATATTTTTTATTGGCTCACCAAGCAAAATATAAGAATAGGACATGATAACTTATCCTATCCTCCTCAACCGATTCACCAAATGTGCCCTAAGATTATTCAAAAGTCTTGGTTGTGTTCCACAAGAGCTACATAAAACAAGTTCAGCAGCTTTCGAAGTTAATATTTTTATCATAAATTTATATCTTCTATTTTTTTTAAACATATTTATAATGAATAATCTTACTATAATCCAGGTCTACCTAGTGTAGAAAGCATGATTACTTATAATACCCACATAAAAGTTGATTATGTGGCAGTTGATAAGTCAAAATGATGAAGCCACTAGCACCCTATGGTCCCTATGGACTATGGTCCTGTCTATTTAGGTATTTATTTTTTTGAAATATTAATTCTGGTTGTCGTAGAGGAATGCCAATTTTTTAGATTATCAATCACACACACAAAATAAAAAATAATATAATATAATATAATAAAGAAAATCAAAAGACATATATACCGATAACTCAATTTGGCGTCATGCCTTCCTCAAATTCTCTACACATGTACAATAAGTCCTCTCTCTCTCTCTCTCTCTCTCTCTCTCTCAAGATGTACGAATACTCTCACATCTATCTATTCCTCATGCCTCTTTTGCATTAAATGTGTCACAAATAATGTCAACTCATAACAATACAACCTTAGCCAATATATATATATATATATATATGCACATTATGATATAATAAACTTCTCAAGGCTTGGATTTTTATTTAAATTTTAAACAATAAAAAAAATAGTTAGACAAAAGTGACAAGGGCAATACTGTCAAAGACATGTGTAAGATGGCAATCACAATTGGGGATTTGTTGCCACTAGTGTGTCTATATCCTTTTCAATTTGTTGATTTTAATTAATTCAAAAAATTAAGAAAGTTGGTTGAGACTAGTTGATAATTTAAAATTTTTAAACAATTAAAATATAATTTAATAAAAAATATAGTTGAATATGATTTATTAAAAATGATATAAATATATTAAATATAGAAAATAAATTTAGATAAAAATTATTTAATGTTTGATAAATTTTTTTAAATATGTAAGCAAAACTAAAAAAAAATTTATCCAATAAAACCAATGAAAAAACGCGGGGGGAGACGGTGGATGGGGGATATTTACTAAAAATAGTCCAAATACTAGGGTCACAAGGGACAGTCTCGGCCACAAGATGTGTGAAGGGCCATAGATCAATCAAACCGTGTAGGGCCAATAAATTCCATGAAACAGACATGATGAAAGAAAGAGGAAGGTGCTCCCTCTCCTCCTCTTTTTTTTTCTCTCTCTCTTTCTCTCCTTCAAAGGATTTTATAGCTGCTCATTCTGCTTGCAAAGAAGATAGAATACGTTCACAGATATTATCAAGGGGAGCAGAACACTAAGTTTCATAGATGAGTTCTGGAAGGAAGACTTTTGTACTGCTTCTCTTGGTTGTGTTATTGTCTTTCTGCATTTCAGGTTTTTTTTTTTTAATTTTTATGTTCTTTCTTGTTTTTTATCAATATTTTTTTGTTAAAAAAAAATGTATTGTTTTATCTGGATATTCTTGTAGAATATGTTTTTATGTAAAAAACTGTTGACAAGTCAAACATGGCATGAACAGTAGAATGTATTGGGCATCTCCTTTCTTATTAATTGTTTAATCCTCTTCAATGGAGGAGTTTCATTGTGAACTGAGAATGATAAACAGTTCCAAGTTCTGTTTTTGCTTCCTTTTTTTTTTTTTTTTTTTTAAACAAAAACAGTTCCAAGGTCTTTGGAGAAAATAATATTTTGCTTGTGCTTTTGTTTACTACTCTGTTGTTGTTTAAGCACTGGTTGAAATATTTGTAAAAACAAAAATATAGAGTGTCTGTGAATTGCTATGTATAGAATGTATGAACAAAAGAGTACCAACTCATTGTTATTGTTATGCCTCTCTATGACATTAATCTAATTCACATTCTTTCTGTGTGCATGTGTGTATATTATAAGAATATATCCTTCATGTGTTCTTGTAGTTATCAGTTTTGAGGAAGAAAGGAAGATAACTGCTGTTGGAAAATTGTCTGGAGGATTTAGAGGTGGTGGTGGAGTTAGTGCTGGATCAGCTAGAGGTGGTGGTGCCGGTCGTCCTCGGCATTCAGGCAATGGTCATGGAACACGTTCAGGAACAATACTACCTGCAATAGTGGCCGGAAGAGCTGGTTCCACACATGCCAAGTCCAATGCAGCAGCAGCAATTGGCCATGCACAGCCCACCTACATCTTATTGGCAACTGCAATTCTCTGTTTTACAATCCTGCTCTTTATTTGAATTTTAGAAAATCTCTGTGAGAGCACTACTGAATCTGTGAATTGTTTCAGTTTGTAGATGCAGTTCTTTCAATGTTCAGTGTTCAAAGTTCTTGGTTTCTTTAGGATCAAGAGTTTAGTTTTAGATGTTATCAGTTCATGCAGATTAATGAAACTTATGTTTAATTTGGTGCATATTTCTGAAGGAAAGATGAGAAAATCCAATCTGACTTGCTTTCTCGATTTTAGAGAATGATAACATTTGAGAATTTACTGCAACTCAAGACCAAATTGCTTATTGGTTAATCCCATTGATATTATTAGCAATTATTAGCAATCGTGGGTAAAGATTGAACTAGTTTAATGCATGAATCAATTATTAGCTATTGCAGTGCTTAGTGTTGCAATCCTGCTCTTTCATTGAATTTGGAAAATCCCAACTTCTTAAAGATTGAGAGTTTGATTTGGATTGTTACCATTGACTTCAGATCAATGAAACTTGATTTTAATTCATAGTTGTTCATGGTTTCATACTGATAATGATGTTTAATTTGCATTTTGTTTGAAGTTTGCATGTTTCTCAAGAAAAGATTAAAACAGCAGTCAAACTTGGTGACTGTTATGGTGGATATCTGTATTGGCTTTTCTCAATTTAATGATTTGTCTTTCTTTGTTTCATGTGTTGGTCAATATGCTGATTATTAGCCTATCAGACAATCTTATTATTCTATCTGAGAATTATCCCTTGTTTTAATTATAATAATAATAATAATGATAATCAAAATTATCATGTTCAATGCATTTATTCAAGTTTTTTATTCAATGTATTTAAAATGATCAAGTTTTGAATGTAAAATTACAAAAAAAATAAGAAAACATAAGATTGATGTCATGAAATTATCATAATAAAATTTGTTAACATATACTTTGAATTTTATTATTCAGTTTTCTATTTCTTTTAAATCAAAAAAAATATTCCACGCTAATGGGCATATGCAATAATTTTTTGGTATCCTATACCTTTTTTATTGCACTTTGTGGTTTATCCACTTTTAAAAAAAATATATAATAATAATTTTTTTTTTATAAAGTGGAATAATAATAATTTTTAGGTTACATAAATACCGAGTGCTAATTTAAAATATATTTTAACAGTCCATACAACACTGTTATCCATACCAAGGAACAAAAACAGTAGCATTTATAATTTGTTTTCCTGAAAATTTTTACTTTCTGTTATTTATTTATAAATGCCGCTTAAGTTTCCTCTGCATTATCTTATTAGTCACTTTTAATTTTCTCATATAACTTAAAAATAATAATGGGACACGTGGCACAAACACATGAGGCTAGGCATGTGATTACCTGCAGCTTTGGCTGCTGCTAAAAATAAATAAATAAATAAATAAATAAATAATTTTAATATTAAGAAAAGAAATCATGAGAGGATTCTGCTCGGAATGACACACATGCATTAAAACTGTTTATTTAGTTTTTCCATTTCAGCATCTATATTATAATATTTTAATTGTGTACATATGATTAATGATATCTTCGGGTAGGCATGGATAACTAACAATATCACAGTTTTTTATAATTTTATAACTATAAGCATTATAGCACATTAAAAATTCTCTCTATTCATAATTTAAAAAAATGATAAATCACAACCATTCCCAAAGAAAATTACATCAATAAAAAGTCACTAAAAATAAAGTCGGACAAAAACTAAAAAAAAAAAAATACAAACCAATACAAATAAAAAAAACAGCAATTAAAAACTTCAGAATGTGTTCTGCTTAAATTATTGGGCCTTTTTATTTTATTTATTTATTTTTTACATACGGAGTTGTGGCAATCCATAATGAAAATATGTGAAAGACTTTGGTAATCACATAATAGGCAAAATATTTGTCATTAAAAATTCAAACATTTTTTTTTTCAATCAAATATTCCAAATAATAGTTCTAATAAATAATTTCCACTGCTTCTCTAATTGAGAAGAACAAGTGGCTCTCCATCACCCCCATAAATCTTGCAATGATAGTAGCAGAGTGGTGAGGTTGCTGTTTTATACAAAGAAATGCCTTATGCGGCTTGCCCAAATGCAAAGCAAAAACAACTGACTTACTAATTCATTCTCATATTCATACTACCATACATCATAAAATACTTACCAGAATAATAAATCAAAATAATATGATGAAATATATAAAAATACATAATTATATAATGTTACATAAAAAAAAAATAAAAAGAAAAAGAAGTAGTTATTCCCTCAACTAAAGAACCCAGAGATTCGAGGAAGAAAGAAGGGAGTAAAGGGGAAAGTGTTCTCTCTGCTTTTTGAGGCCAAACAAGCACTGGAAGCCATTTTTTAATTATAACTTCTATATTAACAAGAGAAGCCAGGCGTACCATAAACAAGTTGTAAAGATGAGTTCTGCGAGGAAGACTTTTGTGCTGTTTCTCTTGGCTCTGCTCTTATCATGCTGCATATCAGGTATATATTTATATATATATATATATATATATATATATATTCATCTCTGTTTCCTTCCTTTACAATCAGAAATAAATTTGTTTTTTCTTGTAAATGTTGAAACATGAGGATGAGAAACAAGTACACTGTCTTTAAAGAAGAAAAAAAAATTATGCCTTGACATTGACTATCAGTATTCCAGGAGCTATTCTTTGATACTATGAATGTTTTATTCAGATTAGTCAAACTTGCATGTTCTTGTAGAATATGTTTTCTTCATGAGTGGAATTTCATACAAACTGAGAATGAGAAATTGGAGAAAATTATGGTGCTGTGTTGCTGTTAAACCACTGGTTCAATTATAGAATGATGCTATGAATTTTGAACAAAAGGGTTGTAACTCACTGCTTGTTATTATTAGTACCATTTTTTATCCATTTATATGTATGTACTTCATGTGTTCTTGTAGCTATCAGTTTGGAGGAAGAAAGAAAGATAACTGCTGTTGGGAAATTGTCTGGAGGTGGTGGTCATGGTGGCGTTGGCGGTGGCGGTGGCAGTCATGGTGGCGGTGGCGGTGGTGCGCGTGGTGGATCGTCTAACGGTGGTGGTGGCACAAATGAAGGTGGTGGTGGCGAAGGCTCTAGGACACCTTCAGGTATAACACCAGTGGTGGTTGGAGGTGCTGGTGCCGCGAATGCCAGGCATGGTGCGAGGAAGCGCAATGCGGCGACAATTAGCCATGCACAGCCAATCTACATCCCATTGGTAGCTGCAATGCTCGGTCTCACAATCCTGCTATCTGTTTGAACTTCAATATGTGTGTTCAGGTATTTGTAAATTGAACTTCAAATTTTAGGCTCTGCAATCCATGTACTTTCTTTAAGACAAAGAGTTTAATTTGGATTTTATGGATGTGTTCATAGTAATAAAACTTGATTTGCCATGTTTGTAGTTTCGTACTCGTATTGATGTTTGATTTAGTGGATTGTTGTTTGAACACTAATTTGCGCCATGCTTAGGATTTCTTCAGTCTTGTGCTTGATTAGAACAGCAGTCAGACTGGAACACCTTAATGTGCCGGTTAGTGAATCTTATCATCTAACCAACTTGCTTTCTTGCTTGGAAAACAAGTACATTTGTGAATTTTCTGCAACTAAAGCTCTAATGATTTACTTGATAATCACCTTAATAATTGTTGTAACTGTGGGGAATGATGGAACCTTTTGTTCATTTCTGCAGAAAGTGAGTGTATAATCTTTTGAATTAACAAAATATGCAATCAAAATGTTTGATATTGTCATCATGTTCTATACAATGAGATAATGTGGATGAATCAATTCTAAGCACGAAATTCAATTTACAAACACCAATAGCAAAAAAGAAAAACAAAAAAGAAAAACAAAAGAAGAAAAATGGAGGATTCTCTGAGTTCAATTCACTAATTCCTGCACCAAATTTTCTAGATCAAACTGCCCATGGTGACACTTAACTGCAGAAACAATCTGTTGGAAAATTGAGACAGTGCAAGGAAGAGATAATCCACTTGTCTGATCAAATCCATACTCCATGTAAGCCTTCTCTAACAACATCTTGAACAATGGATGTGCCAAGAAAGCAGTTGGAATCACAAACCTCTCCTTCTCTTCTCCCACATAAACCGGCAGAAACCCAACCGGTGTTATGATCCCCCGGCGATGCTCATCGGAATTTCTGATCAACCTCTGGTGACAAAACTGCTTATGAGCACCAAGTATCTTAGCTATCCTTGCTAGTTTCACAGCCGAAATCATTTTCTTCTTCAAAGCAAATATGGATTGAGTTTGCACTGCTAGTATCTTGATAGTAAGTGATTATAAAACAAGGACAAAGCTATGCTTATATGGTAGTGGAGAAGATGTCTCCATCTACGAAACATGGATGTCATTACGTTTGAATTGATTGCCGTTTGGGTGGGGGATTAAACTAAGTGTAGACTAATACTGGTTTTCCAGATCAAGTGATTTAATTCAATCAGATTTATTGGTTTTAGTGCAATGACTTGGTAACCTGAAATTGACCATTCTCTTGCGTTAACTAATTAAGTAGTTTGAATTCACTTTTGATTTAAGGTTAGTGACATTGAAAAAAGCTCCTAATTGAGACATTTTCACATCTGGAAATGACTGATAATTATGTTTTTGCAGTAAATAATTTTTGGCGGAGAGCAAGACTTCGTCGTCGCTTGTAAACAAACGTGTGAAATGCTCAGCTGATTAGTACTAATTTTTCATAAAAAAATTCAAGAAATTCAAGTGCAACTTCTCAATGACTTGTTTGATGGCCTAATAATAACCCATACAGCATTTGTAGTCTATGAAGATAATTGACGTGGTTCTTGTCCAATTCTCATTGTAAAGCATCACGCAAATATTAAGTACTTAATAGGTACTTGTTTGTTGTGAACTTTGGATAGTCATGGCTTTCATATTATAAGAACAAATATGGATAAGCTTGGATTAATTTAATGAAGGTCCAACAAATACAATAATAATTATTTACATTTGAGATCTTAATAATTACAAAAGCTTTAAAATTGGGGTGACCGAAATTGAATTTGTTCTGCATGAAGGGTCCAAAATGTTTTACTTCTTTCTGAACTTGAATCAAGCTCAATACAGAGGCAGATGTTCTGATACCATATGAACTCAGAATTGTTGTCAGAATTCAGCGAGCAGCTCAAGTTTCCGAGCCTGGAAGAACTTCGAGCGACCTTTACCACTGGATTCCACATCTTCGCTTTTCCTCTTATACCCAGAGAAGCCAAAATTTGACAATTTCAGTTGGGGTTTGCCACTGCTACTTCCGCTGCTGGAGCCATCTTCATCAAGTTTATCAGACTCCCTGCGTAACCCATTTGAGTTAAAAATTGAACCATGAACGCACAATTGAAACAGAAAATGTCTGCAAGGAAACCACCATATGACTTCTACCATATCCTTCGAGTATGAAGCGCAAGTCCCCCAACTGAAGCGGACTAATGTCGGGAATCCAAATACTGGATGCTTGTGATGATCCAACCACGCTTTAGTAACTGGATCTGATCAGGATTGTAAGGAAATGATCAACATAGACTTTATTCTGAAGATATGAATAATTGATCAAAGAATGCCAACATACATACCTCCTGGATAACCGGATCCAAAGTTCCTATGCATATTCTCAGCAGTTTCATCTAGTACCCAGTTACGCAATGCTCGGTCTCTAGTCACCTAAAACAATTGAGTAATTCCCTCACTTTCAATATGTAAAGATAATAACATAACAACACAAAGTACAGCCAGTCATAAATGAATGAATTGAGTCATTTTATTTCACAACCTTTATTTATTTATTTGTAAAAGAAATCATGTTTCTCTGATACCATGGAGATTACCTTTGCAACTATGCTAGCTCCACTAACAACAGGATAAAGACTATCAGCCTTCTTTGAAACCACAAATTTTACACTTGGAAACCTCTCAGACAATTTAATTCTATACTTTTCTGCATCTCCAACTGTATCTAGGTAAACCTTTAGAAGGAATTATAGAATAATATTAGTGGATTGATCTAAAGAATGAAAAGGAAAAGAATGAAAAAGTATTTCACCTCAGTTAATAAAACACCCATATCAAGAACTCTACTGACAAGACCCATAGCTGAATTATGGGATATTTCATTCAGATTGATTTTAATCCTTGATGCAAACAAACAAGCATAAAAGTTAAGAGATCTGATTAGGCATCAAGAATGGCACATCAAGAATGTTGGCTGAACTGCACTAACCTTTTCAGCATTTTCGCAGAAAGGTCCTTAGGATCTATAATATCAACTTCCCAGCCAATGGAATCGTTAACTTTGAGCTTTTCGAATAATGCCTCCCTCTTTTCCTCTTTAAGAGTCTTTGAATCTGTTAAGCACAGAGAAACAGAGAAGAAAATAATTAAATATCATAGACTTCATGAATTTTATTACAAATATGATGCTAGTTTCATTTGATGATAATAAAACAAATCGAGACAATGCATAATCCCCCATTGCTAGTGCACAAGATGAAACCATATTATTTCAATGAAAAAATGATAGGAAGCTGATCATTAGCAAATAGTGCCAGAAAAAAAGGGGAGAAAAAGAAAGTCAGTTTGAGAGACAAGCATAACATGCATAAGGAAGTTTTATTTGAAAGTTGAAGATAATGTCTCATAGTATATCACTTTACTAGGAAAAATAGTGCCATTTGTCAATGTAATGTGCTAAATCCTTGGAACACTTCGCTCCAGAACCATTAATTAATGTTCGGTAGAGACAGGAATAGTAAGCTCAAATAGCATTTATCAACTGTATTTTTCACAAAATTCATTCAATTCAGAGTCATCAAGATGAAATAACCAAACTCTTTCCAAAATAAGCTTCCAAAGGAAAGCGACCATGTCAAGTTTACCTCTTTCTGAATGTTCATTCTCAGCAACCTTCAAAAATGCCCACCCTGAAAACTACACAGAAAGGGTCCCCTTGTTTTCTTCTTTTTTTTAAAAAAAAAGGGCAAGAAAATATCTACCATGACTCCACCGATGCAATTTAATTGACGCATAAATCATACTGAATGCCCATTGCTAATCAAAATATCCAGAACTTCTTGACAGAAGAATTTACAGAAGAAAAAAAAATCACCTTTGAACCAAGTGTATTACTCATTACACTTGCATAAAATCAAATCTAGCAATAAAAAAAAAATGAAACAGCAATTATAATTCCGATAAAAAGAGAAAGAAACAGGAACAAGGGAGATCCCAATCCATACCCGCAAAACCCAAAGAAGCAAGTGTCTTCTGGTAAGATAGAGAGCAATACAAGCATCCATACACCATAGGACCTGAAAATCAAAATTCAGAAATCCTCAACCCAAAAAATTTCAAAAGAAAACCCCAAAAATCAAGGGAAAAAGATACAGATGACCATCCAAAAGAGAATACCTAGAACGGGGCCCCTACCAGCTTCATCAATGCCCATGACGCAGGGCTCGGACGCCCATTTCGGCAGTGGAGCAGACCCCATCCTCCACGGCTCCAATGGCCACAGCTCTCCTCAGTCGGAAAGCGCGCGCAAAAACCCTAGACAAGCGGTACATGATAACAATTAACCAGCTCCGGGGAGTACCATAACAGAAAAGGATCACGTGCGACGCTGCTGCCACAGCCCTTGGACTCTCCCAATTTTGATGGGCTCTATACAGTGCATTAGCTGGCGACTCACTAATAAAGCCAAATCATATACATCATTTGTCCTTTTTAAAATAGTTAATTACTCATTAGAGATGAGGAGTCATGTGATCAATGAATTAATTTTTTTTTTATCTTTTTGATAAAATATGGACAAATATCATTAACATAAAAAAAAATATGTAGAGTTAATATCCCAACATATTTAATTTTATTTTATATAAATTAATATTTGAATTTATTTTTTAAGTAAGAATATGTATATTCTATTAAAAAAACAACTATAAATAAACTAAAAATTATGGGTTTATTTTTTTATACAAAGAAATGACACAAATAAACTCACATAATCTCTAAAGAGCTTGTACATGTAGAAGGAAAAGATTGAAAACATAGGCCAACATATTTGGAGAGAGTTTAAAAAATAAAATGAAAAACCTGGAAATTAAAGATAGAAAAAGAAAGTTGATATATATATATAATTCAACATATTAGAAATAAGTCAACTTGCAAGACTGTAAAAAAGGTGGGATTGTTACACCTGTAATTATCTATTACTAATAATGTGTTATAGAATTGATGCTCGCCCTTGCTCTCATTTGTTTCCATTGAACTTCTTTGAAATAACTTTAACTGAAAAAATCTTCTCCACGAAAAATCATCATGCCCTCATTTTTTAATTAAAAAAATAATGTATTTCATTAAAAAGATTAATGTACCTTCAATATTTTTATAAAGAAACATATAATTCATTTTATGAGGTTCCACAACTGTAAAAGATTTGAAAGCATTATTTTTAATATTAAAAAAAGCAGATTTTTATCAATAAAACAATAAAATATAGTTATGATTGACTGATATATATTAATAAATAATACGTAAAAAAAACTTCCGATACATTGGGCGTTTGGTCTAGTGGTATGATTCTCGCTTCGGGTGCGAGAGGTCGCGAGTTCGATTCTCGCAACGCCCCCGTGCCCATGTTTTTGCCCATCTCTTTTTGGAAAAAAAAAAGTTAAAAAGTTACTTTCTTTTTTTTTTTAACGGCTCATCCGTTCTCCTCGTTCTTATCCCCGCCTATTCGCAGTTTGAATTTGAATCACCCCCATTACCTTTTCCTTTATCTAAAATAATAAATAAAAAGGGAACAAAATGACCCTTCTCCTTTTATTCCTGTCTCTTGGTGGTTGTTATTTCGCCATAATCAATGCTGTTATTATGGAATGCAAACATGCATGAAATAACAACCATAACTAATTAGTTTCACTTCATTGACCTGAACGCAAATTGTACTTTTACTAGCTACTAATTATGTATTAAATTAATTCATGAACAGTTGAAAGCGAAACATAATAAAGAGACAAATTGCATTCACAAAACACCAACCAGCAATCTCTTCTTGCCAAGCATTAAAGATTAGATATATGTATCTAATAAAAGATAAGGAGAGCAAAGCGTAGAACTCACGTCGCCCACTCCCACTATCTTCTCCTCCAAATCCTTTCCACAATCTTCTTCCCAAAATACGCACCTTTTTTTTTTTTTTCCCTTCTATGCAGCACAACACACTAGTGTTTTTTGCTCTTCGTTAGAAAACAAATTTTTTTTTTTTTTTTTAAAAAAGAAAAGTTTCTCCAACCTCCCTGCTTCTTCTCTACTTCTTCTCTTTTTTTAGCTTATTCGACGTCTCGTAGCTAGCCACGAGTGAAGTGGAGGAGAAAAGGAGAAGAAAGTTATGATTTTTTCCAAGTCCCACCACGCAAATCCAACTCTATTGCTTCAAACAAACTCCAGGAATTAATCCAAGTTTCAATCTTTGGATCTCTCTACAGCAAGGGAAAATTGTTCCTAATCTCAAAATCCCTTTTTTTTCATTTTTTTTTTTTGAAGGGAATTTCCTGTTGGATTGGCCCGCATTGGGAAGTGTCTTCCCGGAATACCCCTACAATGACAGCCGTGTTAAGGTCACCAACCCAAATCCCTTCACCTTCAAGCTCTCCTCTTTCTTGCAACCCCAGTGATGGTGGACGAGGCCTTTTAAGGAGGAGGCGCTTTGAGGATGGAGTAGAGAGGAAGGAGGAGAGCAAGGGGCAGGAGGACCAGCTCTCTTTGTTGACCTTTGTGTTGACGGTGCTGCGGAAGTCGTTAGCCGGGTGTAGGACGGAGGGAGGTGACGAGGAGCTTCGCTCAATGGAGATAGGATGGCCGACGAATGTGCGACATGTTGCCCATGTCACCTTCGACCAGTTCCATGGGTTTCTCGGCCTCCCTGTCGAGTTTGAGCCTGAGGTTCCACGCAGAGTACCCAGCGCCAGGTCTCTTCTTCTTCAAAGCTTTGTGCTTTTAATGATGTCTTGTGATGATAACTTTGCAAATCTTACTATTACTCGTTATTAGTTGGAAAATAGTTTCATTTGCATTGAATCTTGGAGATTTTTATATTATGTGAAGTTGACTTGTGTGATTACTGTGTATCATTTGAAGCATTAATGGAGTTTTGATTTCTGTTAATAAAGTTCGGTAGTTGATTTGATTATTAGACTTATGTTTTATTGTGATTATAAAGTTGGATGCTTGCTTATTCACAATGGGAAAGTAGCTCCTGATGCTCTTTTTCTTTAACATAATTCACTGCATGCATGTTCAGAATCTTTCAAATTTTATACTTGTTTCAATTAAAGTATATCTGGTACCGTATTTATTGTGTAGGACATTTATTCTATCTTTATTTTACTCTAGGGAAAAAAATAAATAAATGAATGCTTAGTTTTGATTGATTACAATTTGACCTGGTTGCTCTGAATACCAAAATAAAGAATCCATGTCCAGCTGCTATTTTTGTGTTTGTAAATCCTGTGTCATTGAAAGTTGATGTCTTTGCCAGATGATGGTTCTCTTTTGCGTTAACCATCTTGAACGTGGATTTAGATGGTGATAGAGCCATGTTATATACTGTAATAAATTTTCAGAATTATCCTTTCGGTTGGTATTTTCACTGTGCTAAGGACCTTGATTGTTTATAAACTCTTACAATGTTTTCTCGGTGCAGCACGAATGTTTTCGGTGTTTCGACCCAATCTATGCAGTGTTCTTATGATTCTAGAGGGAACAGTGTCCCAACTATTCTATTGCTCATGCAGCAACGCCTCTATGAACAAGGAGGTCTTCAGGTAATGCCCCCTTACTTATTATGAATCTCAGTTGATCAAGCACATACTTATTTCTGAATCTCGATCACCATTTTACCAAACAGGCGGAAGGCATATTCAGAATTAACGCAGAGAATAGCCAAGAGGAGTATGTCAGAGATCAGCTGAATAACGGGGTTGTGCCTCATGGGATTGATGTGCATTGTCTTGCTGGTTTGATCAAGGTAGTAGACCCATTGCTGTTTGTTCTTCAGTCTGTGTCTGAGTACCTTGTTATGCGTCTTCCTTTATAGGCAACTAATAATGAGTTTACCATTCTGATATAGATTTATTCTTTTGTTATCTTCGAACATGACGAGATATTTATTCATTCGGTGCTTCTGTAGGCCTGGTTTAGGGAACTTCCAACAGCTGTGCTCGACTGTCTCACACCTGAGCAGGTAGCTCAATGCCAATCAGAAGATGAGTGCGCTCAGCTCGTAAAACTTCTTCCACCATCAGAGGCTGCTCTACTAGATTGGGCAATCAATTTAATGGCCGACGTAGTCCAAGAAGAACAACAAAACAAGATGAATGCCCGCAACGTTGCAATGGTTTTTGCTCCCAACATGACACAGGTAACATGAGCTCGACTCAGGCAATCACACTCCATTGCTTTCATCAGTTGCATTCTCACATTCATGTTGCAGATGGCAGATCCTTTGACTGCATTGATGTATGCAGTGCAAGTGATGAATTTTTTGAAGATGCTCATCCTAAAGACACTGAAAGATCGGCAAGAACCTTTCCTGGAAAACGATGCTTCAGTTCCTCATCCAGATCCATCTGGTGGAAATAGTCATCACAGTCTTTGTCTACAAATGATTTCTCACAATGTAGAAGACACCGAGCATGTTTTCGCCCCAAAGGAACCAGTACTAGACAGTCCGACACATCTCAACAGAGTAAGCTTTGCTGCAGAAGGCTCCATTGATAATTCTCAAACTTCTTCTGAAAATGCTGTATCTCAAACAACATCACAATCTAATGATGAATGCTCATGCGAAGTCTCGGTACCCAGTGATAATCCAACTAAGGGATCAGGACACCGAATGAACTCTCAGCGGAAGAAAGGCCAACCAAGATCTGTAAACAATAAGAAAGGAACAAGGAAAATGAATTCTCAGCCTGCTGTTCGAGGAATGCCAGCTGAAAAGGCAATGGGTATGAGTGTCATGAGCAGCATAAATTCTAAGGTGAAGAGAATCGAAGCATGGAGGTGAAATGCTGCATCAAAACAAACTTAAATCTGATCATGTTCATTTTGCATCAAGTGTTTCAGACTTTCATTTCTAATTGTAGTGTTCATTCTTTGTTTTGTGTTGTGAGATTTGCTTGTTTTCATAATATTTGTTGAATTGTTCAATGCTGAAATCTTGTGTTTTTTAACTGTCAAATTCTTGTGTCCTTTTGTTTTAATGAAGAAAATAAGATTAGCATGTTTAATTTTTTTTCTCTTTGTTCTATTTGATATAACCGCTAGGTACGGAGTGAGGTAAAGCTTTCAGAAACACTGAAACATGGATTAGAAGGGAACACAATTATTTATTTATTTATTTATTTATTCAAGCTTTTTATAAGTTGCTGTCACTTTAGGCATCAATATATAATCATATCAGCTTCATATATTAATAAAAAATTGCTAATCACTTTGGAATAATCAATGAAATTATCAAGGATTTCAGGCACAGATATCTGCCATAAAATAGTACTTTGTTGGAATTTGGTTACATGCAAGGAAATAGTGAAAAACAGAAAAAATGCAATAATTTGAAGTATGTTTATTTTGGTATCTCAAACATAAATATATATATTTTTGAAAAATACGGTTTAATAATAAAATATGCACAAACTCTATCATGACATATATAGAAATAGAGTTAATTTTTTAAAATAACAATGGTTTAAATTCGTCTTCTATGATATAAATACGGGAACATCATTTAACTAAGAATTAGTTGGCTGTATGTATAAGTATTCATTCAAAATAATTTTTCACAAGAATAAAATAAAAAAAAGAAAAAGAAAAAGCACTATGCTGCGCACATAAGCAAGCTATGTTCTAACGGGAACCTTATCTTTTTATCTTCTCTCCCTCCCGCCATGGAAGCGATCGCCTTCTCATCCGTTGCTTCTCGGCATTTCTCCACTTCACCGACTTCCTTCCTCGCTACTTGCGGCCAGAGAAGCGCTGGAAGAACGTGTTTTTCCTTCAGATCCGCCTCCCCTTGGATCGGCTCCTCAGGCGTTTCGCTTGGAAACCCCTTGGGCTACAAGAATGTCTTCACTGTAAGCTTTCCTGGATTCTGGGCTTCTGTTTTCGTGGGAATCATTTTGTTTCATTCGTCTTTCAGTTGATGTTTTCATTTAAATTTCTACATTATTGTGTTCTGGACTTGACTTTTGCACAAAAAAAGAAAAAAAAAATCTTGTTTTTGGAGTTTTAATAGTGGGAAAATTGATTTTTTTTATTTCTCAAACTCCAGAGAGACGTTTGGAGTTGGATTAAGTCCGAATCAAGGTATATTGGTAGAGGAAATCAGTTTGTGGTGAGAGCTGAGATGTTTGGGCAGTTGACAAGTGGTCTTGAAGCGGCATGGAACAAACTCAAGGGAGAAGGTATGTATCTCCCCTTCACTACTTGTTTTCTTCAATGGTAACTTGCTCTATTTGAGAATTTCAGAGCTTGATTGAATCCTTATTCTCTAGTTTGTACTTTTCTATTAGTCTGTGTCTTGATGTTCTTTCTTTAGTCTTTTCTTGTGCTGGTTAAGAGTAACTCAGGAGCAAAGAAGAGTTAGGTCAGATCCTTCTTCAATTTGCTATTGGTGTCTTGATCTGCCATTGAGCATTAATTTGTTTCCATTAAACACTTCCTGATCTGCATCGCGGAAAACAAGGATAGCAGTAGAAACACAAAATGATATTTACACATTAGAGCCATCCTATATACCTTGGCATCTACCATTTTTTTTATTATGTATGCCATGTGACATCTGAGTCTGCTTGTATTTCGTCGCAGAGGTTCTGACTAAAGAGAATATTGTTGAACCTATGCGGGATATTCGGAGAGCTCTTTTGGAAGCAGATGTGAGCTATTCTTTATGGTGTTATATATATATATATGTATATTTCTTTTGTAAAACTTAACTTATCCTTTTTGTATAGGTGAGCTTGCCGGTTGTTCGAAGGTTTGTGCAGGCTGTCAGTGATCAGGCTGTTGGTGTGGGTTTGATTCGTGGGGTGAGACCTGACCAACAATTAGTAAAGATTGTGAATGATGAGCTTGTTAAACTTATGGGTGGAGAAGTCTCTGATTTGGAATTTGCAAAATCTGGACCAACAGTGATATTACTAGCAGGTCTGCAAGGTGTTGGAAAGACTACTGTTTGTGCAAAGCTTGCTTTTTATCTTAAGAAGCTGGTGCGAACCGAGTCCTACTTTCTTGTGACAATCGTTTTTCTGGAAGAAATATCTGATATTGATTTATTAGCAGAATTGCTTGAGTAACCTATTGATACTAATAGATGTAGCACAGATAACAGGGGAAGAGTTGCATGCTGGTTGCGGGAGATGTTTATAGGCCTGCAGCTATTGACCAGCTCAAAATTTTGGGCGAACAGGTTGTTCAAGTTTATTTTACTTTTGTGAAAGAAGTTGGTATAACATCAAATCCACTAAATATGTTTGTTCAGTCACTTCCTGCTGTTTGAATTATTTCACTCATTCTGATGCTTGGCTGTATCCTATAGGTGGGAGTGCCAGTCTTTTCTGAAGGAACGGATGTAAAGCCTTCAGAAATAGCAAAACATGGATTGAATGAAGCCAAAAAGAAATCAGTTGATGTTGTGATCGTGGATACAGCTGGAAGGCTTCAGGTCTCATGAGAGCATTTTTCCTTCACATGTTTCCTTATGCTTAGGTGTTTGTACATGTAGAAGATCATTTTGGAACATGTTTATACGGTTTGGGTAGGGGGCATCAACTTATAATCGTAAAAATTTGCTGATTGTCAAACTTCCAATTCCAGATAGATAAGACAATGATGGATGAATTGAAGGAAGTAAAGAAAACCTTGAATCCTACAGAAGTTTTGCTAGTGGTTGATGCAATGACTGGCCAAGAAGCTGCAGGTATGAAAACGTTAACTTTATGCATTACGTAGGTGTTAAATTGTTAATTACTTCAGTTGAGGTCCAAGGAGACATCTTTGATTTTTTTGCTCTCTGGTGATGGACATATCTCTTACTTATGTGTGAGGCCTATGACTGAGCAGTTAATATTCGGTTATTATAGTGTTATAAGGTTACAGCATTGTCTTGATTTTATTAGGAAATCATATATCTGTTATCAATTGTTATAGCTATGTAATCTGCCTACTTAAACTGATGGTTTTTGTAACAATATGTGTGCATGAATGCACCTGAGCACATGACAAGCGTATGTTCTATTTCATCTTATGGTACATTCTTTCTATGTTTCTCTCAGCCTTGGTGACAACATTCAATATCGAGATTGGTATTACAGGCGCCATACTAACAAAGTTGGATGGTGATTCTCGCGGTGGAGCAGCTTTGAGTGTTAGAGAGGTTATTCATTTTCCATGGCCTTATGGTATTATTATACATGTTCATGGCACAGACTGATCTTTGCATTTTTGTGCTGTAATGACTCCTTTTGCCTTATAAGTTCCTTTCCTTGTTTTCCCCTTTTTGAAGCACTGGTCTCAGAATGAAATGTAGAAGTATACAGCTTATGGTTATTGAAAAGTATTTAGTTTTCATGTGCTGTGAAAATAATTGTTTTGTTGAATTTATTCACTGCTTGATTTTTCATGCATTATAATGGTAATGTTTACCAATCTAAGTATTTGACACTCCGAACTTGATAGGTTTCAGGGAAACCAATTAAACTTGTAGGACGTGGTGAACGCTTGGAAGACCTTGAGCCTTTCTATCCTGAACGCATGGCTGGCCGCATCTTAGGAATGGGTGATGTTCTTTCATTTGTGGAGAAGGCACAGGAAGTAGTGAGTGTTCCACAATCTTTCCTATTCACTTTTCCTTCGATTATTGTAGAATGATATAATAAACTCAATAACTGTTCTGTTGACTGTCTCTGCAAGTAGATGAAACAAGAAGATGCCGAAGAACTACAAAAGAAGATTATGAGTGCAAAGTTTGACTTCAATGACTTTCTAAAGCAAACTCGTGCTGTTGCACAAATGGGTTCAATGAGTCGTGTCATTGGAATGATCCCAGGAATGGGAAAGGTAATTATTGTTATCATATCTCTTACAGTTGCTTAGTTTTTCCCTTTTAATCATTCAAGTGTTTTGTGTTCCCATTATTGGCATCAGTTAATTGGAAGTTCGAATTTTTGTATAAATGTCAGTAGCTTACTGAAATTGGAAATTTGGTATTTATTATGATGAAAAGGTAACTCCGGCACAAATTCGAGAAGCTGAAAAAAGCTTGAAGATTATGGAATCAATAATTGATGTTATGACCCCAGGTATGAATTATATTTCTGTTCATTGAAAAACAAAGTTACCTTGGCTACCGTATATACAAGCCTTGATTTGCTTTGTGCTTATAAAATGGTCCTTATCTTTTCATACTATGTATAAACATGAAGCCATCTTGCTTCTTTACTCAGTAGGATTATGATTACACCTCTCATATTTGGAAAAAGAACGCTGCCTAATGAAATGCTTACACATTTTCTGAGTACAATTCTGTTGCTTTTTTCCCCCTGATTGGCAGAGGAAAGGGAGAAGCCGGAATTGTTAGCTGAATCACAAGCTAGGAGGAAGAGAATTGCTACTGAATCTGGCAAAACAGAGCAGCAGGTTTTGTTCTCCTGCTATAGCTGAAAATGTAGCTAAAACTGGACAACATTTTTCTTGAAATACACCAAATCAAGACACCTTCTCTTGCATCGAATTTTGGATATGAACTAGGATTTGATCTTTTCAGGTGAGTCAACTTGTTGCTCAACTCTTCCAAATGCGAGTCCGAATGAAGAATCTAATGGGGGTAATGGAAGGTGGATCTATTCCTGCTTTGAGCGACCTTGAGGAATCACTGAAAGCCGAACAGAAGGTATCTTTTTCTGTTTTGTATGTCACAATGTAAGCTCTGATGTCTAATCTCTCCCTGACTATCAGGCACCTCCTGGTACCGCTAGGAGAAAAAGGAGATCAGGAACGCGGAAGCAATTTGTGGATTCAGGGGCGGCAGCACGGCCTAGTCCTCGTGGTTTTGGGTCGAAAAGTTAGAGAGGGACGCCGGACCTATATTGCTTGAGGATGGTTTTCATTTTTCAGAGTGACTTGCCCATTTGTTGTGGTCCGCTGTAGAGTTTCCTAGTGTATGCTTTTTGTGGTATCAGCTTGACTTGCATAAGCTTGTGTTTGACCATCAACCAAACTGAATAATTTTTCAACGGGCAGCTATTTATTTCTCCATTTTCCTTCATTGCCAAATGTAAATGCATGCATTAGTAGTGGTAGTGGTGGTGTTGTTTTCAATATTATTACTATCGGTTTGAAACCTTAAGATGTGTTGTATCCAACAGCAAAATGAAATTTGGATTCTTAGAGGGAAACGCCGTGTATGAGAGAATGCACTAAGTAGAGTCACATTTAGAATTGAATTTTTAGGCATCTTTTAAATGCGTTGGATTGGATATTTAAGAATTAAGATTGCATAGATGTATGTGTATGTGTGCAATTTCAGCAACGAAGGCTATATGCTCAGAAAAGCATAAAAACTAGCTTGTTATCATTCCAAATGTTCACCGGCCTTGCTTCTTCTCTTTCTTGTTTGGGAGGAATCAAAACCAATCCCAATAAGAAAGAAGCTCCTAAAAAACAGAAAGGCCTGGATTGACACATTAACCTTTCTAGATAATCCTTTAGAAAGCTACCTGGACTGAACTCCCAAGGACATAAACATTCTGTTGATGATGAAGTGGAAACCCTAGTAGTCAAGACATTGTGAGAAATAGGAATAGAGTAACAACTCCTGTACAGGAGAAAATTTCTCATTACAAAATCATGCTTCACAGTGCCAGAATCCATGAAGCAGATAAGCAGAACGAAACCTTATTACATGTTTATGAACCAGGAAACGTAAAAGTACTCAGATGAGAAACACTCTCATATCAGGAATTCTCAGTCAGCAGTCTCCTCAGTCTTCTTGGGTTTAGACAACAAATACCAGCCCAGTGCAGAAAGACCAGCAATCGTGCCAGCAACCACAGCATAGTTGCGATTCTTATCAGTTGAGACACCAGCAGTTGATTGTCCTGCCGACCCACTTGATTTTGCATCACCTGCTGCAGTTGCCGAAGACTGATTCCCCGGCTGGTTTACTCCCTACATAGTATTTAAATTCTATCCTTTTCAGTTCACAAATTCCATAAAACTAGATAACGAAAGGGTGCTTAGTTTTCTACCCATGCCTAAGAGCTAATTTGGCAGTAGCAAAGCATGCTATATGGTTTTAATGAGTTCAATACATTGTACAACTCAAACTCAAAGTAATCAACTTATACAACATGATAACTGATATCATGAACTTCTACAATGATAAACGCTGATGAATAAAGAGTAGATACACTAATACAACATGGTTGCAAATTTACAAAATCAAACTAAGGGTTGCTACCAGTCCAAATGTAAATTAGAATTTACCTTGCGAGCAAGCTTCTCTAGCTTCTCTTGCTCCATTTTCTGCGGAATCAAGAAACAAAATTAAAAAAAAAAGGAGCTTACTCTGGTGCAAATGCTTGACATAAACCAATGTTTTCCAAGAAACAAGCAGAAAAAGCTTACCCTGGTGCAAATGCTAGATAGAAACTACTGTTTTTCTATACCTAATTGAGATTCAAAACAACATATGGAAGAACAATTTGGTCTCCAGTACCATTCATTCTTTTAGGTCAAAGCATGCCGCCAATTTAACAACAATGCAATTCATACAATGAGAAACTACTATAGTACAGTAGATCGAAATCAAGAAATAGTAATTAATGGCGGCAAACAGAATGCTTCCAACCATTGTAAAAAGTATTGAAACAACATCCCGCAAATTAGTTTTCATATCTTGAAATCACAATAAAAAAAAACATCTAAATGCATGAAAATAAATTGCAAATCAAAGAGTAACTCTAATGCAAGATCAATCAAAACCAGTAAATATCAACTTATATCACGTTTAGAACTTAAAAAAGGGGAAAACCAAAAGATAAAACCCTAGCATTAGCGTAAACAGTCAACAGAAACATCACTAAACATGGATCCATCGATGCTACAGAGAAGTCCTAATCGAATCAACGAAGGCGAGCAAGGAAGGAGAGAAACACCTTGATGAAAACGTTCTCCGCGGCCTTCTCCTCCTCGCTGAGGATCTTCCCGCTGAACAGCCTCCGGGCCACGTACCTAGTCGCCATGGTGCTCCGATTCTAGAGCTTCAAGTTCTCTTTCTCTCGCTCTCTCGCTCTCACTGAAAGCAGCTGTGCTCAAATGGTCACAGCTTCGATGGCTTGCGGATCAAGGGAATGAAGGCGATCGTAAGCTTATATTGATCGTTCAAATTGCCTCGAGATATGATCAAACACGAATCTTGGTATTTGAAGTGTCAGCAACCTACGGTATTTGTTCATGAATCACAAGAAGATGTACGGTTGTATGGCCGACGAGATCTACAGGCTACAGCACAATCTTGTCGAGAGACCATATCGCGACCGTTCATTTTGCCTCAGGATGTGCTTCGTCAACACGCATCTTCATATTTGAGGTGTCAACGAATAATGGCCATGATTATAAGTTCAAGAGATCTGACGGACCAGATCATCAGCAAAACTTTTTCGCAGTAAAAACCCTATTTCTTCAATCCTAGGCACCAGCAAGGTCCTTTCCCCTTCTCAAGCCGCAGCGAAACCCTAGAAGCCCTTCTCCTTCTTGTCTTCGAAGATGGTACTTTACTCCGAGATCTTGATCTTTGTATCGTATTGTTGTTTCTTTACTTCTGGATCTCTCTTTGGTTGATGATCGCAGGCGCCGAAGAAGGATAAGGCCCCGCCGCCGTCATCAAAGCCGGCCAAGTCCGGCGGAGGGAAGCAGAAGAAGAAGGTTTGTTGCGGTTCCTCCTCTTCGGAATTCTTCTTTGATCTTCGTTACGTTTTTAAATTTAAGTGGTTTTGGTTTTCAGAAGTGGAGCAAGGGGAAGCAGAAGGAGAAGGTGAACAATGCGGTGCTGTTTGATCAAGCGAGCTATGATAAGATGCTCACCGAAGTCCCGAAGTTTAAGCAGATCACTCCGTCCGTCCTCTCCGAGCGTTTGAGGGTATCAATCTTATTTTGTTCTCTCTTTCTCAATTGACATATAAATCTGTATCGTTTTTGTATCTCGTTAAATGTGTGAATTTGTTTGAATTTATATATTTTTTATGTATGTATGATTTATATATTGATTGCTAGTCATTTGTGGAGAGAATGCGTTTTGTTATTTTTCTCACATATTGTCTGAAGAAGGCGTCGACTTTTGGCTGCTAGTCTTTTTAGAGGAAAATATGATTTGTTATTTTTCTTATATGGCAACTGATCAAGGCCTCAATTTAGTTATTCAATTACGATTTTGAAGAAGCACACCCTACTTCATGCTGAATCATGTGTGAATGTCTTTTGACTTGTGAGGTATCAAACTCATGAATGTGTAGTTATGTAGGATGCCAGGTTTTCTTTATTGAGTAAACTCATGTGTTATTTATTTGCTATTTTCCTTACATGGTGCTTGGTTAAGTTGTCACCTTATTGCAAGTGCATGATGATCCAAAAGATTTAGGGCTGTTTTGCGGTTCTTTTGTGTTATTGTTATCAAGTTGGACATCATGATGCCACTGGTCTATGACTTCTATTAACAATTTTAGTTTTTTTAATGTTTCATTGGTGCTTTTAAAATTTTATTGCCATAAATCTTCCTAAAGATATGTTGTTTTGGAATATTTTCATTGCTTCTGGATTTTTCATATAGCATATGACCTTTCTTTCTGGTTGAAGTTATCTTCTTCAAAAACTTATTCACCTCCTAGGTAAGATGCTTGTTGCGATTGGAATATACACAAGACTTGTGACACAATTACTGTTGCTATGATCATCTATCTTGCTTCCATCTTGTTTCATCTGTTTTTCTTGATTTATTTGCCCATGGCCTTTTCAAATATTCTGATGCAACTTGTTATCTATTATCACGTGGATTCATTGTTATTCAAATTTCTTTTTTTCATTTTCGTCTTTAGTAGCATTTAGTGGTTCAAGAGTTTAGCCTATGCTTTACTCGTAAGCCGTTGCAAAATAATATATGTTAATTTCTGAATAAAATATCCCTGTCTCATTACTGATTAAACTCTGTTTTATAATATCAATGGGTTTTACCTGTATACTCTCTTACTTAATTTGTCTATGTACTCCAATTTTAAAAGATCATGTATGTATTATAGGTTTGTTTTATTTTTCTATTACAAAAGTTTTCCTCGTGTATCTGTAGTCTATGTTTGCTTCAAGGTGCATGGATGCTGCTCTTGATGGATATTATCTGATAACTTTGGTCCTTGTTTTTTTTTCTCAGATCAATGGTTCTCTTGCACGGAGGGCAATCAAGGATTTAATGTCAAGGGGTGCTATTAGGATGGTCTCTGCTCATGCCAGTCAGCAGATTTACACTAGGGCAACGAATACTTAGAGAATGCCAAACTTTTGTTCGCTCTGTTGTTTCATTTTGTTTCTTGTGAGGAAATTACTGGTAATGCTTTGTCTATGGATGGACAGCACCATTTTATGATGCATCTGTAAGGCTTGTTAGAAAAGCTCCCTTGGAACTCTAGTTTTATTTGAATTTTTACATAATGTCATTTGTGTGGTAAGAACCATTTTTATCATGGATTGCGGCTTCAAATCTTATGTATGTGATATATTGCATTGGTGTAGAGCGGATAGGTGTGCGTCAATGTTTAGATTGTATTTGTGGCTTTTTGGCTTTTGATGGGTGCGACTTGTGAGGTGCTGCCTTTTTGTTCTTTATAATTAGTTCATCTCAGTTATCAAATAATAATTCATTATTTTGAAATTATGACAAAAAACTCATTTAAAAGTTTGCAATGAGGTTTTCCTTCAAGAATGTTCTGAATTTAAGCTGTTTATCATGGCACATTATTGTATTGGTTTGATATTATTGATTCTAGTTTTTCCTTGTTATTTTGTTTTTTTGGGAAAATAGGTGGCAAATGCTCATCATTTGGTAGAAGTTAGGAAATTTTTGCGTGGGTTTTTTTGTATTATTAATTTTAGTTTGAAAAAAATTATTTATAATTTCTTTATAATTTATAAGATTTAAAACAGTGAAATTAAAATTTGGGCTTCGAGCTGATGCTGGCTGATACACACATTCACTCAAAATTAAAAATTAAAAATTAAAAATTAAAAATCATAAAGTTTACATAATTCAAAAAATTTTGAATTTTAAAAGCCAAGTGTAACTCATAATTTAGAGGGCGCTCTAATGAGCTGACTCAGATCATCATAAAATCTACCCCTTGGCGGCAACCTCCTCTCTCGCAGTTCGTGCAGAAACGCTGGTTCTTCTTCTCCTCGAAGATGATATGCTTGGCTGTTGTTCTCTATCTCGACCTCCTTCCTCTAATCCTATTTCCTTGATGTTCCTTCTTTTCTCAAGCGCCGAAGAAGGATTAAACCCCAACGCCGTCGTCGAAGCCCGCCAAATCCGGTGGAGGGAAGCAATAGAAGAAGGTTCATTATGGCCTTCTTTCTCATTGGAATTCTTCTTCGATCGATCCGCTTTTCATTTTCGTCTGTAGATCTGGTTCTGAGAATTTTCTTGAGTAGTTTTGATTTGCAGAAGTGGAGCGAGGGGAGACAGAAGGAGAAGGTGAACAATGCCGTGCTGTTTGATCAAGCGAGATTTGATAAAGATGCTTTCCGAAGTCCTCAAGTTTAAGCTGGTCACTCCTTCCTTCCTTCCTCTCTGAGCGTTTGAGGGTTATAATCTCACACTTGTTCTTTCTTTCTTTGCTTTTGATTAGAATATGATGTTTGTGTCAATTATTTTATGATAGGCTATATTATATGTTGTTTAAAGGAATGAATGGAGGAAACCTGCACTTTGTTCTTTTGGTTCTGGAATTCATCATGATCTCATTTAATTGTTTACTGACATTTTTGAAAGATCATATGACATATGACCTTGATTTCCATTTTGTTGATTGGTTGATTTGTCTGATTGAGATCTCACTACTTATACTGGTTTGATGATTATTATGATTAGCATATTGTCAATGCAATTATGATCAATTCTCTCTTGCATTCTGACATTGTTGTGCTTGCTCTAGAGTTTATTATGTGTGCTAAGCCTGCGCTTTCTTTCTTTTTAACTTAATTTGGTGATTCTGGATATCATTGTGATTGGAATATTACCAATGCAGTTGTGATCAATAGTCTGACTCTGTTGCATGCTGATATTATCAAACTTTTTCTAGAATTTATCATGTATGCTGGTTAAATTACTGTTCTAGTTTATGAGCCTGCTTTTTCTCTCTCTTTGATTTAATTTGGTCATTCTGAATATTATTGTGATTGGAACATTACTGATCAGTTGTCATCAATAGTATCTTGCATGCTGGTATTATCAAACTTGTTCTAGAGTGTATCATGTATGCTGGTTAAATTGCTGTGCTAGTTTAAGTCTTTTCTTTTTCTTTCTTTATAATTTAATTTGGTCATGATGTATATTCTTGTGATTGGAATATTACCAATGCAGTTGGAATATTATGTATGCTGTTCTTGATTGTTGTGTGTTCTGGTTAAATTGCTGTGCTGGTGTAAGTCTATGCTTTATTTTTTCTTTTTAATTTACTTTGGTCATTCTGGATACAATTGTGATTGGAAAATTACCTATAAAGTTGTGATCAATGGTCTCTGCCCTTGTGATATTTTTCAAACTTGTTCCAGGGTTTATTACGCATGCTGTTCTTATTTAAGTTTATGCTTCTTTCTTTTTAATTTAATTTGGTGGTTTTGATATAGTATACCATGTTTGTAGAAAGAATAGTTTGAGACCTTGAATTGTCATTTTTATGTTTTGCATCATGATTCTTCTTTGTGCTGCCTCTAGATACCTCTCATTGATGAAGTTTCTTGGCCATCAATGTTCATTGCTCCAAATACCTATTTATGTGTGTGTATATATATATACACACATGATGCTATAGAGTGATCAATATTTTAACCTCATGCGAATTACTTTTAAACATACACTTATATGTTTTATTTAATTCTTTCAATATAGCCTGTTGTCTTGTCTCTGGTGGCTATATATATTATTGCCTGGCATTGAGTATGTGTAAGGATCCCATATTGTGAATTTTACCTTTTTCTTTAACATCAGCCAAGAAAACTGATCTTCATTGCTTGCTCTCAGATCAATGGCTCTCTTGCCAGGAGAGCTATCAAGGATTTGGATTTGATGGTGAGAGGCGCCATCAGGGTGGTGCCTGCTCATGCCAACCAACAGATCTACACCAGAGGAGAGCTACCAATACCCAGAGAATACCCAATAATTTTGTTTTCAAGGAACAAGTACCTCAGCTCTTTTCTTGGTTCAGTAGTGGTGTATCTTGTATTTTTTTCAGGAAATAACTCACTGTTAAATACCTGCTCAACTTATGTTACAAGGCCTTTTTCACTAATTCTCAATATTTATGAATTATATTTTGCCTTTGTTTCGCTTATATACTCTCTCTTTGCTTTGATGCAAGTCGTAGGGCGTGTGCAAAAATACCCTAATGCCTTTGAACCTTGCCTTCATTTTGTTAATTCGGGTGGTATTTCAAAAAATACACCCTTGTAAATCAGCAGTGCAAAGACCGACAAGAACTCTAAATCCATTAGCTTTATCCTATTGGACCCGAATCCGATAAGCTGACTTAACTGATTTCGGAGCTCCATCTCTCTTCCCGGCTTCTATATAAATCACGAGCAGCTTCCAATTCGAAACTCGCAGGTGAAAGGATGGGGGTGGCAATGCTGTTCCACCGAGCGCCGTTGGTGTCCATTCCCAGCTCTCACAATCTCATTTCCTCCACCTCCTCATTCCAAGCCCTAACCCTAACCTTGCCTTCTAGATCCTCCCTCTCCTTCTCCCTCTCTGCGTCCACGATCGCCTCCTCGTGCTCTTCCTCTCCGCTCTTCGACATCTCGCCATTCGTTCGATACGAGTGGCGCCCCATTCTCTCTGGATGGCTTTGCTCTGCCATCTCCGTCTGCTGCCTGTCCACTGTAGTCCCTTGCCTCGGCCGAGTCCCCTCCGCCCTCGCTGCTGCGAGTCCTGATCACATCGCTTGCGATGGACTCCGCCTCGCTTTTCTCCTGTTTCTCCGTTCCGTTGCGTGTTATCTCCAGCAAGCTTTTCTCTGGGAGGCTGCTCTCGGAGCCGCTTACCGGATCAGGGTTCATGTGTTTAATTGCGTGCTTGAACAGGATATGGGGTTTTTCGAAGGCAATGGTGGTGTTCCATCTGGGGATGTTGCGAATCGCATCACCACTGAGGCATCGGATATTGCGGAAACTGTGCATGCTCTCTTGAATGTAAGCTTGAATTTCGATTGTTCTTTTTAAAGTTTGGTTATACTTACTCATTTTATTCTTTGTGTTGAAGTTTTTCATGTTGTTTCTGAATTTATGATGGTCGTTGTTGGTGCTATTATTGAAGCAGGATCATGTTATTATTTGGTATGGATGATTTTGCAAACAATGAGCAGGATCTCAATTTATTAGTCTGATAATAAAATTTAATCCGACTTTCATCTACAAATTGTTCATTCTGATGTAGGCTAGACATTTTAGTGCAGAGTACAGTGCCGAATACTTTGCAGTTGATTGCAATGGCTTCTCAGATGATAAATATTAGTCCAGTTCTTTCTCTTGCTTCAGGAATGGTGAGTTCATGGAAACAAAATCTTTTTTGATCTTTCGTGTCACAATTTTGTATTGGAGTTAGATTTAAATGTTGTAATGGTAGGCATTTCCGTGCATGTTGTTCATCATGGCATATCTTGGCGATTGGCTCCATAGAGTATCAAACAAGGCACAATTAACTGCTGCCATGCTTGCTGCCTACCTGAATGAGGTGCTTCCTTTCTTTCAACACTTTGGTTGGTTTTCCAAGTTAGTTACTGTTGTATGGTTAAGCTGAATACCTTAGTTATCACTTATTGATGGGTGATGTATAGCTTTATTTTAGGTACTTCCGTCAATGCTTTTTGTAAAGGCCAATAATGGTGGATTGATTGAAGGCTATCGTTTTCAAAGGCTTGCACATGATGATCTCATGGGGCGTTTGGGGAAGAAGAAGATGAAAGCATTAATTCCTCAAATCGTACAAGCCATATATATAGCTGGTTTGCTTGTGCTGTGTGGTGCTGCCCTGGCATTGTCAAGAACCTCTTTTGACATGTCAAAGTTCTTTTCATTTGTAACATCATTGGCTTTTCTTATTGAGCCTATACAGGTGACTTTTTTTTATCCTGTTTTAGTTTTGGTTGATCCTATACATAATATCCTTCTTTCTTTCTTTTTTTTTTGCTACTGGTGAATGTGTCATTTGGTGACTTTGTAGAGAGCCCTCTTCTTTTGACTTTGGCACATTGATTTCTTCATTTGCATGTATGTGTCCTATTATAGTCTTTAAAGCTTTGAACTGCACAGGGTGTTGGAAAAGCATACAATGAATTGAAGCAAGGAGAGCCTGCAATAGAACGTTTGTTTGATCTAACTAGATTCAGCTCCAAGGTAATTTAGTTCTGTTTGGAAGGTAACTTCTGGCTGATTTCCTGACATATTTGGAAAATAATGGGGCATGTTAACATAATTAGCTTTATATTTACCTGATAAATTTCATAGTTGAAGTTTGGTTTGACTGGAAGGAGGCTTCTTTCACTTTATTGTGATCCAAGCATGGTTAATATAAAGAACTAGTATATACCCAAACATACGTATGGTACCATTGGTTTAAGATTTGTACTTATATGAAGTTATGGATGCTTATACTTATATTTTCTTCCATTTAGGTAATTGAAAAACCGAATGCTGTTGATTTAGATCATATCTCTGGAGATATAAAATTTTCTGGTGTGACATTCAGATATGCAGAAAACTTGCCTCTTGTTTTAAATGGATTAGATCTGCATATCGAAGCTGGTGAAACAGTTGCTTTTATTGGTCCCTCAGGAGGTGGGAAAACTACTCTAGCAAAGTTGCTCCTCCGCCTCTATGATCCTATATATGGTAAGTCATTTCTTTATTAATGTTGTGAAAACATATTTCATCTTCTGTGAACTATCCATGTGTATTTTGGTTCCAACAGGCATTTCCTATTTTGTGATTTCTAACGCATGTCTTTATTGATGGTGGGTTGAGGCATATTTTTGTGTTTATACTCTTATTATAGGGACTATACTCTTGGACAACTATGATATTCAAGACATCCGTCTGAAAAGTCTTAGGGAGCAAATAGTTCTAATTTCGCAAGACACAGTAAGCACAAGTTCTTGTCTATCTTTTCTTTCCCATATTCCGTTCTACGAGTATGAAGTTTATTATGGATTATGGAAGCTAGTAGGAGGTTATTGTCAATGTTAATAAATCATTTTAAAGCAATACCTCTCATATTTTCGTGAGCAAATAATTCCAAAATTTTCTTAGTGATGATTCTGTGCTATCAATAATAACCTTTTCTTTGCGTCGTAGATGTTGTTTTCAGGTACAGTTGCTGAAAATATTGCTTATAGACATCTAACTGGGAAAATAAGTATGGATCAAGTTGAGAAAGCTGCTAGCGTTGCTAATGCTGATGAATTCATTAGAACCCTACCCCAAGGGTATGAAACAAACATCGGACAAAGGGGCTCTCTTTTAAGTGGAGGCCAGAAGCAGAGGTGATATAATGTCCCACCACTTGTACCAACTAGCAGGATCATTTTTCATAATGTGCTTTTTCCGAGGACTTTGTTTCCTTTTGGCAATAAATAATTGGTCAATAACTGACATACCTAATCTTTTTTTATCCAAGCACAGGTTGGCTATCGCCAGAGCACTATATCAGAAACCATCAATATTGATTCTGGATGAAGCAACCTCAGCTTTGGACAGCAGATCTGAATTGTTGGTGAGACAAGCATTGGAGCATTTAATGGTTAATCACACTGTAAGTGAACTTGATTGTTCTTGTTTTGTCTCTTTACTGGTTTTATAGTAGAGTCAGTGTTCTGTAAATCCTTGGTAAATAATCCAAACATGGCGTTGATTTGATCATATGCTAGAGTCTGTTTTTATTCACATTTTTTATGTGAATATCTGGTATATGCAAACACAGGTTCTTGTCATCGCACACCGGCTTGAGACAATTTTGATGGCGGATAGAGTTTTTCTCTTGAGTGGTGGTAAGTTGAAGGTGGTGCCCAAGTCATCTCTTCTTACCCAAGATGGTAAACAAGCTTCACCCGAGCTGAGTGAGCTCATCATATGACCTGCAAAAACCATGCTGATTGGCTTGAGTTGTTTGGTTCAGTGTCTTGTCTTTCTTTCTTTTTAATCTCCGTGGAATATGTAGCTAGAGTTTGTGTTCGTTGCCATCCAAGTTCCCGCCATGCAAAAGTTCTACCATACATCAAGTTAACTTAGACAAGACAAGTGTGATTATATATTGGGCTGCAATGGAGTGGATAAATAAAACTCGGGTAACAGGGGAAGTGAAGGAAATTTGAAGGTAGTAGTAATAAACATAAAATATTTCAACATTAATAAATAAAATTTTATTATTTGAATATTTTAAATTAATTACAAAATATATTTATTTAATAATTAACTTTTGTTGAAAGACGGTACTTATCCTCCATGCCCTGAAGAGCCGGAAAAGGCCACCAAACCGCATCCTTCCTATTTGACTAAGGATTACATTACTATTCACGTCAACTGTTTAAGTATCCCACCGATAACAGTATAAGAACCTCCAAATTTGTTGAAAGAAAAGACTACAGTCTAAGCATGAAAAACGTTTAAAATATCTGAATCCCGTTAACGTTGTCCGGTGATCATTCATTCTCTATTATAAGTGAAACTCGGAATCTTATTTCATGTACTCCATTACGTCCCGTGTGACCTCTTCGAGGAAGGAAACGAAGCCCATGATGCTGGGAATTCCATTGCCATCAACATCCTGTTCCTCAATCAGATGACTTTCGAATGCAAAGGCATCATCCTGCCCTCCACGGATAAACTTAAGCTTTGGTGTGATGCTCCTCTCTTGCTTCAATCTATTGATTGTAGATCGCAAGAGGCCTGTAGAGACACATGTTAATTCAGCACAGCGTGTGCATTCACATGTTCACATCACAAAGTAAAACCTGAATCTTTTGTGGGAAATAATTTCTGAATGCATGCTGTAAATAAAAGATATTGAAATATGTTTTAACACTATACTTACAATCTTGGGGTGGAGGAAAGGGAAGTGATGGGTCTGCAGTTGACGAATAATAAACAACAAGATCTGTGAAGGCATCAAGAAAAAATATGGGACTTCCACTGGTGATCAGAGCTGCACGACTCAAAGAATGCCGGGGATAAGCTTGTTTATCAGGGGAAGAATATGAAGTCAACACGGGATATATTGCCCTCTGGAGCGAGGCAGGTTCCAGTGCACTGCATCGAAAAAAATAAATTATATATATATACTTCTTATCTCAGAATGTATGGAAAAAAAAAAGGATGTTAGCCAAAAAAGGTGATGGCAAGTTGGAAGTACCTGAAAAGGCACTGCAAGTATATCCTGTAATCGGGATGAACACCTTCTTCATGGAAGCGGAGAAGGGGGCTCCTGAGCAAAGCGAAAACAAGCCTAGGTAGGGGCTGCAACTGTGGGCATTGGGTAAATGCAACATCAACATGGGAAACTACACTTCCATGTTCATGTTGGGCAAGTTTATATGCATCATTGTACTGTGCGGTGAGAATAACTAGCCAATCATGAAGCAGCATTCTGCCTTCCCTGACTCCTTGCTCCAATGATGCTAAAATAACCTGAATGGACAGGTGTTAAGAACTTAGCGAATAGCACCATACCGACCTATAAAGATATTGTGACAAAGGAATACCTTATGAACAAGGATGGACAGAATGCTTTCCGAATCAACATTATCATAAAGTTCATTAATGTCTGCAGCCACTGTGTACTGTAAAGTTCGAATTCTTAATCTTCTCTGGACAAAATACCTGGGCCTATATCAAGACACACCAAGTCAAATAAACCAATAAGTGTACAATTGCTCTTTAAAATCAGATGGATTTGTAATGACCTAACAAGAGTATAACTAACATCGCTTTTCTTGTTTAAGACTCACTGTTTCATATCTTCAATAAAAACAATTTGAAGGCTAGAAATGACTTCCCAAGAAAATTGTGGAGCTCAAACAAGGACAATTGTGGAATTATAGGTCAGGCAGAAAATGTTTTATCATGCCTCAGGCAAGAAGAGTAAATAAATGATCAGTCAAAACTTTTAGAACACACAAGTAATTCACTTCCAACTAAAAATATTATACAATTGAATCAGTGAAATTAGTAAATATGATGGGCCATAAATAGGAAAAAAAATGTTGATTTTCAATCTCAAAGAAGAAAACGATATTAGCTTAGTCTTGTTACCTATTAACAGACTCTGATTGAGCATTCAACTTTCCTTCCTGAGGTACCATAATAGAATATTGAAATGCAATCTGTAGAACAGGTGGGTCTGAATGTCTGCCAGAGAAATAAGACAAATATAATATAATCAGTAATTTCTCAGACACTCTTCTACTAAAAAGAGTCAATACTTCACAAGCAAGAAGCCCACATAAAAACAATTACAAATTACAAGTAACGAAAAGAGCAACAAAAAATACTCAGTTGCAGATATTTTAATCACTAATTACAATCAGGAAAACATAACGGAGACCAAAGAACATTAATTACAGTCATTAGAGAAATCACCAAAGGAACAGATAACAGACCTGCACAAACTTTGATGTTTAGATTTCAGCAGAAGTGAAGAAGCTTCTTCCACAAGATTGAGAACATATATAAAAATATGCCAAGAGGAAATTATAAGCTAAATCTACTGCTGATTGCCACATTCAAGTTCAGTGTCACATTTGGTATTAACATTCCTCATTATGCTTTTTATGTAAAAAAAAAAAACAAATAATAGAAAGAGAAAAGAGTTTTATGAAGGAAATTTTTTCATATGGAGAAATTCAGAACATTAATATCACAATCAGCAAAGCAAACTGAATCCAAACATCAGCAGTCAGGTGACAGTTCAAACCACCCACTTCACAATTAAATTGGTTAAATTCCATGTTAGCATGTTCACTACAATTAAAAGTATTGTACCTGGAAAGACCATCATTACTGGAAAATTCGAAGTCATAAGCATATGTAGCAAAAGAATCACAGCAAATGATGTGTTGGACATTTTCATATTGAGGATCTGGAAAAAAATGGCCATACTGTTCAAAAGTGAAAAACAAAACAAAGTTACCAACAGGGCTTATGAAGTTATGTCATAATATATTCAGTGAAAGCAGTAGACAAAAAACATCAAGACAGATTTCATACAGAATGACTAGGCTTGAACTCCGAAGATGTCCTCAAACGCAAAATACACCCAAATGCATACGGTCGAATCAGCATCCGATAACTGTAAGATATGCTTGCTCAGATTTAATCCCTTCTTCTAGCAGAGGAAATAGTAATATGGGAAGCAATCTACCACTTGTAATCATAAATAATTATCAAAGAGTTTAACTGAAGATCAGTATGTAGATAATCAGTAGGAATATAACGTTAATTTCTGGTAAGATTTGTTTGGTTTAAAATTTAAGTTAAGCCAAAAAAAAAAATGAAAATCTAAATGCTGACTTACATGTCTTGAGGAAGTGTTGAGTCATCAGTATTTGAATACAGAAACAAAGAACCACCACTTTCAATACTTAAAAACTTTAGGGAAGCCAAGTCTGTGTATTCATTTGTAACAGCAAAGATATCAACACAGACACCTGATCGAACGGCGACATCAGCCTGCAAAATTGATTCACATGATTACACATAAAAACAAGAAATTTAACACTAAATAATGCATGCTGAACTTACAAGATCTTTGTAGAATGGTGTCTGTTCAGGTAGCAATGCAAGGTCAGCATCCTCTCCTTTGCTGGCATATTGTTCCCCATACCTTCTTGTATCTAACTGTCCTGCTCCATAATCAGGAGGACCAGAGAGAAAGGCAAATACCCTGGCTGCAACACCATGTTAACAAGTAGACAGTTCCACAAAAACATAAGAATTGCAAACATAGGTAGCAAACCTTTCTATTGAGATATGAAATAGACTTTACCATACCCAAAGCAAACGTATTCCCATATTCTGAACTCAAGTATTTAACAAGAGCCTCCATTGCCACTCCAAAACCACGGCCACCTAACAGGATTCCATCCAACCCTTGTCCAGCAGCTGTGGTTCTTTCCCAGGAGGTTGTTGGCTTCAATGTTTCGAGAGCTGCAGCTATTCGATCCTTATATTCATCAACCTGATTCACAAACGATTCAACCTTGTAAGCAACAAGAACGATAAGTTCAGTACTCAAAAGGAAAAAAAAAAGGAATCTGGAATCTAGCATAACAGTAATGATCAAGAACAAATTTAGAATATTTATGAAATGCTGGTAGGATATTGTTAAAAACATAGTGCCACATCTGACAACTGTAGTAACATACAGGAGCTAAGAATGAAAGTAACGGCATGGCATCTTCAAGATCAACTGGTAATGCACCATCAGAATCAGGAGGAATAAAAACATTTTTCACAACCGGTATAGGGCCTTGGATATCATATAGCCCTATCTTGTGACTGAACGTCATAAGACCAAACAAAGATCCCGGTGCTAGAGCTGCATAAATGATAACACACAAACATTAAAGAGACAAGAAGCTATGAAAACTAAGATATCAATGATTAACTGCACAACAATTACAAGGCCCAGATAGATTTTGAAGCTGACCTTCAAGAGCTGCCAAAAGGGCACTTTTGATCAGTTCTAAAAACTCCTCTGAGGCTGCAGGAAAATGCAATGAAGAAATATGAAGAAGTTATTTAATCACATACAAACACTATAAAAGCACCAAATTTTATATTAATTCTAGCGGCTTTAACTAAACATTGAACAGATTCACATTATGAAGAATTTGGAAGCACATTCTCTCTCAATGATTTTCACACTAAAGTTTGATATTGCAAAACAGGAAGACAGCAACAATTGACAAGCTACGATTCAAATTATATCAGATATGTGACTGATGGAGCATCTTCGGGTTGCACAAAATTTTAATAAGGATAATACTTTACCAAATCATTTGCTAGCCTACAGTGAAACAACATCATGAAGTTGTATCTCATTCATGCGGTTTCAATAGACTAGTTATGAAGGCCCTAATCAAATCATAGAACAATGAAAAATTATCTGTTTACAGTATTAATATCAGAATAATTTAACTATAACTTTCAACTCTTGATGAACTATTATCAAATAATTACAGGAAACATGGCGAACAACACCATCATACGATCCTCAACCGAACAAGCTCTAAAATGCTAATAAACAACATAAAAAGATTATTCATAAAGATTTCAATTGCTAATCAGATCTTACAAGATAAATCCACAGCCGCGACATATACGGGCATAGCTAGCGTTGCCTCTCCCTCAGATCCTTCCACTATGATCCACAAAACATTCCAATTCGTCAGAGCAAATCAACCAAAACTTAACAAATAATTCAAGCTCAGGATGATATCAGCTCAGTAAAAACCCTAGAACTAAGGAGGATAAATCAACCTGGGATCTCAAGATCAATGAAGGACGAGCACATCTCGGGGCAGGCCTGCTGGGAATGGGAGTATCGCTCGATGGAGCGGGAGGTAAGGCCATTGAGAGATCCGCAGAGGATGCAACTCCAGGACCACTGGTCGAGCTCGCAGTGTGTGTTGAAGTAGGCCCAGCAATTCTCGCATCGCGGGAGGAGATTCCCATCGGATCCGAGCGCCGGCGAGTTCCCGAGCTCGTCGGCTGGGGCGAAGGGGGTGACGGTCACACCCCACGGAAGCCCACAAGACTCCTGGATATCAGGGTCGGAAGGAAAGCGCGAGAGCGTGGCCCGCACCGCCATTGATAGGATCGGAGGAGATCGTAGGGGATTGGAGACAGAGAATGGAGGGCATAAAGGAGAGATAGCGGATCGGATTTGGGATCGAATCTTAACCCGAATCACAAGGATCCGATATGGGGTTTTGTTTTCCCAGTGCTTTGGTTTAAGAGTGATTATTAATTTAATCTATTAGGATCTTAAAATGAAGTTGATAATATGCAAATGTGAAATTTAGTGTTTGTTTTAATGTATTATAAATAACAAAAACAATTGTTATATATATTAATATACATATATATTTGAATAACTCAATAAATCACGGTCGTGAGAAAAGATAAAAGAACACAAGTAGCGACAAGTTTAATTCATCAACAAATCAATAAGATTCGAACCTTCCACCTATGATCAATGACTTTTTTTTATTTTTTATTTTTTGTTAAAAAATATGAACCAACTATCAGCAGGGTTCCAACCTTCAAGGCTTCATTACCTTTCCATTATCATGGATATGCTATAAAAAAAAAATGTGGAAATACAAATCAAATAATGCAATTTCACAGCAGTTCCAAAGCACACACAGCCTCTGCTTTTCTCATCGGAGAGAGGCAGTGGCAAATCTCTTTGATAACTAGCAGTGTATCAATCTGAGATATCATCCATCATAAAAAGAAAAACAAAAACTGTGGAAATAAACATCAAATAATCAGACAACAAGTGAAGTAGCATAATCCACAAGATCAACAACAAATGGGGCAATGTATCAAGCCATTCTCATTGCACTCTCCACATCTAACCATCTTCTTCTGCTCCTCATGCAGCACCTTGCAACTCCCACTGCACTCCATGCACATCACAAACCTCATTCCTCCACACCCCTCACACCACAATTCGGCTTTCGGTATTCCTTCTAACAACAACGCCAGTTTCCCTTCCTCTTCCAGCTTCAACACCTCATCAGCACCACCAATCAGCCTCCCCTTCACAAAAACCATTGGAACTTTCACTTCCTTCCTCCCCATCAACTCTCTTAGTTCCTCTCTATACCCAGAGTCCATTGATATATCCCTCTCAATCACCTGCACTTCATTGATCTCAATTGCAGATCGAACGGCATTGCAATCCTCGAAAGTTTTCCGAATCCCTCTCAGAGTTGTTGTGTAAAGAACCACAGCATTGGCACCTCCAGGAGGGCACTTCTCTTCAAAAGACTCAAGCAACAAAGCCGAAGAAGCTCGAGCTTTCTTTATCCTTGGATGGGGGTCTACCATCTTCTTTATCTGCTCTCCTTCTTCACATAACTCCCTCTCAAATGAGTCCACAAGTTCTGGATCAAAGAAAGGGCTTAGACTTCTTCTTGAGCTTGAACTCCCTGAACTTTCCTTCAATCTCTCAACTTTAGCATCTGCTGGAGTGCTCTTGCTATGAATGGATGGAATTGGGCCTATCCACTTCTTTCCCTTTTCTGAAGAATTAAATGGTTTTAAAACAACTCTATTTGGATCAAGAACTGACCTTTCTGGTTTGGGTGAGTTGTTGTTCTCCTTGCCGGAGAACAACCTTCTCCGGTTCTTCTTCGGCGATGGGATGGTCCCAGGAGTGGGCATACGCTGCTGCTTTGGAGTCATAGTTCTATCCAGTCTCTTCAATGGAGTCCAGAAAGGTGTGCCATCATCCAAATCCTCCATGAGATCCCTCACATTGATGATCTCTGGTGGCTCTTCTTCACAGGTGACTTTGCTCTTGAAATGAGAAGGGATGATTAGTGGAGTTGGAGGAGATCTCCTCCATGGTTTGGTTTCCTTGTCTTCTTCTTTGGATTTGGGTTCATCTAGATTCAAGACGCCGTAAGTGGTGGAAGTGAGGGAAACTATGTGGTTTGGGGGCTCGCCGGAGGTGCGGCGATCGCCGAAAAGGAAGCCGTTGTCAATATCAGTGGTGGCCAAGAGCTTGGAGGAGATGCACCCCATGATCTACTAACTTCTTTCTGTTGTTTCTTGTTCTTGTTCTATGTTAATCTTTGGTTTTGGTTGTATAGCATTAGCAGTTGATGGGTAGTGGTTTTTTTGAATTCCAACGGTTATGTCTGAGTGGAGTAACGGTCGAAATACTTGGGCAAAGAGGGGACAAAAGCAACTCCTGATCTTATTTAATTCTTTTCTTCTATTTTATTAGATATAACTTAGTAGCTTATTTTAATTTTTTAAATGTTAAAAATTTGAACGGTTCAATTAATTAAATGGAATTTTTAGAAGTTATGGAATAGAGAGATTTAGTTACCACGGTAAAAAATTAGAGAATTTTTATTATCTACTATAATATAAAAAAGAACTTGGATATTGAAATTAGCATTTTGATTTTTTTTTTTTAATTAAACCATGTTTACTTGTATACAACTTACACCACTAAGATAAATATAATAATAAATATCATCTATGAATGTGTATAGACATCCACAAATTATAAAAAGTAAGAATAATATAGGGGATATTCACAGACATGTTGTTTGGGACGTCCCAAAGTACACAGCCTCTAAATAATAATAATCACAACAAAATAAATATATAACCTATGTTCATATATGGCTTCCATAAAGAACTGGTGGAACCCTTCACCACGGCTTGTCCTGATAAGCAGGCAGCGTTAGTTCAACCAGATGCCGTGGTGGCACTGGGCCGTTCTTGGCCCATTGATTAATTCCAAGACCAATAAAACCCCAACCAAGAAGGCCTAGACCATGACCATGACGAAGCCCAAGCCCTCTTGAGCAATAGTCTGCGATTATGTGCACAGCAGCACGGCCAGAGAAAAGAAAATGAGGAATTTGAGAATATGAAGTTTTTCATGTGTAAATGTAAAATTTAAAGCCAAAATTTGCTCCAAGTTTCAATGTGTGTGTTTTTGTGTGTGTGTGTATATATATATATATATATATATATATATATATATATATATATATATATATATATATATATATATATTAATTATAAGTGCATCAAATGCAATTAGTTACCACTACATGCATCCAGATTGACTTAAACTAAAGTAAGTTGAAAATCCCATGTCTATGTCTGATACAGTAAAATCAATGTCGCTATATATATATATAAAAGATACAAAACTTATGATCAAACCAAAAATTTTCCTTTTTTTTAAAAGATACACTTAGAACATATTAACAATATAACACTAATCGCATTTAATCGATGTCATTCTTCACTATTAATTTCATTATACATTTTACTTAAAGATTGCATTTGCTATCATTAAGAAATAATGTATTTAAATAAATTTATAGGGTTAAATTTAAAAAGTTATTTTTTAAAATAGTTAAATGGATAAATAATTTGGAATAAAAAAGAAAAACTTTGTGTGTGAGAATTAACAGATAAATTGAAAAGAAGGGAGTGTATATATCACTATGGATATCACAATTGTATTTATATTTGAATTGTGAATTCTCTAATTTAGCATCCATCCACCCTCCATGTGCAATTAATAGTTTGGTCATAATGTAATTAATAAAGTGGGAATCTTCAATAAATAAAGAAACACTTAACCACCATATATATGATGGATTGCATAGAGTGGTTGCACTGACTTATGATGGCACATAAACATTCCCTTATTCCCTTGGAAATTTGGAATCAATCAATAACTATGTAATTAAATCAATAAACTTTTGGAAAAACAAAATTATGAGCAGTTGGATTCTCTGAAATTTGAATCAATTTCACCCAATCAGGAATAACCACATTTACACGGAGACAAATTTGGTCTACCGAATCAATTAAAAAAAACAAACACATTCAACAGGACACAAAGTCCTCTGCATGGTTTTGTGTTTGATGGATACTTTTCACCAACTTATTATTCAACAATTTTCCACAATTAAGACACAAAAATCAAAGACTAATCTATATCTTGATTTTCATGACATCTTCTACTCCCCATTTCAATGAATTCTGGGCTAGAAAAGATCCATGCCTGTCACATAGCCAACACTCAATTTTGGACTCATTAAAAGTGACACATATTATAAACAATAATAAGAAGAACAGTAAAGCAAGTTTCTCTAGGTACTTGTTTGACATGTTCTAGAAGAAGACAGTAACAATTCCTTGGTTTTTTTTTCTCTTCAGTCTTCACAGATATTAAAAAAAAATAATAAGAAAAACGTTCTAGAATATTGTGAACAAGTTCAAAGGCAATGGCTGCTCATTGTAGTTGGATAAGCAAAAGAGTCTTCCATTTGCTTCTTCAATGTTTTTCTTTTTCTTTTTCTTTTTCTTTTTTGACTCACTTTCAAGGACATATACACATATATATTTATCCATGTGAAGTTCATGATGCTTCTTTAGTTTGGTTCTTGATTGATTACTCTGTTACGTCAAAATGGTTGACTGGATTTGTGGATGGATATTAATTCACTCCAAGTAAATCACTGTTTGTTTATTTATATTAAAAGAGAGCCGTGGGAAAGTGGGAAATGGGATAGAAGTCTCATTAATTGAAAGCGACGGAAGGGTTTATAATAAAATAAACGGGAATTATTATTATAATAATGAAGTTGAGAATATTATAATATTATAGTAATGTGTAATAAATAACTATTTGTTGAGAACTCATTATCACTTTTAATAACAGTACTAGTGTACTACTATCTCAAAATACTTTATGTATTTATAATTTTGAATAAATTTAAATTTAAAATAAAATAAAATTTTGGATTCCTTAAAGTAATCATATTATAATACAAAAATTATCTTTTAGGTATTTTCTCAAAATATATTTGCGTCTAAAATTTTGAACAAACTCAGAGTTAAAAAATAAAGGATATATTTATCAGAAATTTATTGGTTTGTTATGTGCCACCACCACTCAGTAACATGGGATTACGTTAGAAGCTTGTGCTTACATTGGAAACTTCCATCATTTATGTATACAGTGTATCTGTACTCATTATATATTGAGTGAGATTTAAATATCTGACTTTTATATTGGAGCAAATGCTTTATCCATTAGTCCAGTCCAATGTTAACATCTCTAGAGCTTTCTTCATCTATATACTGCCATCTCTCTCCTAATTAAATGCAATGGTTTATTATAATAATTACATATTGTAAATAATCCCTTGATCGTCAGCAGGCAGCAGCCCATATAAGGATGGTCAAGTCTAACTAAGTCACATCACAAGGCCTATTGAGAGGAAAATCATGTCGATGGCGTTGTCAAATGACTCAAATGTAGAGGTTTAAGTTACTCTTATTTATCAAAGTCTATGATGTGACTTTAAGATTCTTTCTTCTTTAAATATATATATATATATATATATATATATATATATATATATATAGACACGCACATAGATACATGTGCATTAGGTCACCAATGGCGTCTCAGGGTTTTGTATGCTCTGTTTCAGGCTTGGACGAATTCCGTGTGCGCGCTTACTAACGTGCTCAACCATATGACTTTTGTGTTACTCCTATTGCTTTTTTCTTTCATCAAAAGCAAATTTGATTATTCTTCATTACTTCACTTCTCCTAATCACCATCTTAATTCCAATTAATCCAATGTTTTCCTAAACCATTTCAACATTATGCTGAACCTTCGCTTTCTTTTTTTTTTTTTTTTTACAAAAGTAATTGGAGTTATCAAGTCACAAATATGTACAAAATTAAATTAATTACTGATGGTTTAATGATCTCATCAAATGCATCATAAAGTGACTTAAAAGCTTTATTACCCTATAACTTTTAAAATACGCATACATCAACAAAAAATTCATTGATCAATAAACAATATAAACGGTGTTTTTGCTCACTTTTTAAATTCAATAATATGAAATTAATATTCTCAATTTTCTTTATTAATATTAATTAATTTTAATTAGTTATGAAGGTTTAAAAACATAACCTGTTTTCTCAATGTAAAAACGAACTCATTGTTATTCCCAGAATACCCTTATAAATTCCTATATAAGATCACCACTCCCTCGTTTCCACGCTATCACTCCTCTATTTTCTCTTTGATCTAACGTCACAAAATGGACCTTGAAACCCTCGTCCGAGGAGGCAGCGGGCGCGTCGCCTGCGAGACCGTCATAGCCGGAGCACCACCGGACACGGCGGCGGCGGTGATGGCGGAGGACCCAGACTTCCCTCCGGAGTCAATCACAATCCCGATCGGAGATGAGATCGAGTGGGTCGATCTCAACGCTGTATACGAACGCGATGACTCCACTAAGGGCAACACCAATCCCAAATCTCACCACGCCTACGTCACCGCCACTGCCGATCACCGGATCTCCAATTCCAAGCGATTCTCTGGGAATCTCAAACCAAAGGCCCCCATCATCGCCCTTCCTAACAAGATCCAACACTCGGGATATCTTGGACGGAGCTCGCGACGCTCGGCCAGCGTGCGGACCTTCATCGAGAAGCGTCGGAACACTGGAGAGGCGGAGCGGGAGCCGGGATCTCCCAAGGTCTCGTGCTTTGGGAAAGTACGCTCGGAAAGGGAGAGGCAGCGAGGCGAAATCCGGCAGCGAGGTGGCGGAAGGGGGTTCTGGATGACCTTCTTCTGTTGCACCGGTGGGGATCGGGAGTCGTCAGCCGAGTTCCTTGCCGAGCAACACTTGGCGCCCTCGTGGAGCAAACCGTCTTCTTTGCCGACACAAACGACGGCGCCGGCGCAGGCGCAGGGGCTTGCGGGAATGAAACGTTTCGCATCGGGGAGAAGGCCAGCGTCGTGGGGAGGAGACGATGATGGACACGTGGAGTGGTCTGGGCCGTTGGATGAGGATGGGTTACGGATTCGCCGGTCAGTTGGGTCGATCGAGGACGCGAATCGCGAGGCCGATACGTAGACTTTTCCTTCCTCTTTTTAACGCTTTCTGTAAAGAGAAAAGGGTTGAAATTCCTTTTTTTTTTTTTTTTACTTTGTAGTTTGTGTTTATTTGAGAGTGAAATTGCAAAAATTATAAATTATATAACTAAAAAGTTCATAACTCGGGGACAAAATGGGAGATGATTTCATAAAAAAAATATATATATATACTTTATATATTTTTGTTTTTTTTTCTCTTTCCATTCATTAATTATAACAATAAGAGCCCGCAAACAAATGAGAAGATACAAAGTTTCTCCTTTTTCTTTCCATATCTCTCTGCATCATGCACTAATAATAAATAAAAAAAAAAAGGAGGTTTAGTCATCATCATAGTAGCCATTAGTGATCCTTTTCTCTTTATCAAGATTAAAACGGAACACGCTCCTCCCGTTCATCGCCTGCACTGGCCTTGAGTTATTCTTGTAATCAGCTCCAAGTGGTGCTTGTAGTGCAGCTACTTGGTCCTCAGAAATTTCTCTTATCTGAAATTATAGATAATACAAATTAAAAAAAAATTAATTCTTAATTGATTATGTAATTAATTAAAGATTATTATCTAATAAAAAATAATACCTTGCCGATAATGAACCAATTAACGTTTTCAACGCAGGGAGGGGTGGTAAGAGAGCCTGAATAGCTCCAAAACTTGGTGTATTGGCGTCTCAGGGACTTAGTGTTGAGAACGCCAATGGGAATGTGGGTCTCTTGATCTGCAGAGCAAGTCTGCTTAGCCAGCTGGGACAACTGGTCCTTAAACTGAAGGAGCACCTTGTCTTCATCTCCATACTTGTAGAGGATGGCCACTATGGCTATGCTCCCATCATCACTGAAGTGGATTAAATGAAGCTCCGCAGGGAATCTATATATCATTAAGTATTTCTAAATATTCAATATATAACAACCTATGACTTTTATTTTAAAATGAAATAAGAGAATGCTGATCAAGCATGTCTATATATACATGCACCTTTCATCATCAATGGTGTGTTCCGAAGGAGTGTGCCAAACCATCTGGACCAAGTTGTGCTTCTTTTGGTTCACGAAGATGGAACCCACTGGCTTATCGAATCGAAGCTGTATATATATATATATATGGAAAAAAAATCATCTACATTGTTATCAAAGCTATAATTAATATTTATATAATAGAATGAGTTATGTAACAAACCGCAATGTTGAAGCCATTGTTGACAAGGGTGGCATTAGGATCAGTGTAATCGCCTTGCACCGGCACCATTTTTTTATAAGCTACGGAGCCGTTGTTTTCTTTGATGATGTTCACCGGAGATTGATTTTTTCCATGTGAGCATGTGGCAAAGTCCTGGCTCAAACTACCCCATTTGTCAGGCCCGGAGTTTCCACTATATCCGAAATTAATCACTTTTATCATTCACGTACAATAAGAAAAAGAAAAAGAAAAAAAATTAGATTTTTAAGAAATATGTAAAATAACATCCTGATATATTTAATGAGCATTACCTTTGACGTGAGCTACGGCATGAGTGGCAAAAAGCAAAGCTACTCCGAATGCGAAAATGGCACCCTGAGAAGCCATTGCTGTCATCTTGGGTGTTGATCTATGTCTTGTTGCCTTGGCTTGTTAATTTCTCTCTTTATATTGTTTTCCCCCTCATGCTATATTAGAAACCATGGTTTGTTTTAAGTTTTAGAGTGCTAAATAAAGGCCTTGGAATTGGTCTATTATGTCCTAATTAAGGACCATTTTTGTAGCTAAAGCTTGCTATTATGTCTAGAGGTTATCCGTGGTTGTCTCTCTTTCTCAAAGTAACAGCTTATTAGAGTTTGCAGATTTACATCCTGCTGACTCTTTAGTTAAGTAATTCTATTTTGAAAAAAGTCAAAAACCTATGACCATTGAATTATAATCCATTCAGAATCAGTGAAATCATTATTGTACTGCAAAATGGGATGACTCGTATTATTTTTAACAAGTACTGTGTGATAAAACTGGTTCATTTTCTTTTTTTTTTTTTTTTTTTTTTTTAGATAGGGCGACAAGCACCAACTCTAAGGGACGTACGCATGGTGGAAGATTGAAAGGACCCGAGGTACCACTGGGCTACAAGCCCTTTGATATAAACAACCCTTTTAGCGTCACTTTCTTTCTTTTTCTCGGATGTTGTCTTTTTTTAATTTTTTCTTGGTTCGTTCTCTTCTTTTTTTTTTTTTTTTACAGACGCTACAAACAACCGTGTGTGTGTGTGTATGTTTCATTATTATTTTCTTAAAGAATTTGAAAGGAATGAAATGTGAACTACTCTATTGCACAGTGATGACATACTCCATTATATACCGAGATTTTTAATAATCAAATCAAATTATCTTAGATAATGATGTTAAATTTTAATCCCCTTCTTTTTAAAAGAAATGAATTTTTATTTCTTTTGTTTTTAAAAAAAATAGGGATAAATTACAAAATCATCGAAATAATCATATCAAGAATATGAGATGTAGTATTTTATATTTTTTTTTAATTTAAAAATTGAGGGTTAAATGGAGTGGCTTATCCATATTTATAAAAATAAACAAATAAATAAGCTAACAGCACAAACTACCAACTATAAGAGATTTATTGATTAGATCTTTTATTTCATTTTATTATTTTTTTTTAAAACATGGATAAATCATGAGTAGAATCTAAACCATCATTTATCCATAACTGCTTTACAAACCCACCGTCAAACTGTTGCTTCCTCAGCTCCTGCTATTGTTGATCCTGCTTCCATGGTGGCAGAATCAAAATACTAGGGCTATTTTTGACAATGGCATGTTTACTCCTTAAACTTGATTTTTTTTATCAAGTGGATAAACCATAAAAATATATTAAAAGAATAAAAAAGCAAAAACGAAAAAAAAAAAAGGCCATTACAACAGTTAAAATTGATTTTTGGGTCTCTGTTTTCCTAATCTGTTTGTTATCATTAATAAAATGTTTTAGCAATTTATAATATTTTTCTCTTTCCTTCCTGATATTATCTCTTGGCAGAGAGTGATGCTCTAATAATACTCCTTTATGTACCTTGATTGTTGGATTAACATATAAACCCTTTATAGAAGGAAAATTTAAACCCACTCCTCATGGATCTTAGACTCACCATGCAACTGTAGGCATATATGCAGGGGCTTGAGTAATTTAGCAGATTGAAGAACAAAAGAACAATAAAACTCATCAGGAAAACCAAAGCAATGGCATACTTTTTTTTATTAAGAAGCAGTAACTTTTACAAATATCTTAGAGCCTTTCTCTAATTATACACTTTGCAGTGATGAACAACCATCTCAATGTTCAATGTGTTTCAGTTAGCCTCTTTGGGTCAAAGAGCTCAACTGTCCTTCCATTCAATGCCTGAATTGGCCTGGCGTTTTGCTTACACTTGATATCCAGTGGTGCTCTAAGTGAAGCTGCCTGCTCTTCAGACATCTCCCTCACCTACAATAATATAATAAAAATAAATAATCACATTGTGTGAAAAATAAATAAAAAATTACTCTATGTTCTCAAACAGCTAAAAATACCTTGCCAGCAATGCATTGTGTGAAAAATAAATAAAAATTACTCTATGTTCTCAAACAGCTAAAAATACCTTGCCAGCAATGTTCCAGATGACATTCTCAGTGCATGGAGGTGCTGTAAGAGAACCGATATATCGGTAATACTTCTGACTTCCTTGCTTCAATGCCTTTGTGTTGATGACTCCAACTGGGATATGTGTTGCATTCTTATCTTTTGCTAACTCATCCACCTTCTCTTTGATCTGGAGACCCAGTCTTCTTTCTTAGTGATTTATGATTTTTTTGACAAAAAGTAGAAATTAAGTAAAGAGCACACTGCACTGCACTGCACTGCACTGCACTGCACTGCACTCCACTACACTACAATACCTTATGAAGAAGTTTATCTTCATTGCCATACTTATACAGGATTGAAACCACAGTTATATTTTTATCATCACTGAAATGAACAAGATGAAGCTCCACTGGGTGTCTGTTTAAATGTCAATGCCAATTCATGAACAATCAAACAAAACAAATCTAGGCTGAAAACAAGGATCTGAATGATTATGTAAATGAAGTTTATCTGCACACCTGACACCATCAATGGTATGTTCAGCAGGTGAATGCCAGTGCATTTGTTTGAGGTGGTACTTCTTCTCATTCACAACCACTGTTCCCACACTCTGGTTGTATTGCATCTGCAGAAAAGAAAAGATATTCAAAGTTGGCCAAATTGTAAGCAACAATGTGAGCTATATAGTCTTATATGTTCAGAAATAAAACAGACCATGATGTTGACAACATTGTTGACAAGGGTTGCATTGGCAGGAATGTAATTCCTTTTCAGAGGTTTCAAGTTTGCATTCCGGACTGCATCTTTCTTGACAATGTTGATTGGAGATTGATGTTTCCCTTCTGAGCATACTCTCAAGTCTGGGCTCAGAGTTGCCCATTTGTCAGGTCCTCTTTCTCCGCTATAAGTGAATTCTACCTCTTCAAGACAGAATTGCAGTTACAAAAAGTACAGAGCAAAGTATCAGAATTAGGTTTCTCATAGAACAGAAATTAAAGAAGATGAAACCAATTAGTACTCACTTTCTTCACCATTACTGTTGTTGTTGTTGCCATTGGAAGCAGTAAGAAGAGAAAGAAGCAATACAATTATGAACAAAGACACGTTGCTTGGGAAAACAGCCATTGCCCCCTGACAAGGCACCTCACGGGGCAAGCACAAGTATGGAGTTAATAACTTAACACACCTGCACCCTCATCCCACATGAGCAGAGAGGTTCAAACTCATCTCCTTTGCAGGAAGGGGAGCAGATGCTAGTAGACCAAGAGGTCCTTGATTTGGCTGGATTTTCCTCTCAATGTTGGGTTTTATATCTCCCAATGCTTGGTTATATATACTTTTCTATAAAACTATTTTTATGTTTTCAGTCTATGAAAAAGAAAGGAAAAACAAGAAAAGGGTAGAGGTTTTCTTGTGCTGTTTTGTGGTTTGCAGCCACTATTTATATAGCCAAAACAAAACTAAAAAAGCTATTCAGAAACTCTAAATATATGCAATTATGCTGTACCCACAAAACATGGTGAAACGCCAGAATGGTGTTTGTTAGTTACCCTCTGAATAAAGGAAGATGGTATTATATAATAAGAATTATAGAACTGCGAATAGGTGGTATAAGGTATGATAATCATAACAAACAATAAGACCTTCAAACAAAAAATTTACTCATAAACAAAATCATAATAGAAAAGTATAAAAACAACAATGAAGACGGTTCTGATTACACAAATCATCTTAAACAATGTTCAATTGGTTTCAGTCAGCCTCTTTTTTTGTGAAAAAACTCCACAGTCCTTCCATTCAATGGCTGAAGAGGCCTGGAGTTTTGCTTATACTTGATATCAAGTGGTGCTTTTAGTGCAGCTGCCTGCTCTTCAGACATCTCTCTCACCTGCATAATAAAATAAGTTTCAATCTTGTGTGGAAAAACAAAAAACTCTTTAAAACTAAAATTAAAATGTTCTCAAACAAGTAGAATACCTTGCCAGCAATGTTCCAAATCACATTCTCAGTGCATGGAGGTGATGTAAGAGAGCCAACATATTGGTAATACTTGTGATTTCCATGCTTCAGGTACTTTGTGTTGATGACTCCAAGTGGGATATGTGTCGCCTTTGCGCCTGCTATCGAGCAAGTCTCTTTAGCTAACTCATCGACTTTGTCTTTGATCTGAAAATCCAGTCTATCTTTCTTAGTAATATATAAAAAAATGTTTGATAACTGGAAAATTAAAAAGTAAATAACACAGCACACTACCTTAAGGAGGAGCTTATCTTGATCACCATACTTATACAGGACTGCAATCACAGTGATGTTTCCATCATCACTGAAGTGTACCAGATGAAGCTCCACTGGGTGTCTGTTTTTTTTCCAATTGGCAATTCATGATTAATCTAATTGAAAACACTAATTCACTGAATAATAATAAAAAAAATGAAGGCCATCTGCATGCCTAACACCATCAATTGTATGCTCAGCAGGTGAATGCCAGTGCATTTGTTTGAGGTGGTACTTCTTCTCATTCACAAGCACTGTTCCCACATTTTCGTTGTATTGGATCTGCTGATAAGAAGTTCAAAGCTGATCAAACTTTATTCAACTGCTGTGAACTAACTAGTCCTATGTTCAGAAATAAAACAGACCATGATGTTGAAAACATTGTTGACAAGTGTTGCATTAGTGGGAATGTAATCTAACACCAAAGATTTCAAGTTTGCACTCCAGATTGCATCTTTTCTCACAATGTTGACTGGAGATTGATATTTCCCTTCTGAGCATGCTCTGAATTGTGGACTTATAGTTCCCCATTTATCAGGTCCTGTTGCTCCACTGTAACTGAATTTCACACCTTCAAAAACATCATTGCAGAACAAAATCATCAGAACCAACTCTGTTCCTTTGAGAATTAGAAATAAAGAAGGTGAAGGCAATTCACTTACCTTGTTCGCCGGTGTTGCCACATGCAGCGGTGAGATCAGCAAGAAGCAATGGCATTATGCACAGAAAGACGATGTTTCCAAAAGCAGCTATTGCCTTCATTTTCTCAATGGTGCTATCTCTGCCTGTTCAGAATGAGTCTATGTATTGCCCACACGAGTCTGCAGGTATATATATATATACTTCAAATATGTACAAAATGAAACTGATCTTCAAATGCAGTAAATATCAGCAAATGGCATAACATGTTGATTAAGTCAACCAAATGAAGTTTATATCTTGTATGAGAACATTGGTATGGCCAAAATAATGGTGGTGCTTGACTGTAAATTAAGTATTGAACAAGTATGCATCAATGTTATAAATAGTGAGATACTTATATGAAGTTTGGATTATGTGATTGAATTATCGTAAGAATACGATTCCTTTTTCAGAGTTTGATTAGGACACGCTCTTGCTTCTAGAGTTTGTACTTTGAATATTGCCGTCTTCAAACTCCTATGCAAAGAGCATGACAAAAAATTAAAGGCAATCTATGAATGCTTCAACATGAAGACCACAAAGATGTTGAATTTGTCTTTCAATAAAGATGTTGTGTTATTTCTCAGTTTCTGTTTCCACCCTCAATGTACCCCTGCATTTGTGTTGTCCAAGTCTATGTTTCTTCCTTGCTATTTTGCCATTATATATATATATTTTTTTTTAAAAAAATAGATAAACCAATATAAATTAAAAAAAAAAAAACCAAGTATAACCAGCTAAAAAAAAAGCCACAAAACAGAGAAAAAGAAAAAAGTGACACACGAGACAAAATGATCCATCAGAAATAGAAACTAAAAGAGTAGGAGGTGGGAGGATGAAACAGTGTATGAAGGTCGTGAAAGCGGTCGCGATTTTGATCTCCGTTTGAGATAAAAAAACAAGCTCAAAATCTTTTGATGAGATAAAAGAGCCAAATTTAATAAACATAAGGACAATAAAGATCCAAACACCAGCACTCAAACAGTGCCCCACAAACTCTCAATGATTAGCAAAAAGTAGTGTGTGTATATATATACCTTCCCCAGAAGCAGCTGAACAAGTGTGGGAAAGGCAATATAAGCATGGCATACTTTTTTATTGTCAACTGAAGGAATCAAGTGATATATCCACCTTGGAAGGGCCATAACCTTAGTTGTTTTTTTCCCCTTTTATTATTGGAAAAAAGAGCACCATAACTTTTGAAACACACTACTAGTGGACCGTTTTCCTCTTCACTCTCAAAAGTAAAGTGAATCTAGGGACATGCTGGAACCTTCCAGTCTCCATTTTTTTTTTTTCATTTTAATTTTTTTTTTAACTGTGTTTTCCCCTCTCTGTCAGTGGTTTGAATTATCTTAGTCCTCTGTTTTTGTTACTAATAAATTATGATTTATTTATTATAAGAAAAATGTGTGAATATTCTGTGAGTCACTCTATTTCTGTTATTAATACATTATGATTTATCTATTTTTATATATAAAAAAAATTCTATGTGTGTGCGTGTTTTATTGTAATTCATCTATTTATGAAATTAATCCACCAAAATTGGTAAGAATGAATGATTTGGAAGGTTGAATTATTCTGATTAATTTTGTAGGTATCTATCACATTCTTTCTTAATAATAAGCAAACAAAACTGAAATGAAGCCCATGTTGATTTTCGGCTTGCGCTTGCATCAATTATGGGGCCTTTAAAGAAGCATTCAGATGACTATGATCGAAAAAAGAAAAAGTAAGCCATTATTAATAATGTGTTTCATATATTTATGTTGGAGTTTCGGTCAAATGTTGTGATAGGAAGTTGACAAATGGGTTGGCTTCTCTCCAAATGATAATAAACACCATTTTGATTAAAGAACATGAACCATTGTGTTTTAAAACAGAGCTAGGACATAAACATAAGCCAAAAGAGTGATTAGGTGTGTTATTTAGAGCGTCATTTCATGTTTCTCCTCACGATGAGTTTTTTATTTCTTACTCTAGAGATGACTGTGGGAATATAAAAATAGAGAACAATGGTGCATCAAAGATTGTGGGTATTGGAGATTTTTTAATTGAAGATTAGCTAGTCTTGAGTATAAATTACTACTGAAAGATGTTAGTTATGTTTCAGTTATGCCCCTAAACCTAATGTCCCCATGCAAACTTGATAATGAGAGGTTCTTTAATCGGTTTGGTGAAGTAAGTGCAAGCTCACCAAAGACTCCCTAATGATTGCAAGAGAAAGGAAGACAAACACACTCTATGTTTTGCAAACTAAATTTCACAAAAAAAAAGGTAGACTTATTTTAGAAAATGCATACATTAATTTATGGCACAAGATGTTTGGTTAGATTAGTGAGAAAGAACTTTATCAATGACCTCTCAAGAAGGTCTGGACCATTGCTCTAAAGACCAAAGATTAGGTGCTTGATGACGGTTGAACGAGAGACGAGGGAAATGCTGAAAGTAGCAGTCAGGGCAGATAACAATTGTGTGTATATAGTGCCGTTTGAAAGCTATTGTAAATTCCATGTTATCAGGTTTGAAAAGACACTTGCCAAGACACCTTAATTGGTTGGTGTGGAAAAAAAAGACAAACAAGGGTGTGGAAAAAAAAGACAAACAAGGCAATAGAAAAGAGGATCAAATGTATGCATAGTTACCTAAATCTTTTTACTTATAACAAGCGGTAAAAATCTTTTTTTTAAAAAAAAAAATGAATAAATCATAATTAATTAAGAAAGAAATAATAGAATCAAGCAATATTCGAGTGATTAGTTTACTCATTAAAAAAAACCATAATAAAAATTATAAAATAAAAAACAACAAAGACTATTCTGGCTATGCAAAGCATCTTAATTAATGTTCAATTGGTTTCAGTAAGCCTCTCTTTTTGTGAAAAAAACTCCACAGTCCTTCCGTTCAACGGCTGTTGAGGCCTGGAGTTATGCTTATCCTTGATATCAAGTGGTGCCGTAAGTGCAGCTGCCTGCTTTTCAGACATCTCCCTCACCTACATAACAAATTAAATAAGTTTCAATCTTGTGTTAAAAAAAAACAGAAAAGAAAAAAAAATACTATTTAAAATCAAAATTAAACTGTTCTCAAACAAGTAAACCACCTTGCCGGCAACGTTCCAAATCACATTCTCAGTACATGGAGGTGTTGTAAGAGAGCCGACATATTGGTAGTAGCTATGCCTTCCATGCTTCAAGTACTTTGTGTTGATGACTCCAAGGGGGATGTGTGTCACCTTTTCGCCTGTTATCAAGCAAGCGTCCTTAGCTAACTCATCCACTTTGTCTTTGATCTGGAAATCCAGTCTATCTTTCTTAGTGATACATGAATTGTTTGATAAACTATAAATTAAAAGGTAAAGAACACAGCTACACAACCTTAAGAAGGAGCTTATCTTGATCACCATACTTATACAGGACTGCAATCACAGTGATGTTTCCATCGTCACTGTAATGTACCAGATGAAGCTCCACTGGGTGTCTATTTTTTTTTTTTTTTCCAATAGGCAATTTATGATTAATCTAATCGAAAACACTAATTCAATGAATAAGAATAAAAATGAAGGCCATCTGCATACCTAACACCATCAATTGTATGCTCAGCAGGTGAATGCCAGTGCATTTGTTTGAGGTGGTACTTCTTCTCATTCACAACCACTGTTCCCACACTTTGGTTGAATTGCATCTGCAGAAAAGAAAAAATATTCAATGTTGATCAAGCTGTAATCAACTATGTGAACTATGTACTGAGTCTGATGATCAGAAATAAAACAGACCATGATGTTGAAAAAATTGTTGACAAGTGTTGCATTAGTGGGGGTATAATTCATCTTCAAAGGTTTCAAGTTTGCATTCCAGATTACATCTTTCCTCACAATGTTGATTGGAGATTGATGTTTCCCTTCTGAGCATGCTCTGAATTGTGGACTTAGAGTTCCCCATTTGTCAGGCCCTGTTGCTCCACTATAACTGAAGTTCACACCTCCAAAACATCATTGCAGAACGAAGTATCAGAACCAACTTTGTTTCTCCGAGAAAAGAAACAATTAAAGATGAAGGGGATTCACTTACCTTGTTCGCCGGTGTTGCCACATGCGGCGGTCAGATCAGCAAGAAGCCATGGCATTATGAACGAGAAGACGATGTTTCCAAAAGCAGCTAGTGCCTTCATTTTCTCAAAGATGTTTTCTCTACCTCCTCAGAATGAGTATGTATATTACCCACAAGAGTTTGCAGGTCTGCAGGTTTGCAATTTTGTTGCCTGTATTTATAGCCATGACTTTATGGAAACTCTAAAATATATGCAATGTATATATATATATATCCTACAAAATGTAGAAGATTATCATAATAATGTAACACATTATCCATCACAGTTTCACAATCAAGTTTGAATACATACATACATATATATATATATATATATACAAAATGAACCTGATCTTCAGATGCAGTAAATATATAGCAGCAAATGGCATAATACTTTGATTAATTAGTCAACCAAATGAAGGTTATATCTTGTAATGAGAACTTTGTGTGGCCAAAATAAAGCTGATGCTTAACTGTAAATAACGTATTAAACAAGTAAGCAATATGCATCAATGTCATAAATAGTTATAAGAAGTTTGGATTATGTTTATTGAAATGAATTGGTACTTTATATAATGCCAGTCTTACAGGGATTTGATCACAATGCACTGACTTTGTATTTGATTGATTGATAGAAAATGATATGATTTGTTTTTCCTCAATCTCTATACAAAGAGAACGGCAAAAAAGAATAAATAAATAAATCAATAAATCAATAAAGGAAACCTTTGATTGCTTGATCATGAAAACCACAACGATGTGGAGTCATTTGAAAATCATATGATTTGAATTAGTCTTCCAACAATAGTCAGAAAAATCAAATAAGCAACATGCTCATGATCTCTATGATCAAATATAATATGATCTTCTTTTAAAAAGGATTGAAGAAGTGTGAAGTGAAATTCTTACCAACATTGGGCTACTCTAATTGATAAGATATTTGTTTTCATTTGGATGTTCAAATTCCACCCGAAGCATGATGTATAAGGACTCATTATGTATGGGCGGTGGGGTGCCAATAAGATCTCCAATATGCAGGAGTGGATTTGCAACCCAATTCTCTTGTTGCTGGGTGAGTGCGCATTGCCAAATACTCAATTTCCGGCGAAATGATTCCTTCTCTAAATTAACTTAAATTTTAATTGGAGTTTCATAATTTGTTGTTCTTTCATTCTGCATGGTGGAAATTGTACTTCAAACCTATAGTTCGTCTGAAAAATTCATGACTCAAATAGTTTTCTAATGATGTTTGCAACTTTTCCATGTTTTTATTCATGCATACCCCCCTATTCAATGTTTTTTCTTAAGATCATATATATATATATATATATATAACAATGAAGGTTGACCTTGGGAAACTATAGTTTCCAAAACATAACCATTTGTTTTAAATTCATAGAAAATTATGTGCAGAATCAATTACTCGTGGGATTGAAAAGTCACAAGTTGACCTTCTTTCATGATCATATATAATATGACCTTCATCCACAAGTATATATGTTACCTTCCCCGGAAGCACCTGAACAAGTGTCAACTGTGACAAAGGGAATATAAAGCTTATATACCTTATACACCTTCCTAATTCCCTAAGCATGTTGTATGAGTATATATACACACATGTATATATATATATATATACACACACATGTATACCTTCCCCAGAAGAAGCTGGACATTGTGAGGAAGGGTATACGAGCATGAAATGCTTGCTTTTTTTTTTTTTTTTTGGTGTCAACACAAGGTTAAGTGATATCCCCTCGTAACTCGTAAGGGCCATAACCGTACTTTTCTTTTTGGTTTTTGTTTGTTCTTTTTTAATGAAGAAAAGAACACCATAACTTTTTTTTTTTTTTGTATTTGATCGAAAAGGAGCTCTCTGGGCTGTTTTATTTAATTAAAAAAGGCACAAGAAGCATCATAACTTTTGAAACACACCACTAGTGGACCTTGTTTGATCCCCCTCACCATCAAAAGTAAAGTGAGTCTACGGAAATATCAGAACCTTCAAGTCTCCAGTTTTTTTTTTTTTTTTTAATTTATATATATATATATATATATATATATATATATATATCTTTTAACTCCGTTTTTCACTCGGAAGTCAGTGGTTTGAATCATTATTATATTTTTTTAATAAATGCAATACATGTTGTTAGTAAAAAAGCGAGCACTTAAACCAAGAATTTACCATCTAGCTGACATTCTCTCATCCGGTGATGCAAAATACAAAATATAAACCTATAAATCACAACTAGAAATTTGTTATCACCACTACTGTTAAATAGTTGAAAATCTCATACTAATTTTCTAGAATGGATCAATGCCGTTGAATTATGAATTTCTTAATAGTTTGAATTATTTTTAAGTATTAATTTTTTTATTGATAAATTATGATTTATTTTTCTTAAACGTGCATGTTTCATTGTGATTGACTAATTTGTGAAATTAATTCGCTAAAATTGGGTGAGAAGGAATGATCTGGAAGGTTGAATTGTTCTCATTGATGTTGTAGGTATCTATCACAATCTTTCTTAATATAAGAAGCAAACCAAACTGAAATGAAGGCCATGTTGGTTTCGGCCTGCAAATTTAGTAAGTTTTTGGGCCTTCAAAGAAGAAGCATTTGAAGGTTCATGATCGAAAAAAGAAAATGCAAACAATATATTAATGGTATGCTTCATAAATTTATACTGGAGCTTCAGTCAAATGAGTTTCTTTTCCATTAATTATAATAAAAAGTTGACAAATGGGATGGCTTCTCTCTAGATGATAGTATACACTACTGTTGAAAAAATCAGTCTCATCGAATTATGGTTATCAATTACTATGTATGAATTGATATTTGATCCAAATCGATTAATCATTAAGGATCAATCACATAATCATTTTATTAATATATATCACAAATCAAGGTTAGTGCACACAGATTTCACAAGTTCAAAATCCTTCAATAAGCGCATGCAATGCTTTTGAACTATTCACTTTTCATTCAGATGAAGTGATCGTTTATTTTGCTTCAAGTAATTATGTGAATATTAGGGTTTTTTTTCATAGGATAACTATAGTTGTTCATTGAAATTCTAATCTCACATCATAATCAAATAATGTTCGAGCATGTAGCATGGGACCCATATAGAATTTCTACATCTTTAGCAATTAGTTTTCGCTCACTTAAATGATCACAATCGTGTTCATCACCGAATTGCAATTTAATTAAAAAATTAAAGATATTTAAATGTGAGATCCAATGTGATATTCCATATAAATGGGTATGATTAAGCCAGCCACAAATGGTATTGTCAATCCCCACTTATATGTGTGCTTCCTTGTAGTATTGGACATAAAATAATTTTGAAAAATATGTATAATAATATATATTTGGTGTAATAAATTATTTTTAAAAATTAACAGGCTAGATTTTCATTACACACAAAAAGAACACAATCTAGTATATTCTCTCTTACAGTAGTAGTGATAGATCACATTTTGGATGACTATAAATCTTAATGTATTCATTATATAAACCAATGTGTCTGTACATATACCTCCCATTAGGCATCATCAGTTAACAACATCAATATAATATAACTTATACATAAAATTAAATAACAATATCGGGCAATAAAATTAAGTTTTCTGTAACATAATAACTTTTTCTTTCCATGACAATATTTGGTGTAAAAATTCTAAAGTGGTTCAATACAATATTTGTCAAGTACAAATACTTACAATGTTACTAAGATCTTCACTCCAGTGACCGGGACATACCACTCTATCATATATAATAGTACAATATGTGGCAACCAATAATGAACATAAAATCATATTTTATCTTATAAGTTTTGAACTAATTTGGGTTACAAGGAACATACATAATCATGTCTCAATTTAATAATCTCTATCATTAATTTGATTTCTATATGATACAACTCAAAAATAAAATATAAATAATACACCTATAATTATACATGCAACAACATAAAACTATTCTATTATTAAATAATAACTATAATTTGCTTCTAAGGCATACTAGTTTTTCAACAACTTCAACAAAAACAAAAAGGATGAACTATAGCATTTTAAAACAGGGCTTGGTTATAGATATAAGCTTTTGAATTTTATTGAGCTTAAAACTAGTGTAGGACGGTAATATAAAGCTCATATTTTGCATGATTTTTTTTTTACAATATGGACAAGTCACCTTTTCACATTTTTAATTTCTTACCCATACTTTGAAAGAGAGTTAAATCTCGACTTTAGTTAATAGCACTATCACTACTATATTGCACAGGGGTGGACATGGGCCGGGCTGGACCGGGCCAAATTGTCTTGGTCCGAATCCGACCCATTTGATTGTCATTAGGCCTAGGCCCATCCCAACCCGACCCAAAAAATAAATAATGTTTTTATGAAATAATTGAAATAACTAAATAAAACTACTGCTATAAGTCTATAACGCCTAAAAAGCTGCCTAATGTTTACTCTTTTCAAGCCTATTACTATTATATATATATATATATATATATACACACTGTTATGCACACAAGTGATAAGGAGAGCGACCTCAAAAGACCTGCCTGAAAGGGAAAGATACCCACCACTTATATGCACATGACAACCTCTCTCAAGTATCGGATGTGTGACTAATTCTGAGTCCATTACATGCCCTACCCGATTGGGAGACCAACGCCCTCGTTGGCCCGACTCTGGGGCCCCAGCGCACAGCCAGCCCCGCTAGGTGCCCGATGCGGACGTGACACGCCCCGACTTATCTGGGTCCCATGCCGTTACCTCATGCATAGGCCAGAGGACCCCAGTGTGAAGCCAGCCAGTCCCCCTGGACCCCAGCCCAGGCCCCACACCGAATTTCAATGAAAGCACTATTTGTTATGCATACAAGTGGTGAGGAGAATGAATCCTAAAAGACCGGCCTGAAAAAAAAAGATGCCCACTATTTATATATATATGGCAACTCTGTCAAGTATTCGATATGGAACTAATAATGAGTCCGTTACACACACTCCAATTGAGTGGGTAACAATGAGAAAATATAAAGAAATTATGGTGTGGCATGGCCTAACCCATTGAACTGGGGCAATGTGAAGACGCGTTGACAAAGAGATAGAGAGGCAAACCCATAAAAATGGCAACGAGTTGACCTCAATATTCTTTTTGCCTTCTACGAAACTACACTAACATTATGGCTTGGTCAATAATTTTTCTATTGCTTTTCTTTGGTTTCTTCTACTAAAATGAAAACGCTTGCAAGAGCAATTGGGCAGGTAATAGAAGAATATTTCTTGTAATTCAAATGCCACTTCCACGTTTCTTTTTTTTTTTTTTCTCTCTCCCAACATATATAAGCATCATTGAGATAATTAGTTAACTTAAATTCAAATTTTTTTTTTTTTTTACAAAAAGTGGCGAGCACGGTCTCACAAGAGGTTTGTCAAAATATAAACGAATGCGGTGGTGCACTAGTTATAATAGTAGCTTAATCGACCCTCCCTAGAGATTTATTCACTTGAGTAAACATCACATGAAATAATTAGAGTTTTGCCATGTGTAATATAATTTAGAAGATTTTCAAAAACCAAAACTAATTAATAAATCTCTTTTAATATAACTTTGAAGGAGAGAGAAAGAATATCTTCCCCTAAGTGACCTAATGAACAATCTTGTTGCAGTATTTGCATATTACTATAATTATATTACCGGTCCAGGGATTTGTCCCTCAAGCTGCCTATTCACCATTCAAATAACAATTGAATCATTTTTTTAAATCCTCAGAACTCTTATTTATTTATTTATTAAATTATTATTTGATGAATTATTATTATTATTTAAAAATGAACAAAATACTTATGTTAAAAACAAAAAAAAAAAGATTAAGAGGATAGTAATATGTGCAACCTGGTCTAGGTAGAATATAACATTAGACAAAACTACTAAAACTGCAACCAATTAAAAATTCATATTCATGGAAATTTCGACACTCAAAAAATGTCTTCCATTACCTTCTAAATGCCCTCGGTGACTCTCCCCATTAGTCTTCAGCGTGACCCCGGAGAATTATTTTTTTCTTTTTCTCACCTTGATGTAGCTGTTTCTTTCCATTCCCATTGTTGATTGTCTCTTTGGTGTCTGTCCTATGTAACTTATGTGTTTTATTTTTTTAATTAATTTAAATATAATTTATCTATTTAAAAAAATTATGTTTTTATTCAGAGTTTTTTCTATTAAGAAAAAATCTAAACATTTTTTTTCTCTCTCACTTCTGGTGAGAGTTATCTTCTTTTTATGTTTCTTCCTTTCTTTTTAATAAAGCAGTGGTTTATCTATTTTTATTCAAAAAAAAAATCTAAACCTTTAGACTGGCATTACAATTCAACAAACTATTCTTAAACCTAATCAAAACTAATTATAGAGTAGCTAGTTTGTGTTTATCTTATTTCTGAAAAACAAGCATGGGAAATTTCATCAACTAATGAGAGATCTATAGCAAGTTGAAGCAACATCCTCAGACGGCGGCGCCGCCCATTAAACTCTCCAAACTGCCCTATCATCGAATGCCACATGGCCACCAAATTAATTAGTTCCAATGTCCCAATTCAGTGTTGCCTGTTGCCACTTGCCATGGTGGTTGTCTACTTATTTTCCAAGAAGGTGTTATTACTTTTAACTTCAACTCTATTTGAAAGGTGATGTGCTTTTCCACATTTTCCTTTGTGACATTTTGCTCCATTGAATTGCATTGTATCAACGTCTTAGCACCACAACACCACATTTTTAATGTCACTTGTTTTTCTCACCAACTCATCAAGTAGTGGAGAATCAAATAAAATGAGTAATGGAGATAGTGGTGAAGAGTGATCGAGACATAATTATACACAAGAGCATTGTGCAAGTTACTCGGGTAATTTGGTAAACAAAACGAGTTAAACGCAATACTAGTCTTGCATCAAATTTGTACTATTTATTTTTATATTTTTCCTCTTAAATTCATAATTACATAAAAAGTAATAGAGGTATTCTTAATCATCCATTCGGATGGGAGGGTGAGCCCCCGGTAACCTGTGGCCTGATCATTTTACTGTATCTCCTCATCCATTCGATATGGTGAAAGATATTGCCCTAGACTTCAAGTAGCTCTTGAGAGAAACAAACCCTTTCATAGACCATAGACGGTTGCCTCTAAAGGTTGGGTAGTGATTCGAAGGGCAAGAAAAACTTGAGTCTCACTTTCAGCGGATGCTTCACTGTCAAATCCTTCTACATCTTCCTCACTAATGGAGGTATTCTTTGTCGTCCCTATCGAACCATTTGGAAAGGTTTTTGCTCAAGGAAAGTGAAAGCCTTCACCTAGCTATTATGCGACAATAAAATACTCACTTTAGAAAACCTAGCTAGAAAATGCAATAAACTTCCTATTACTGCTTGTGTGATGTGTTACGCGGGCTTAGAAACCACTTATCACTTATTTGTGAAATGTCCTTTTATGGGACAAATCTGCGATCATTTCCTTCATATTCTAGGTTCACTTTGCCTTCTGGAATCCCTCTCTAGTTGTGGGATTCGTGGATATTATGCCTTAAAGGACCACAAAAGAGATACCTGGGATACACTATCCAGAGCTATACTCTATGAGTGTTTGGCTAGAACAAAGTAAGCATATTCGTGGATGTAAGGGGCTGAGTCAAGTAGCCCCTGATGGACAAGCCCCCAATAGCTAGACTTTCCAAGTTCTGTTTTGCTGAATTCACTTAGAAATCCCTTCCCTATGTTGAGTTTTATTTTATGTTTTTATAAGAATCCTTTTTTAGTCCCATCTCTAGTGGGCGGCGTTGCTTTGATTTCCTTTCTATTATATTTTTGTTATTTTTTATAAATATGTGATTTATCTATTTTGTAAAAAAAAAAAATCTTTTTTTATTATTGATTTGATATCATAAATTAACACAATACATTTAAATATAATTTATGTAAATATTATACAAATCACAATGGGTGAGCGATTTAACTCCCTCGCAATGCATAATTGAGGAGTAATTTTTTTTTTTTAATAACAAAATAAGACAACTGCATGTTAGAGACAGGCAGAACACGTGTCAAGTTGTTTGTCTATATTACTAAAAGAAAAAAAAAATCTATAATCATTAACCAGCATTGCATGGTATAGTATTTGAAGAAAAATTCAAATGGCCTTTGGGAATTTAGTTGGGTTAATGGAAGATCCCACTAGCATTTAGAGATGATCACAAATGAGAAAAATTAGCAGAACAAAAGAGAAAGAGAGTAAGTTAAAACGGGAGAATCAATCGCTTTCTACATCCAATGTGGAGGGAAAAGAGAGAGAGAGAGAGAGAAGGCATGAGACAGCATGCGTGTTGAATGAGTTGACAACATAATTCTACCACCCACCAAGCTCCATCCCTCAAAAATTCTCCATTGAATCATGCCTGTCTCATATAAAGTAACCTCATGATCTCACCTTCCATGCTATACCTCCTTCCTTTTTAAAAAAATAATGTTTTACATTTCTTATTAGATTAATATATCTCTTTTGAGGAGAAGGTAAATTAACTTAATATAGCCAACGATAAAATAGATGTATTATTAATTCCTCATTTTTACATCTATTTATTTTAAAAAAATTAGCTTGCCATGTATATTTTTTTGCATATATTTTCATAACTAATTATATTAAATTTTATTTTTTTACTTTTTATTTTTTTTTAAGTTTTTCATCCACAAAATTTTTAGAAGTAATGAGCTCTCAACCAATTTAGACGAAGTACAAAAAATCATATAAAGAAATAGTCATCTCCTAATGAATGGTTTTTTTTTTTTTATATATATAAGTAAATATTCGAATTATAAACCATTTGTTTTAATAGCCCACATTTGTCCATCATGGTTTTTCAACCCTGCTACTCATAGCCAGGTTGCTTCTATCTTATTGTATAAGATATTGAAAAATACTGTTTTTATTACTTTTACACGGCTGGTAAAAAGAGACTAAAAATTAGCTTTTTTTTAAATTAATCCTATTTAAGGAGCTAGCAAGGTTGATCTTTGTAGCAGTCAACATGATTGGAATTTTTCCGAGTAGGTCTGCTACTATACCTAGTCAAACTTATCTGATAAATATATTTTTCAGATTCTCAATGGATATTTTGCCAGAGGGCAATGAAGAGGGACTATTATTAATTTAAGATAATAATAACGCCAATTCATTCAAGTACTAAATTAACAGCAGACAAAAGTATGCTGTAAGGGTATTTTTGAAGTTTCCAAGAACAAGAGGGTTAGTTTCTTAAACTTTATCCATTAAATACCCTTCCCTCCCATTACATTGCGCCCTTCATGCCAGCGTTTATGTCCTTTGTTCCAGTGTATCCACAAGAGAAAGGAAGATGGGAAACTGTTTGATTCTTGAGAAGAAGGAGATCAAGATCATGAGCAAAGATGGAAAGATCCTGAGTTATCAACCACCATTAAAAGTTCAGCAAGTGCTCTTAGATTTCCCTGGATATGCAATCTCCAGTGCACTCCCTGTCATCTGCCATCTTGATCAAGAGACATACTTGTCAGTAGGACAAGTCTATTATCTCATTCCACCTGAGATGAAGCCCTTAGCCCAAACAGGACATGCAGATGATGTACTGAGGATTAAACTGGTCTTAAGAAAACAGGAGTTGAAAGAGTTGATAAAGAATGGTGGAATAGTCTCACTTGAGGACATGATGTCTCAGCTCCAGAGGATAACAAGAAGAAGAGATGGTAGTGAGAAGGAGAGATGCATGAGTTGGAAGCCAACTTTGGAAAGCATTCCTGAAGGAAATCATGATTTTTTCTGATATAAAAAGTTGGCAGAGTTTCAGAGCTTTTTCCTGTTCTGATTATACCTATACATCCATGTAAGATAGTGAGTGCTCAACTTCAAGGTTCTCTTTCTCTTTTCTTTCTCCCTCCTTGTTGAGAAAAGGTAAAGAAAAGCAATGAAAGATATTGTGTTTCAGTGAAAACCAGATCTTGATGATCTACTCTTCCTTCATCCTAATCTTGTGTTAATGGAGGTGAGTGATAAAGTCTTTGTGGAGTGATATAACAATAACAATGACTTAAGGATAAGAAATGAGATTAATTAGAAAGAAAGCACTATGAGTCTATTTTTGATAGCTAAGTATGCTTCCATCTTCAGCTATGGAGGTTATAATATAAGATATGCCTGATATCTGGCTTCATCTTCGAAAGCATCTTTAAAGTGTTAATATTTTTTTTTTCTTTTTTTTAATTTTTAATTTTTAATTTTTAATTTTATGAGTGATGAGTGATCCACTTGATTGTCTAGTGGTGCACTTGAATTTTAGATCCCAATGAAGTACATACAGAGTAGGTTGCCTATGAGAAAAAGAACAAATAATCTATTCATCATGTAAATATGACCTCCTTGTCATTACGTCTTACTACAGATATTTAAACCAACTTTATCAAGTAACTAGAATGACGACATACATACATATATATATATATATATATATGGACGAGTTTCAATGGGAAAAAAGATACATAAAATGACATCTTGTGCTTTCATACTGATAAACAAAGTCAACTGCTACAACAATTGGATAACATTTACACCATCATACAGAGATCTGGTCTTAACGACAAAAAAAAGGGCTTTGAAGATACAGATGTAACTGTGTCTTGATAATAATACCAGTCTCAATCAGAAAAATCTACAATAAAAAAAATTGCAAAGGTTATTGCAAATGAATAATGAATAACAAAAGGCGCTTTCTAATTAATTAGCACGCCAGCTTTCATATCTTATAATAAACCAAACACTCTTCTAGCAATCCTTGAAAGAGGTTCCCTTTGTTCTTGGTTGGAATAATACTGTTGTCTAATCCCTCCACTAGTTCTAATTCCCTCACTAACACTACAATTCCCATCCTCAATGTTCTCTTTAAACAGAGCATTGGATAATGATGGATCCAGTAATCCTTCCAAAGTATCTTCACTTTGTTCGATCTTTTTGTCGCATTCCTCATCTTCATGCATTGTAGAGGAGGATGCTGAACCTGAATCCTCTGCCTTCTTTTCCTTGTCATGAAACTTATCTAATATCCTCCATGTCACAGCATCAGGTTCCAGGCCATTCTTTCTCATTTCACTCATGATCTGGTGAGCCTCTCTCTTCAAACCCTGCTTACAAGCACTATCAATGAGGATGTTGTAACTCACAATGCCTGGAGTAACACCAGAATCCACTAGTTCATATAGAAAGTCACAAGCTTCATTCAATTCACCTAAATGGCCAAGCCCCCTGAAGATCGCAGCATAAACGTAATCATCATGCAACTTCGAAGGCCATACTGTTTCATCCCAGAACTTCTTTGCGTCCTCTAATCTACTGGCATTGAATAATCCATCCATGATTACAGTGTAGGTGGTGCTATCAGCAATGACACCTTTAGCCACCATTTCATTGAAAATCTCCATTGCGTCATCAATCATCTTAAGTTTACACAACCCACCAATGGTAACATTGTATGTCACAATATTTGGAGTACAGCGACATTCAGGCATTTTTCTATGCAATATATCAATGGCTTCTTTTGGCTTAGCAATTTCTAGCAAGCCGTCGATAATGGTAGTAAATGTAACAACATCTGGACCAGCAAAATTCCCTGATACCATATCATCTAATATTTTAATAGCTTCACCAACTCTCCCAATCTTACAGAAACCATGAATAACAGTATTTAGAGTGACCACATCCGGTTGGCATTGCCTTTGAAGCATCAAAACAAGGACATTCAGCTGCTCACTTGGATTATCAACAAGACGTAAGGAACTGAGGAACATGTTGTAAATCCTTGTCTTATCTACCCCGTCCTTCTGTAACATGAATTCGAGCACGTCCTTCGCCTTGTCGAGATTCTTTTCTCGACAAAGGCCTTCAATGAGGGCTTTGTAAGTAGGCTCTGGTAGTGAATACCCAAATCCAATGCCTTCTTTGAACAATTGGTAGGCCCTCATGCAACCTCCCTCCCCTTCCTTGCTTAACCCATGGATTACACAGCTGTATGATACAATGCTTGGTAAAAATCCTCTCTTTCTCATTATATACACAATCCTCGATGCTCCGTGATGCTTTCCAGCTTGACAGAGAGAATCAATCATTTGGCTGTATGCGAATTCCTCGCAAACCAACTTCCCTTGCGGCATCTCTTCTGCAATCCTAAACACCTCATGGAAGAAACCTTCCCGGCACAATGCATCAACTAAGTTGGCAAAAGCGGCACTATTGACAGACGAGTCTTTCTCCAATGCCATCCTTGACCAGAGCTCGCGCATCAACTCACCAACTTCTTCCACTCTTCGCTTCCTCAAAACACCTTTCAACAAAACACTGTATGTCAGAGAATTGGGTGAAACGCCACTCGAAAGCATTTCGTCGAACAGCTGACGGGCATGATCCAATTCTCCGCATCGTGAGAAACCATTGATGAGCACGGTGAAAGTGACGGCATTCGGGAGACGGCCGCGGGTTTTCATGGACACCATGAGGTCCCGGGCTTCGGAAGGGTGGGAATCGGAGGAGAGCTGGTCGATGAGGCGGTTGTAGTTGGTAAGAGAAGGGATGAAGGAGGGTTTGGCGGCGATGAGGGAATTTAGGACTTGGAGAGTAGGAAGCGGGCTGTGGGCGTCGAGGAGGCGGGCGAGGAGGACATTGGCAGTACGGTCGTCGGGGAGGCAAAGAGAGGTGATGGAAAGGAGGAGGCGGCGGTGAGCGTCGGCGAAGCGGCGGAGGTCGCAGAGGGCGTGGACGATGCTGGCGATGTTGAGAGGGTCGGGGAGGTAGCCGCGGAGGCGGAGGCGGTCGAGGAGGCGCAGGGCTTCGTCGGGGTTGTGATCTTGTGCGCAGAGCCCGTGAATTCGTTTGGTCCAATACGCGCGGTTTGATACGCTTTGCTTTTCTTCATCGTGGTTTTGGCGTGCGCTTGTGTGTGAGAGAAGGCGGAGAATGATGACCAGGTTGTTGGTCGGAGGAGTAACTACATTGTTTTTTAGAGATCTCAACGCCATTCCTGCATTTCTCTTTTATTCTACGTTATTATGTGATCTTTGTATCATATATTAATAGGGGGCCTCTGAGTGAATGGATTCACAAATGAGGTGGTTTTTTTTTTTTGACCTTTGTAACATTATGAATGTAAAAATAGTCACCAAATAATGAAAAATGTTCCCATAAAAAAGAAATAACAAATTGTACGCAATCATATTGTGAATGCTGGCTGCTACAATGAATAAATTTTGTACAAATTGGCAAGAGTCTAATTGAATTGTCCTTCTTCATATTCTAAGCTTTTGAGTTGTGATGGCACCCGTGCTTTGTAGATTGATGGATTTTGAGCCTGCAGAAGAACACAGATGTAAAGTTGGATCATAGATGCAATATGTAAGAGACATCGATAAGGTGGTTTGCTAACAGTACCCACACCAAACGGACTGTGAATACTGGAGAACCGGATTCCCCATTCAAAATGTGGGGCAAGTTAATCCATAAAAAGTGTTGATCGTTGGGCCATACTGTGCTTGTGGGCACATAGTACTGTCACAACCACATCTGGAAATGACTCCATGACCCGCATATATATCTGTAACCTATCAGGCCCTTTATTCCAGAGGCCCCACATACCCCATAGATAAGGAGAATGATAAGGTCGATGATGATTTGGCTGCCGGCGGGGAGGACTATATCGATATCTGCATCCATCTCTGAGGATGAACTTGCTAAGAACCCCGTCAACATTACACCATGTCATGTCATCATCCTTCAGGACTTCCACTATGCTAATAGCTAAATCAATTAAATAGACTGAAAAATCCCCGTTACCTTACCTCATCAAAAGAGATAAAGTATATGTCAGTGCCTATCCTCTTCTTCTCCATCGATTCGCCCATCATCTCGAGCATAATTTTCCTTTTTTTTTTTTTTAACTAAAGTTGCCACGACAGAGTCACTATCACCAACATAAATAGTACCAGCTCAGGCAACAGAGTCTGCAGTGAAACAAAGCACATGTTAACCGCATACGGGAAGAAAAAATTAACTTGATAAGTGTGTGCTGTTATCTCTTACCAGGAGATTCGAAGAAGATGATGGCATGGAGGGAAGGCGTCCATTCAAACCGATGTTATACACGGGACTGCCATTAGGATAATAGAGGCCGTAGTTTCTCTCAGAGGTGGGACCGGGCTTTAGGTTCTCGTTAAACAGAGCGAATACGTATACTTCGATGGGCACGGATGGCTTCAAGGGCGTGCCTTGTTGCATGGCTATTCGCTGGAGAAGGTTCCCGTTGTATATCGCGGCATTCTCCGGCGTGGCACCAATCTCATCCGAGTCGCCTCTAGATGGCCAGCCCGTCTCAGAGATCCTCACGTCGATATTCGGGTGCCCCATGGCTGATATCGCCGAGTAAACAGAGTCCACCTGGGCGTACAGCATGTTGTCATAGTTGAGATTGGTGTTGGGGTCGGTGATTCCGGAGTTTGGCCGGAAAAGGACGTAGTCGAGCGAGATGGAGTCCGGGTTGTCTTTGTAAGCGAAGAAAGGGTAGACATTGATGAGGAATGGGGAGTTGGCCATGGCGTGGAAGTTCAGGAGAGGTTGAATGAATTCGGCCACGTCCGGGCGAAAGGAGCCCGCCGAGGGTGGGTAAGAGTTGCCGAGGATAGCAACGGAGTGGGCGGTGGTAACATTAACTTGCTTGTCGAGGCCGAGAGCGACGAGAGCAGCGTAAATGGATTGCATGGCCGGGAGGAGGTTGGATTTGAGGGCGGTGTCGTTGCCGGAGAAGACTTCGTTGCCGACAGTGACGCAAGTGATGCGGGTGCCGGGAATGTAAGGTTGGATGTGGTTTTGGACCCAAGATAGGGCTTTGGAGTAGTCGGTCATGTTGGCGACGTACTCGTTCCCGATGCCGATGACGAACTCGACTTGGGAATCGAGAAAGGCGCGCAGGACGTTGGGGTCGGCATCGTAGAGCTTGACTTTGCTGATGTTTAGGGAGCTGAGGAGCCCTGCGACGCGCATTGGGGATGGGAGATTGTTGGCTATCTGCCCATAGTTTATCCCCACCGTCAGGCTGTGTGTTGTTTGTAGGAACTTGCCTGAAAATAAAACAATATCCAAACTCATTCGTACATCCAGAGTCTTATGTCTGTTATTACTTACGCTGAGCTCATTCCATAAACATGATTATAGAATTATAAAAGCATATATACACAAATGATTCACGTTGTAATTAGCTGTTACATTGTATATATCCGTCAGCATACCATGATCCATTGATTTCAACAAGCAACAGATCAAATAATAATAATAATAATAATAATAATAATAATAATAAATGCAAAGATGTCTTATTAAAAAGAAAAAATAATATTATGAGTCGTGTAAAAGCTAAAATTTTCTTAATATATGCAAACAAAAGAAGAAAAACCGTATTCAAATATCTAGGAAAAATTTGCCTATTATTTACATAATAAATTATATACAAAGTCCTCACTGAAAATGATTGTAATGGAAATGCTGACAAAAGTTAGTGAGAATAATGGCGTGCGTGTTTGTGGACAACAACGTGAATTGCCGACCTTAATGTGCAGTCTGAAAGCAGCATAGTAAATACAAACTCTGGTTTATATATAATTATTATTGAGAAAACTCTGAACTTCGTGACAGCGCTGCGTCACAGTGCATTTTAGTAAGCTGGCAATTGTCCTTGCAATAATATATATATATATATATATATATATATATATATATCAGCTCCATTTTATTAAATAAATCTATATCTTCGGCAAAGCTTTCTAATTTATAAATAATTTAAAAAGTTTAGTGAAAAGAATGCCTTTTTCTGTCACTTTTCAAGAATTACTCCTCTTAGCCATCTTCTATCATAAACACGTTTTCAGGAAGATAAGAACGAGAAAAAGAAAGAATAGGCACCTAAAGATTCAAGCATGAGCATGAAAAATCCCCAAATCGAATGGTGTTGAGGCACAAACAATTGGATTTACAGCATACCTATTCTCTCTTCAGATCAGACTCCAGAGCCGAATCGAATCAAGAATGAGAAAAAAAAAAAGATTGGGAAGAGAGATGAAGTCCCAACTCAATCCGAGAAGCAAATCAAGAAATCAATGCATCTCGACGATCAATGAGGCCGGAGCGCATTGAAAGCACTCCCAACTTATAAGGTAAGAAGAAGAGAAGCTCACCTGAGATCATGAACCAGAGCACCAGCACGCGGAGCAGCGTGAAAACGCGGTTCTTCTCCATTGCCATTCTCTGGAGCTCTAGAGCTCTCTCAAAGATCGATCACACTGTAACCGCCTCCTCGGGTCACGCTCTTTAAATATTCCCCGGAGATCGAAAGGTCGTAAAATTCTCGCTGACACGTGTCGGTTTAAAGATCTCTTACCTTCTTGACTCCATTAGCCTGCCGTTTTAAGTTCAAAAGAGAGGGGCAAAGCAGGCATTTAATATTTACAGCTGGTTTTTTACCGGGAAATTAAAAATATAAAGAGCTGTTCACTAATAGGTGTCTGACACGTGTAAGAGTTATTCAAAAAGGTACCGCTGGAATTGGAAACTAATGAGGGCCCCTGGACCCTGGTGGAGATTTAGTCGACGTTTTTGCGACGACGCTTTGAATAGATCCCACGTGGCTTTAAAGACATGGTTTCCAATTCCGCCTGCCTAGCGTGGCATTTCCGTGCCATGTCCGCTGTGCGCTCATCCATGAATGCTCTTCCTCGTGTGTTCAACTGGTGACCAGCTTCTCATTTTGTTTTTTTAATTATTTAGTTTATTTATCATCATTTATTCATTGTTTTGTTGACAAAGTATTTGTTAAAACAGCCGCCCAAAAGGATCATTCAGTTCCAGACCCTCCGGTGCAGCATAAGTGTGACCCTGGCGTTGTTCTTAATGCTAGAGTTGACTGGATTTCTTTGTTCCTGAGTATGGCACCTGGATGGAGAGGCATTCCACAGCTTGGGACTGGTTTCTTCTGTTTCACGTTTTTTTTTTTTTTTTTTTGCTGATTGTATCCATCTCCTGTTAATGTTAATGAGTGTTTCTCCTCTTCCTCTATTTTGTATTTTCGCCACTTTAGTATGGCTCACTTATTTAATGTATTTGTGATTTATCAACTTTATCAAAAAAAAAAATTATTTGTTAAAACATCACCCTACTATTCTTTTTCTTTCACCTGATGCATAGATACTAATTTTATACTTGAGAAAAAAATAATTTAATCTTATTGTTTTCTAAATCTAAATGATATTTTAAACATTTATTTTTTTTTTTTTTTTTTTAAAACAAAGATGGCTGGTGTCGTATAGTCACAGAGTCATTTTACCAAATCCTTTGATCTTGGATAAATAAAATTAAATTATTTTTAAAAACACCCGGATAAAAATTAAATTTATAAAATAGAACTTCTTTATGTAAAATATTAATGTATTAAATATGGAAAATATAATAGATAGTGCAAGAAAGGGACTACACCATAAGCACCCAAAGTTGAACAAAGTTGCCTGGATCAAAGGAAGAGAGGATTAATGGTGAAGGAATAGAACCATATTCACAACATGCAAGGCCTTATCCTGTCCGACCTGTAGCTTTGGACAATCTCCATCACAGCCATGTCACAAAAGGGCAACTTCCACAAAAACAAAAGAGTGAAAAGTTTGATTGCTTGTGCAATTGACCAGCAATAAAAAGAGGGTTCCTATTATATTGGGAAATTTCCATAAATCATGGTCACCTTTTCACTGCCTTTTCTTTCTTGCTGATAAAAAAAACTCCAACTTGCTCTCTGATTCTTGTACCACCTTTACTCTGCTCACACAAAGATTAATCCAAGGAAAGCAACCTGTTTTCTATTCTGTGGCCACACAAGCCTGTTCTTTTCTTCAACTTGTAGCTCTTTATTCCAACTCCCAGCATTATTTCTCTAGTTGAATATGAGAGATCTCTTTAAATATCAGTCCATAACTCTCTCTTTCGTTGTGCAGTCATCCAGGACATCGACAGAATGCCGCCAATAAAATCTATTATCTTGTCTGCTCAGTTGCAGGTGCCAAATCAAAATAACAAATACTTTATATACTTCGTCAATATTCGACAGCAGTGACCGCCAAGGCAAGAAAAATAAAATCCAACGTGCAAGATTGCTACTAATCAAGCTGATAATAAGTTTCATTCATTGGTCTAAAATTGACTGGAGAAGGCATTGATACAAGAAAACTGAAAAATAAGAGTTGCATGGTTGACATGGAGAAAATTACCGGCAATAACCAGCTGAGTTTTCTAGGTTTACAAGAACTGAAAAGTTCAGAGAAGCAGAATTAAAGTGAAAGTTCCACTGCATGCATGAAGATTCAATAGAGCTCACCTTCTTTGTGAGTGTGAACAACACAGTCGGATCGTGGGTAGGAGACACAAGTCAGGATGTAGCCTTTGCTCATCTGTGAGTCATCAAGGAATGATCCATCAGATTGATCCACATCGCCAGATTGCAGCTGCCCAGCACAAGTAGAACATGCACCAGCCCGGCATGAGTAGGGTAACTCTATTCCCGCGGTCTCAGCTGCATCAAGAATGTAGCTGTCATCAGGGGCATCAAATTCATGCTCCTGACCATCCGGTCCAATGAGCTTCACCTTGTAAACTGCCATTGCTGTTGCCCTGAAGCCATTGGATGACTTTAGACCAAAAGATTTTGAGTAGCTCTTGGAGAAGCTGAGAGAGGACAGTGATCTCCTATGCAGCAAAGATGGGCCCTGGCTTTTCACACCACCTTTGAAGGTGCAAATGGTTGGGAGTGCAACAGTTGACATTCTGTAACCTGGCTCAAACAAGAAAACATAATGGTCAAGAGGAAGCGCTCCACTATTTCACAAAGTACATTTCAAATAAGTTAATGAGTTATCTAAGGCATGGTCTGAAATTTTGCTAGTGAAGCATGTGAATCAGTAGACATTACAAAGACCACATCCACTACAGACAACAGAGACAACAGGTACCAAGCAGAATTCACTAATTATCAAGCATTAACTACAACACAAAAATCGCCAACATGTAACAACATCACCTGATGCCAAAGGGATGAGCCACATTCATTAGGAAGCAGAACAAAGCACAGTGAGAAAATGACATCACAAGAGAATCGTAAGACCAGCAAGCCGATGCAGGTGCCCCTGCACTGACATGTTTGCATGAAGCTCACAACAAAACACTAGATAAGACTACCCAAAGAAGGGCACAAATTCTTTAATAGTAGCTAAAAGCTCATAACCAGATGTGCAGGACACATCATTTTTTCCAAACATGGGAGCACCATGAAGAGACTAGAAAGAGGTCAATCTGATTCAATCAAAACAGTAAATTTACAAGTAGGAACATAGCTTCTTTCGTTTACCTCATTTCAGATTTTCAAACATGACACACAATAAATAAAATTTGTCATATATTGCGCATTTTTATTTATAAAGATATCATCAGAGTGTGGCAAAACCACTGAAAAAATTCACCAAAGTTATAGACAAAGTAGGATTTCTAACATTTGGTACTTACTTTTACACTTTAATTTTCATTTAAAAAAATAAGAGCTACACAGATTCAGGCTATCTTTCACAAATACAATATTCCTCGCATCTCTGAGGATAACATGTACATCAGGAAATGTAATTAAGGACCTTTATAATTTAATATAAATTTCCAGTATTAATGATCTCATGAGAAATGATCATAATGCAGCAATCGCTTCAACCACCAAAAATCAGCATTAATTTATCCAATAAATGTAACTCTTAATCCAAGCAATCACCTGATTCACAGTTCAACATAGACCTAACCCGATCAAACCACCAAATCAGCCACCAATTAGATCAAATCAAAGCACATATCAACAACTCGAAATCCATCCCAATCAAAAGAACAAAAAACTAGTCAAATACATTGATTTCAATCGTACATAGCCAAAAAGAAACAGAAAAACAAATCTTTCCATCATTTATATAAAATTAAAAAACAAAAACAGCGTTCTCATCCATCAATGCATACACGACGGCAACAAATCATCCGCAAAAATCAACAGAAAATTCAAAGAAGATACGGAAGAGCGGAGAGCTCACCGAGGAGCAAGAGAGAAGGGGAGGAGATCGCCGAACGTTCTGGAGGGATCGATCGCCAAGCGTGACGGAAGGTGTGAGGAAATTGCCAGAGCTTTGAGACAACTCGTTTTAATAAATGGCCTAACTACGCCAGGTACTAAAAAAACCAAGCAAATGGATCTATTTCTTTTGGGTTTCTGAGGAAAATATATCTCTGGCCCAGCCCAATTCAAGGGGTGTGCTGTTAGAAACGGTATGGGCCAGCCCACTAAATTTGTTCCCTTTTTTTTTTAATGCATGCCGGTTGTGTATATATAAAAGCTTTTGAACTATATAATTATCCTTATAAAAATGTATAAAACCATTGTAAAAATTTTGTCTGTGTGTTGATGAATGATGGGGTTCCAAAAAGCCTACATATAAAGATGATCTTATGTTTTCTCTTTTGCCTGATTGCATAATTTGATGATTATATATAAAAGCTGTTATTAACAAACTAGTAATAATGGAAATTAATAAATTTATTGTATTTAAATTATGGTAATTGGATTAAGATCATAAGACACAAATTAAATGTGAGATGAGGATAGTCTATATTTAAGAGTTCCCTGGTCAATTCCACCTGTTGATTAACGAACTAATAATGATGCAAATCACTAAAACTATTACATTTGGATTATAATTATTTTATTATGATCATAAGGTGCAAATTAAGTACATGTGAGATATGATGGCCTATACATAAAGGGCCCTAACCAAATCTCAGCCGTTGGTGCGATATGTTTACAAATTTAATTCATTTATAAGGGGCTACAACGTTCAAATAGTTTCACAGTTGGCGAATTTAATTCATTTCTCTGTTCTCTGTGTTGATGTGGATCTTGAGATTTATATTATTTCAGTGTTTAGATTTCAGATTTTGGTTTGAAGATTATGCTCGCGCTTTACTTAGATGCAAGATTTATTGCTAGTTCCCTGTGTTCAGTGCATGGGTGAATGCAAAAAATGGTAATATGATGTTAATCTGGTAATTGTTTTATTCCAATTTCATATAAGTTACTGTTGTTATATGTTGACCATGAGAACATAACTGATTAATGTTATTTCTGATTGTTATTTCTGCATATATTCATGTTCTAGATCTTCTGTTCATGATATTGGTGATAACAACTAGCTTGTGTTCATGGTATTTGTTACAAAGGAATGCTGTGATTGTCTTAAAATGCTGATTATATATCAATACATAATAATTTAAGATGCTTATGTTTCCTTAGTTTTAGTGGCAATATTTGATAATTTTTCTTGTTTGAAGTGATTGTGTTAAACTGATAAACATGGAGGTACAGTGTTTATGGGTTTTGTGGAAGGTGTTGTCTTCTTCTCTCTGAGTATATTTGGCAATTTTTAGTGTTCATTGATTTTCAATAAACTTGCAACATTGATATGTTGAATACCATAGGTCAGTAGGTAGACAAAACCAAAGTAGCAGCTAGACATGGCCACGGTTCGAACCGCTTGACCGCCGGTTTCGGTTCAAAATCTTGAACCGGACCGAACCGCTGCAGGTTCTTGACGGTTCGGTTTGGTTGTTCGGTTCGTTTGCGGTTCGGTTTTTTTGTTTTTTTTCAACTAATAATTATATTTCAAATTAAATAAACACAAAATATAACAATTAATTTAATATAATATTTTATTAAAAAATAAAAGTATTAATAATTCTTGATATAAAAGTATTAATACAAAGTTTGGCAATATTATTTCAAAGACCGGTTGTTTTTATAAATGCTATTTTATTTAAAGACAATACAAACAGATTAATAATATTTATTAGTATTAAAAATTGAGATTGATCTCTATTAAGCTATTAGTTATAACTACTCCTTATTAATTAAATTATTTTAATAAATCATTTTAATTTGTTACAAATAATTTGCATAATTAATTAGTTTAACTTATCTATTCTGAGTAACAAGTTTGGATAATCTGTAAGTCGGCTAATGTTCGATCAACTTAGTGGTCTAATCGGGTAATCAATTCAGTGTTGATCGACCTAATCATTTAGTTAATATCTTTAAACATGAAATTAAATTAATAAATTATTAATGATATTAACAAAATAAAGACATAATATATTGTATTATATATTCGGAACCGCCGGTTTGGTTTCGCCGCCGGTTGCCGCCGGTTCGGTTTTTTGAACCGAACCTTATATAAGGTTCGTCGTTTTTGCGGTTCGGTTTCCGGTTGTTTTTTTTCTTTTTAAATTAGTAGCAGCTAGTGTTTTTTTTTTTTTTTTTTTAATTTTTTGGAAAGGAGAGCAAAAAGGTAAGAAACAAAAACATCGGGAAAACAAAGAAACGAAACTATTCCTAAGTATGATTTTTAACATATTTGAGCACTGTATGAACTTTTTCTTGGTTTTATCCGGAACAATGAGCTTAAAATACACGTATGTACACACACAAACAAACACAAGCTCCTTGATAAACAACACCACCAATAGGAATGAAACGGTAATAGCTCATATATCAACTACTGGGAAGATCATAGCGGAGAAGTCGAGACCTAACAAAAGAAGTAAACCAGCGGTGTCGCGAAAGATTGGGATGGGAATAAAAAAAAAATCAACAGCTGTAACATCCGAATAAACAATAAGATGCACAATGACAACGTATGATCTCAATTGGTGCTCATTTTCAACAATCGTTCTAAGAAATAGACAATATATAAGAGAAAAGGAAGTCAATGGAGTCTCAAGCAGCTGGACAACCTCATCTGCCTCAAAGGTATTATTACTGACTGACAATCAAAACAAGATTTTCATGGGTAAAAATTTTATCACAATCCAGATGACTTTCAAAATACTAAAAATGATAAGTCACAAAAGGAGATCATTCAGTCGGCCTTTGTCCCAAGACTGGAATATCCTCATATCTCTTCTGCATTAAAAAAAAAAAAAGAGTCGAGTTAGATCTGATGTGGCAGCAAACTTTCTATGGGAAATATGTGCAACATGAGCATGGCATCAAGTTTGTGTGGAAGAAGCAATAAAATAATTTTGAAAGAAACCAGCATATATAAGAAAAAAAAAAACCTAATAAAGATCCTCCTTTATGTAATAAATCAAAATTAACTTTCCACTGGAAGCAACTTTTTAAGCATACCTAACAATATCTGTCCCAAGACAGTAATCAAAAGCACCCAATGAGAAAAACTACTTTCACGTGGAGGCTCTTCACATTACCTAACTCCTCATGAGATAATCATTTGGGTTTTCTGAAGGATCAAATACCTAGTAAATTATGGCTCTTAATTTGAAACAAAACTACACCTGAAAGTTCCCGTGTACATCTATCTAAGCAATCATCCAATCTTGACCTGACCAGGCCAAAAATGGCTTCAAATTTAAGGTCAACACACATTAGCAATATTTTGGCTAACAAGTGTAATGTTGATGTCCTGTGTCAAGATATCAGAAAAGTTGGAGGAATCATGCTTTAGTCCAAGAAGATGGATAATTTTCAAAGGAAATCTGCATCTAAAAGTAGGTCATAGAAAGAGCACAATGACAGTAATGAAAACCATCAACTAGCTTCTTCCAAAACTACTTTCACGTTCAAGCAAGACTAATTACTGATTTTTGCAATCTGAACCTACAATCAGTGTCTTCCTAAGTCAAAGATAATGGCATTGGCATTTTGTATCACTTATTCCTTTCCGAACTTACATGCAATTCCTATTCATGTGATTGGGTAGGGTTACTAACTTATAGCGGTACTCAATGCCACATATTAAATAATTCTGCCTGAGGTCCTATGGAAGCCCAATTTGTAGCAAAATATGACCCTAGATCTGAAACAGGGGTACACAATCAAGTTTCCCTTATCCAGACCAGAAACAGCTATGAAGCTCACCGAACAAAAATGCACGTTTTGGCTTTTTTGTGCATATCCATTGCTCACAAAGTACATTTATCAGAGAAAAACAGAAGTAAAGATTAAAAATGGCCATCAAAAGGTAATATAGTTTAAAATGTAATACCCCAACATTGTTGTATTCCCAAAGCTTGTGAACTCCATAATCTACAGCCTGCATCCAAAATGAAAGTTCGTTTATAGAAGCAACTTTTTAGGAAGAAAATTTATATTAAAAGAAAGTCGCATCTTGCATCTAAAACATTTGAAAATGTAGCTTTTATTAAGAGATCAGCTGGTGGTATACTGGTATGACATATAAAAATGGCATTGCAAACTAAAAATTTCAAAATTAATCAAAACGTGATGATATAACACGCCAGTAAACTTTCTTTAATACCATTTTAAAATTTCTTCCATAAAATTAGACATGAAGATATCCAAGCCTCTTGAAGTAACATATTCGATATCTCCAGAACAAATTTTGAATATTTTACATACCACTTTGATGAATGACTTGAGATGGAGTTATAATTGAAAACAATTTAAACCGACTATTATACTCTGTGCCTCTGCCTTTTTAAGGTTAAGCAAAGAACAAAAATGAATATCAAAATTGTGGCAATAAAAAACAGGTTCGTTAAAGTTATCACCATATTTGCATCAGATACTAATAAAATCAAACAAATCAAAGATCTGAGAAGTGGAAAAAGAAATCCAGATGCAGATCAGTGAAACCCTAATTTCGACAAAACCAGGACAAACACAATTACAATCACGATCACAACGATAAATTGATAAAAAGATTATTAGATCGCACAAAACTAATCGAAATCAAAAGGAAGAACCAAAGGGGAAAACAATCATCACCCGTTCACCAAGGAATGCACCAGCGACGACAAAGGTAACATAGACGGAGTTCCGACGCATAACCAAGCGGTAGAAGCCTTCCCAAAGCCCCCTCCCACTTCCAGCAGCCGCCGCCGACGCCATTGCTTCACCCTCGATCTCTTCCTTTCTCCTCCTCCTCCCTCGTCGAAACCCTAATTCCGCTTTCCAACCAAGACGCACTCGTGGAAGAGGAGGAAAGAGAGAAGGGAAGTAATTTTTATTAATATTTTTAATTTTGCAAATGAGCCCCCAGTTTTGTTGATATTTGAATTAATCAAACCCAAGATGATGTGATCCGATGTGATGCGGTCCAACCAAGTCCTGAATCGATCGATCTAGGAATACAAACCCTAGTATAGCTGACGAATTTCGCACGTGTGAATTCTAGAAAGCCAAACCGAGAGGAGAGAGAGTGCACACGAGTTTACAACCAGCTTGACCCCTTCTCCTCGCTCTCCCCGTCGTCTCCCTTCTCCGCACGAGACCAAATGGTTCGTTTTCTTACTTTTGATTTAGCATTCTCTCTCTTTTTTTATGCTTTTATTTTGCTTGGATTTGCAATTCATGCGCAAAGATTTGATCTTTTTGATTGGTTTGATTTCTTTACTTTTTTTTTTTTTTTTTTCTTGAATTTGAGTGAGAGATCTGTTGTTGTGATTCATGCGATGCTTGTGATCTTGGCATTTGTCAAGAAAATAAGCAGAAGTTTGAATCTTTTGATCGATTAATCTGGTCTCAAGTGGATCTGGATTGCTGGAAAATCCAAAGTTTTGGTTGGTTGTCAGCATTGGATGTTGTCTCTTGTGAATCGTTGTGATTGATCCTTATCGGATGTTCATTGTTTCTCATAATGATTTGTAGGCCAATAACAATAGCCACTAACTTCGTTTAGTTCAGGACTAATCAATTGTGGTGTTTTTTGAGTCAAAGCAACTATTTCTCTTTCTTCCTTGATTTTGTCAAAATTTATACCCTTTCTTTCTTTTTTCTGATAGAAAATTTCGTGTTGTCTGACTTGTTAATATGGAATTATCAAATTATTGGATGTTCATATATGTGCTTTCTATTACTTTTTCGCAGTAACGCAAGTTCTTTTGATCCAAAAAACCAATTTATGCTTTGCCTCGAAGTTAGAACAGTAGGATTCATTACATAGTCAATAGATCTTGAACCCATTTGTTAATGCTTCTTTGGGCTCTTGGGGTTGATTATGGAGCACCTTCCTGTTGAAGTTGTGGGGAACATTCTTTCCCATGTTGGAGCTGCAAGAGATGTGATGATTGCATCTATGGCATGCCGTAAGTGGAGGGAAGCCTGCAGGAAACACTTGCAGTCTCTTTCTTTTAATTCTGATGATTGGCAGGGTTATCGCGATCTCACAACAAGCCAATTAGAGATCCTCATCACACAGACTATTTTCCAGACTATGGGCCTGCAGTGCCTCTCGATTCACATGGACGATGCACATGAGTTCTCTGCAGCCCCTGTGATTGCTTGGCTGATGTACACAAGAGAAACATTGAGGAATTTGCATTATAATGTCCGTACAACACCAAATGTTTACATTTTGGAGAAGTGTGGTCGACATAAGCTAGAGATATTGGAATTGGACCATAATACCATATCTGGGGTTGATCCAAGTTACCAGAGATTTCCTTTCCTAAAGGTTCTTTCTCTGCGATGTGTAAATATAGCTGCCCTCGATTTGACCCTGTTGTTTGCTGCCTGCCCAAGGATAGAGGTGTTGACACTTGATCATTTGGAAATTGTCTGGTCAGATGCACAGCCTACAATGGAACTTTGCAGTTCAACTCTGAAGTGTATCTATATTAAATCATTGGGCGTGGATAAGATTGTATTGGAAGCAGATAATCTTGAAAGTCTGCACTTGCATGCCTTAAATCTTGATCTTTTTGAGCTCATTGGAAAGGGTTCTCTGAAACATCTCAGGATTGATGATGTTAGTGTCACACATTTGGATATTGGTGATTGTACTGAGAATTTGGAAGCTGTGGACGTGAGCAACTTCACAATCATGTGGCCTAAATTCTACCAGATGATGTCAAGGGCTTCTAAACTGCGAAGGCTACGGCTATGGTCTGTGGTGTTTGACGACGATGATGAGATTGTGGACCTTGAAACAACTGCTGTTTGCTTCCCTCACTTGAGACATCTCTCACTGGGTTATGATTTGAAGGATGGTTTGCTCCACTATGGCCTGCAAGGATCATCACCGTTTGAAAACGTTTTGGTTTTGGAACTTGGATGGGCGGTCATAAGCGAGCAGTTTGGTCATTTGGTTGTTGGTATGATTGAAAGATGTCCAAACCTCAAGAAATTGGTTATTCATGGTGTTCTTTCAGATGTTAAAACACGTGAAGAACGCCAACTGCTGGCTAATTTTACATCATTCATGGTTTGCCTTATGAGGAAGTATGTTCATGTTGACCTGCAATTTGAGTACGAGTAAATTCCATTTTGTTTGTTGTGGAAGTTCCTGTGATTTCTAGCCATTCAGTAGCATTAGCAGATATACAAGTTTGCAAATATGGTGCCAGAAATTTTGCTCATTCTTACTTCAAGTCAATGGTCAATGTAAATTTTGTCTCATTCTTTTTTCTGATATAAAGAGAGTTGTTCATTAATCTCTGTTTGTGTACACATTCTCGTCATTCCATTTCATCTTTGTCAATATGTGATGTGATTATCTGTTAAAAACTCTAGTGATTCAAGTACCATATAGCAATGCAAACAGTTTTGTATTTCATTCTGATTTCACTCGTCTTGATATCAATGGAAGATGGAAATCCCTGTTTTTGAGCATATCTAGTATGAATTTTCTTTATGTTCGGCCTTTTTCAGTGAATGATTCATATCTGAGAACTTTTCAGTTATGTGTTCTTTTATCACACCATGCAGCATTCTTTCTTACTGTTTACCCAAAGTTGTCTAATATATTCAAGTATATGCTCCAAGATTTGATTGAAGAGATGAGGGCCCTGACTCTGTCATGTCATATAGCATGCCTGCACAGTATTGTCTGTAATAAGGATCTTCTGAATTCTCCTTTTATCTTAAAATGAAGGGAGACATGACAAGACACGAGGCACAGAATGCCGCCCCCTGGAAAAAAAAGGGCCTCATTGGCAAAGAAGGTGTTCACTGAATTACTTATTCAAATAAGGAACTTTGAAATATTTCTAATGCATTTTAAGACAGTAAAAACAGGTCTGTTTTTTAACTTGAGAAATTGTCAATAAAGGTTCAGAGAAGACCAATCATTGCTCTCAATTAGCAAGTGGTGAATTCAAAGGATAAGAGATGAAAAAAAAATTAAAAAAAAAAAAAACAAAACGAAGTGTTTCATGGCCATGCTCAAAGGGCCTTGAGCCTCTTTTCAGAGAGTAAACAAACAAAGCTCCTTTTTGTGGAAAGGAATCTTGATGTGGCTCTGAGTTTAGGTGTATGATAGCTCAAAGGATGTTGACTCATCAACCAAGGGATGATACCAAACACATCCATTTCAAGGCCTTGATTTTAAAATTATTTTAAGTGGTCATGCAGCAAAAATAATGCAGAGGTTGATCTTATCAGTTATCATCTTCAGTCTATTTTTAATTGATTTCAATGGTGAGCTTGTCAATCTCTCATTGAATGGTTGTTTTGTTTGAGTACCATAAAGCACTGAGTGAGCCCAGGCAATAGCCATTGAGTGAGAGAACTTAGAAATCAGTTACAAGGAGTGGAGTCTGAATTCTAGTGGGGTTCCTTGCAAAGTTGAAAGACCTCTTATATTAGGACCCACTTTCTTTTTACCCTTCTCTTTTTTTAGACAAGGTCCACAAGGACAAGATCTTCCCTGTACCTGGATGAATTCTAGACTGTGATACCATAAAAGTTGATGACTTTGTTTACATAGTCCCAAGAGAACACACACACACACACACACACAAAGAGAGGGCCTATGAATTGTCAAGGTACAAATCAGAGATGATTCAGTGATATAATAAGGGGGGCTCCCATCCCTTGGCCATACTTTAGAGAGAGCCAAAGCTGTGAACCTGTTCCTGTTTTACTGGCACAAAGGTTCATCTACTCAAGTCTTGAGTCTTGAGATGGTATTCTATTCTTTCTAGCTTTTCAATTTCTTTGCTTGTTCTCTTGTCCCTAAAAAAAAAAAATTATTGTAGAGAAGATAAGGCTTCTCTGATGAAAAAGGAGGAAGGTGGAAAAACAGGTGTTTTGATTCTAGATGGCAAATCAGAGAGTTGGTGAAACTGGACTTTCAGCATCAGGTCCTTCAAACCAGGCTTTTGGTTATGGAACTCATGGTCATGGCATCCCTTCATCTGCCACCAATTTCTTGTACATCCTTTCAATCCTTTTCTTCTTTTTTCTTCTTCTTCTTCTTCTTCTTCTTCTTCATGTTATTAAAAGTTGAGAGTTTCATGGAGTTTCTTGCATGTTTAGTGACCAGGAAGGAGCTTCCTATTTTGGGGAGCTGGAGGCTCTCATGCAGGGAGTTGTTGGCATAAGGAGTGATGGAGATCAAAAAGGTATAACCAGTCTCCATTTCCTTTTTCATATTCACAGAGATCACATGAATCAAGAGAAGTTGGATGGTGTGATTCCCCATTTCATATCTTTTTTTTTATATATATATAGAATATGTTTAAAAAAAATAAAAAAGGTTCTACAAAACAAGAGAGGAAAAGGAATATGTTGCTTTTGAATCTCTGACAAAGAGGGCCATTGTTTCTTTCTGATTTATTGACAGCTTTATTTGATCTTCTGCATCTCTTCATCCTTTGCAGTTGCAGCAGCAGCTGCAGCAGCAGCCTTTGTCACAAACAGACCTCCTACTCTTGAAATCTTCCCTTCCTGGCCAATGAGATTTCAACAAATTCCCAGGGTATGTTTGGTATTAATGGTGATGGTTCTATTCCCTTTTGACTTGGAATTTTCATACATTTGGCTTGTTTTTCTCCTCCCTCATGTGGGTCTTAAGCTGCCTGCCTTGTTCTCTATTGAGTTTGTCCTCAGGGAAATTCATTGTCAACAGAGAGCACTGATTCAGGATCAGCCCAAAATACAATTTCCCAGCTTGGATCAGACTCCCCAGTTAGCAAAAAGACCTCCTCAGACCAATCCTCTGAGCAACAGCAGCATCAACAACTACAAGAACAGCAAGAGATGATGGTCAGTGATGTCTCTAGGACAGGAACAGAAGCTGCAGCAGCAACAAATCATCAGTCCAGACCCCAAGAAAAGGTACTGTTTGGATTGCTTTTCAATTGTCCATTATATCAATGTCACGAATCCCCAAAAAGCTCATCAAGAAACTGCTGGTGCATTTAAAGTGTTTACTCTTCTCAAACTTCAAGAACTCCGAATTCCCATTTCTCAAAGCATCACTTACTATTTCTGCCTGTTTGACCACTTAAACTTGAGCAAAAATTAATACAAATAAATATTGATAAAAATGGAAGAGATTACTATTTACAGTTCGTAGTCACCTTTGATGCTATATATCAATATTGACGTATATCCTTCAGAGAATGAATATTCCATCCAAGGTTTAATTTGCACCCTCACTTTGAATTTATGGCGCAGAGAAGGGTGGCTGGTGTGAGAGATGGAAGAACACTTGATGCTAAGGTTATGGACCTCTCTTATCTTTCTCTCTTCCATGCATTGACATGCTTAATGGATGCTGATTCGGTCCCAAACGTAAAATTCTCTTTCAGATAATTGATATATATTGTATTAACAGTGGAAGCCAAGTATACTGGAATCTAATGCTTCATCCACTCACCTAGAAGATGCAAAGAAAAACAAAGCTTAAAAAAAAAAAAGAAAGAAAGAAAGAAAGAAAGAAAATCCCCAGCTTTTGGTGTATATGTGGATAAATGTATCTAATATTAATTTCTTAATGATTAACAGACACTGAGACGTTTAGCTCAAAATAGAGAAGCAGCCAAGAAGAGCAGACTGAGAAAGAAGGCATATGTACAACAGTTAGAAAGCAGTAGAATAAAACTCACACAACTGGAACAAGATCTCCAGAGAGCTCGTTCTCAGGTCTAGATCAAATCAGAATTCTCTTCATTTTGCACTCAAAACAATCAAATAATCCACTGATACTCAAAAATTTCTTTGTTTTCAGGGGTTTCTCCTAGGAACATCAGCTGGTGCAAGTGCAAACATGAGTTCTGGTAAAATTAATCAAACAAGAACAAGAGCACACTACTGAACATAACAATTCGCTTGACTCTTGTCCTGTGTATGATTTCTGAAAAATGAATAAATGAGCAGGAGCTGCAATGTTCGACATGGAATACGCCCGGTGGCTCGAAGAGAGCTTGAAGAACATGACAGAACTGCGAGCAGGATTGCAAGCTCATCTCTGTGACACTGATCTTAGAATTATAGTAGATGAATGCCTGACACACTATGATGAATTCTTTAGACTTAAAGGCATTGCTGCGAAGACCGACGTCTTTCATCTGATCACCGGAATGTGGACTACTCCTGCAGAAAGGTGCTTTCTTTGGATGGGAGGTTTTAGACCTTCTGAACTTCTCAAGGTCTGCGTGTTCCTGTGTGTTAGTTACTATTATGATATCCCATTGGCAATTATATATGCATGCATGAAAGTGCATACATGGTATATTTATCTATGTTAATGTTTGTGCATGTATGTATGTATGTATGTATGTATGTATATAGGTTTTGATGCCACAATTGGATCCAGTGACTGAGCAACAGCTAATGGGGATATGTAACCTTCAGCAGTCATCACAGCAAGCTGAAGAAGCACTGTCACAAGGACTTGAGCAGCTTCAACACTCTTTGGCTGATACAGTGGCTAGTGGAGCTCTCAGTGTTGGTGATTATGTGGGGAATTACATGGGTCATATGTCCATGGCTCTTGACAAGCTTGCCAACCTTGAAGGCTTTGTTAGACAGGTACTAATTAAATTTACTTAGCCTTTGTTTATTCTCAAGGCCTTTGGTTCTTGTTTGAGAGTCCCTTTTTTGGAGTACTTATTTTTAGAGAGTTTCAAGTTGGTCCAAACACTGTTTTATTTTCAAAAATATAAAAATTAATAGAAAATGAAAAGGATCTATTGAGGAGTTGACTATGTTTCAGGGACTTTTCAGTAATATTGTGCCAAACCAATACACAATGATGGCAGTTTAGTGATTTTTTGAATATTTAAGGGCATGGAAGTAAGGGAGTTTTTATGAAAGTACACATGTCACGTCAATAAATGAAGCCAAAGACGAATATCTGCCACTTGCCTTTCATCAGGCCCTGCTCAATTATTCTTATGTCCTTTTTCTTATACACATTTACCTTTCTATCCATCAACCTATTTCTTTTCTGCATATATATAATAAATATATACATATGTGGTTTAGGACAGATACGTCAAAATCATAAGAAATATATTTCTTGAGTTTATGATGAATGGGTTGCTATCCATGAATACTATTCAGAAAAGATCCAAACTACCTAACCTTATTATAAGGCCATTATCTTTTTTTTATTTTTATTTTATTTGAGTATCAATCAATTAATATTTCTATGCAATAATGCAAAGTGCATCCAACCACTCCATTTCAACTGCTTTTTCTAGATGCAAAGAGCTCTTATTTTCTTATTCTATTATATCAAGAGAACTTCCATGATGAATTATGAACTAACACTTTTTTTTTTTTTTCTTTTTAATATTAGGCTGATAATTTGAGACAACAAACACTTCATCAACTTCGTCGAATCTTAACAATTAGACAAGCGGCGAGATGTTTCTTGGCGATCGGAGAATACTACAATCGTCTCCGTGCTCTGAGTTCACTCTGGGCTTCTCGCCCTCGAGAGTAAGCTTCTTCATTGTCATTATCATCGTCATTGTTTATGTGTGTGTGTGTGTATATATGTATATACAAAGATGGATTTAAATTATCTATATATATATATGAACTCCATCAAAAATTTCATCAACTTGACCAATATAAAATGCATGGAGGACCACACTCAATTATAGACATTAATATAAACTTTTTTAGATTGTGGAAGACTTAGTAATTTTCATGATGAGTAGGTTTATTTACTTGCTTTCACTTTCTAATCAATGTCATGCGTGATATTAAACTTTTATGAGGCATTTACATGTACTGTAACTTTGTGTGTGTGTGTGTGTGTGTGTGTGTATATATGGATTTAATTATATATCAACTTCATTTAAATTTCAACTTAAATATACTGCATGTAGGACCACACGCAATCATAGACATTAATATAACTCTTCTAGATATATGTGGAGACTTGGGTCATTTTCATGATGAGTATTTTACATATATTATTACTTGTTTTCACCTTCTAATCAATTTCATGCATGGAACTATATAATTAAACTTTTGTGAGACTTTCATACATAATGTTTAATTAGCAGGAACATATTATTCCCAGATGAAGGTACCTGCCCTGCAACAACTTCAGACATGCAAGTGATTCACCACCAAATACCAAGTTCTCATTTTTCAGCTTTCTGACTTTTTTTTTTAGAATCAAATATTGCAGAAAATCTTAGAGAGAGAGAGAGAGAGAGAGAGAGAGAAAGAGGTGCTTGAAATTAAATGATGGGAAATCTTATGTTCGCTAATGAGTGTACAAAGGAAATGGCAATATGATGTGGATGTTAAGATGATGAGTGAATTGTAAGGCTAAGTACAGTATACTATTATTGTCATGTATATGGAGAGAAAAAAAACTTAGGGTAGGACATGATATGCATGTGTTCTTTACTTATTTGATGCATTAATGGATGGGATAGCATGCACCCCTAGCTGCATGGGAGAAGGTATATATATATATATATATCTCATCCATATAGCATGGACACGCAGATATGTATATATATATATATATATGTGTGTGTGTGTGTGTGTTAGCTGCAACACACTTTTCAATAAAGAAATATATGGTGAGTCCCAACAATGGAAGAAGCCAAAGAAAAGTTAAGGAGATGAAGAAGATGAGTATTAGAAGTACCAAAGAATTAAAGAGAGGTGGGGTCCATGTATTCTCTCTCTCTCTCTCTCTCTTTTTATTTTATAATGTCTCTTGCAGGCCATTTGGTTGAGTTTTGGATGTGCCTTTTGTTCCTTTTATATTCATTATTCACTCGTTTGATTGATTGATTGAAGAAATGTGATGGGTTGAAGGAACAAAGGCTTGGCCTCTTTCTCATTGTAGAAAGTTCTTCTATTTACAATAAAGGGTTTAAAATGGTTTTTGTAATATTGGAAAAGGTCTTTAGTCTTTGACAGTTATGTCCTGTTTAATTAAAAGCTATTAGAGTTTTTTTAGTGGCTTGCGTTTATATTTTTGTCAAGTCAGAAATAAAATTATAAGTTCCTTATTTTTTTTTTTTTGTAAGAAAGAAAAATAGTAGGAGATAGATAAATCATATTTATCAAATGAAAGATAAAATAACATAATATGAAACAAATGAGAGCAGACGTTTAGAATTAAAGGATAATTTATAAAATAATTTTTTTTAGAAGAAAAAAAAAGAGAATATGGATGAATCATATTTATTAAATAAAAAATAAAAATAAAATAACTGAATACAAAACAAATGATAGGAGAATTTAGAACTAAACTGAAGAATAACTTATTAAAAATAAAATAAACTGAATAGCAAATACAAGAGATCAGAACTCAAAGCCCCTGTATAAAAAATCATAGTGCCACAATGAGACGAATAGAGTATCCTTTCCATATCTTATGCAATTGTTGGGGTATATAATCTTCCATGACCTGTGGGAAGGATTGACCGGCAACTGAAAGCTAAGTTCAACTAAGCCTCATTGTAAACTATAAAAATAAGATTATATATATATATATACAGAGACAGAGACATGCACAGAGAGGGAGACAGAGAGAGGCTCAACAACATCATGAATTGTTTTTTTTTTTTTTTTTTTTTTGGTTTAGAATGAGTAAATGAATCGTAACTCATGCATTAAAAATACTAAACCAATAAAAAAAGGATTTGTAAGAACTATTAAACATATGCTAGTCAAAAGAAAATTAAAGAAAACCTCCAAGTTTGTCCATGGCTTCTGAAAATAAATTATTAAAAAAAATATAAGGATAAGCTTTTCAAATAACAAAAAAATTGAAGTAAACAGAGGCGGCTAGCAATATGAGATGGTCAACAATGAGTGAGTATTCAGAATAAGAGTAATCAAACCTCACCAATTGACTGCAGAACCTGGCTTCGTATCTGTTCAAATTTAAATGGGTCAAACCAGTGGCAGGTTTGTGTTGTTCATATCCCTTGACAATTAACCATATAAATTTTATAAAGGTAAAAATGAATTTCAAGGACAACAGAAAAACATTAGTTTGGACTATAACTTCACAATGGTATACCAAAAATAAAAAAAAGGAAATGAACCTCAATGTTGCAAGCTCAATGCTTGCGGTAAACATGATGATTAGTTGGTTCTAAAATAGGAACTAGACAATATTCTCAAGCATCTCATCAAAAAATAACATTTAGTTCAGAAAGGTCATCCATGGGAACATCTAAGCCAACTAGCTCCTCCTCATCATAAAGTAGGCCTTTGTCGATATTCAACCAAGATCCAATATCCTGACCTGGCGCACCAAGTCCATCCGCTATATCTAAGATTTCCATTGAATCTACTGCATCCAGCAACCATTCATCTTCTGAGTTTCTCGATAAATTTTGCGCACCATTCCCAGATAGCAATTTAACTTGTGCAGAACTCTGGCAAAGATCCAAAGAACCTCTTTGAAGCTTTTCAGAAAGTCCGCTTCCCACAGAACCTGAGGTTTAAGACATAATAGGCCTTGTTTATGAGCCGCAGACTATACAAGCAAATCAATTACAAAGAGATACATGCTAATATTCAAAAACTAAAAGGCGTGTTAGACAATAATCTTAGCGCCGTACCCAACGCCTGACCCTTATCGGGCGCTGCATGTGAGCCATTGCTGCAATGTGGACATGCAGAGAACAGTATCTCACGTAAAGCAGGTTCACTGAAGCAGCTTTTCCCAGTTTCCTCGAATTCTTTGCATCTTGCCAGAGTTCGCTTCGCAAAAGCCACCGCATTCTGCTTAGAGAAACTTCTGGCCCCCATGTTATGAATAGAACCAGGTGTTCTTCGACCACACTGTAAAGAAACATGATTTCACAGACTAGCTAATCCTCAAGATACAACAATTCAAATTACTCTATTTACTAATTTATGTCAACCAAATAAAATATCATAAAGATAATTATTACTTATCAAATAACAATTACTTCAAAGAAAAGAATTTAAGAGACTAATAGATGAGATGATTGTTTGCATTGACATGACACAAGCAATAGAAAGTCCCATAATAAATGTATGCTCTCACTCTGTAAGAACAAGCAAGGAAAACAAATAAATAAATGCTTTGTGTGTGTGTGTGTGCAAGAGTCACAACACAAATGTAGATACTTAAGTATTCATTATATTTTTACACCATAAATAAATAATTGCCATCTTGTATAAAGTCACTAATAACAACTACCATCAGTTTTTGGTAAGCCATTTCAACAAGTTTATGCAGCGCAAGTTGTTCAAGGTTCCTGCAAAACAAGCAAATAGAATTTATTTCACCATTGGTAGAACAGGTAAATAGAGGACAATCTTAAATAAAGAAGTTGTTACCTGTCTGCAATTTCTTTTGCATTTTGCATCGCCTTCTCTATTTTATCCCACTGTCTTCTCCTGTAATTCACCTATAATGCCGGAAGAGAGTCAACACTAGTACAGGAAAAGAAAAGGACTGCATAAAAATTAATTACAAATAACGACTGGTAGAACATATTCCCACAAATTAAGTCATCATGTATTCCAAAGGAAAACAGAACAAACCCTGTGGACTGTAAACTATTTGCTATTCGGCGCTGTTCAATGCAGTTTGGTTCCCAAACCAAACAATAAGTGTAATTTTAAGCATTACTTGCATTCTCAAATGATGTAAGCATGATTATTTCCATCCACAACGCAACGAGAAAGGATAAACAGGAGGAAAAGGTGATAGACTTTAAATAATCTGATAATGAAAAGATTTTAAAAGATGATATCATATCAAATAGGGTCATAAAGCCGCAGAACTACAAAAGAAAATGATCTCATAAAGACAACCTGTTCATAAAGCCTCAACTTGAGTTCCTCTAAATCTTTATCTATCTCAGAATTTTCTTCGTCAGATCGCGCCTTCTGGAACAATACGAACGTGAGAAACAAATTTGTAAATTACTAAAGAATTAGTAGTTACTTACCTTTTGTATGAAAATTCCTTCTGAAACTAACCAGGACAGTATCAGAAGGAATGGGAAAATAGCAAAAACAAAGATTTCAAGTAGTACACTAAATCCTTTTTGAAAGAAATATGCTTTGCAAAAAAGTAACTTGTCACAGTGGTATTTAAAAACAAAGGTCATGGAAGGTTAGGACAAATGAAATGAGAAATCAAATAGAATTTAAACCACAATTAGACATGAAGTAGAAATCTTAGTGATCCAAGTTTAGACCCTTGGACCTAATTTACATTAGTGAAACACAAATTTACTAGGTATTAGTTACCAGGAACCTACCTTTGTCTCTGAGTGTATATCTATACCGCACTGTTCCATTAAGACCTTTTCATTCAGAGCCATGCCCTCATTGCAGCACCCACTCGAAACAGTAGAAAGATCACCCAAGTTTTGCAGGCAGTCTGAACTAGTTAGTGACAGATTCTGGGAAAGAAAATTATCTGAATGTTCTGAAGTAATATTTTCATGCCCCAAGTCATCAGCAAACAAAATATTCTGGGCATTGAGACTTCCAGAGTTAATGGCTGCAGTACGCTTCTGATCATCAAAGGCGCTTTCCAAGTTAGATTCAGGTTTCCTATGATCAGACTCTTTATGATCATCTTCTGCAGTATCTGCACCATAAAGGGGAAAAACTGTTTAAATGTTGATAAAACGAGTCCCCCTAATTGCTGGCATAGTCTAACTTTTCAATCTAACAATAAAGGCAGAAAGAAGCTTTTCCACTAGAGAAATATTCTTCTAACCAGGCTTTGTGTTTCTGATCTACTAGAAATTTTCTAGGTAGCCAATGACTCACCTGAAAAAACAGAATCCACATCTTTGTTGTTGTCATCCTTATTTCTTCGACTTCCTTGTAATTCTGTTGAAAAAGAACCCTTAGGCAGGGGCATTTCTGCACAACCATCCACATCCTGAAAAGGAGAGGCTCAGATAAAGCATGTCTATATAAAATACTGCTGAAGATGATCAACCACACAATAGTAAAAATAATCACAAAGAAAAAATAAATTGTGCTCATACCAAATGGGCTACAATAAACCAATTAAAACACCATATATTCATAGCACCATATTTTGCTCACATGCCAGGCACTTGTTAGCCAGGCATTCAAAATGATATGTAGTGCACAAGTGGCACGGCATGACACTATATATCATACAACAGTGCAAAATATGGAACAGCACTTTTCTCCCTGAATATAAGAACAAGAGGTAGTGGCAAAAGCACGAGCTACATAGCCAAAGTAACTTCAAATATGATGTTGTAAATGTCGTTTTGTGTCCAAGATCTCATAGAGTTGGTTCACAAGATTTACCTCATATGAAGGTCAATCAGCAAGATGTTAAACACGTATAGAAGGCAACAGCAAAATGAAGTATTTTGAGTGAAATTTCAAAAATTAAAAAAAAAAAAAAGAAAGAAGAAAGAAGAAAAAAAGAGAAATCAAAACAGTAGAATGCATTTGCCTGCTGCATCACATAGTTTATGTCCTTCGGGTCAGCAAAAGAGAATATGGGTTCAACTGTCTTCCAGAAACTACTCGAGCATGCAGCACCTGCAAAGAGAAATAATTTCAAGTTCAAATAAATCAAAATGAAAGAAGTATTGCCAGTATGAAAGGCATGACATACAAGTTGCATTCCAAGCAGCATTGGCAGCTGCTATCAGTTCTTGCTTATCAGCATTTGATTTGCCTGCCGAGATATGACAGAAAAGATGTTGGACAAGTAAAGAAAACAATGATTACCAGTGCTTTCACATGGTAACAAAGAAAGAAGCTATCTATTCTAATAATCATTCAAATCTAGGAACAGATTATTTAAAATTTGACCTGGATGTCTGTAAGTTTTACAATGCAGCATCTGTGATGGATGGCCAATCTTACTGCAAGAATAGATCACATTCAAATGAAAAATTAAGAGTTGTTAGTAACTAAGGTAAAAACAAGAAGCCATATAGAAGGTAGAGGACCTCTCATTTTTGTTCGAACAGGACCTCTGGCTTTTGGGTGGCCTGCTGCTTTCTCCGTGGTCCAGTTCCTTCACAAATGGCAAATGTGCTTGTGACCTCTTTGAGCATCTTCCACTCCTAGCTTGTCTCAGAATTCCATCTCCAATTTCAGACTTGGATGAAGCAATCTTTCTTGCAGGCAAGACAGTACTTGTCACACTAACTACTGGATTAAATTCCCCTTTATGTGCTTCATCATCATCACCCAATTTGTCACACTTGCCATCAGCAGCCAATGCCTCACTCTTCGAAAATCCAACTAGAGATGGAATTTTCCCAACTTGTAGTTTTAAGTGTGGGGTAGTATAAAGTACATCCAAGGAATGTAATGTCCCATCCGATGATTCAGTAGGTTCTAATCTTTTACCAGGATCAGCGCCTGGAAAGCCATCTGCCAAGATGTCAGTATGATCAAGGCTTGAGCCAGGAAAAAGTACATTTGCCCTCCTTGTGCAGCATGTCTTTAGTGGATAGTTGCCAATACATTGAGCAACAGGATAGGAATCAGATTCTGCAGGCAAAGGACGCTTATTGTTAACTATCCAAGACAATGACGGAACTTCACTTGAGGAAGGAAGTTGTCCCCATGGAGTAGGACAGGGAGCTGATCCTATAGCCTTGTTCGAGGAAGGCAATTGGCTCCATGCAATAGGAGACAGAGGCGATCCGGTGAGTAAGGGATGCATGTGGTTGATTGTCCCAGACAAGGACTGGACTTCATTCGAGGAAGAGGGTTGGTTCCAGGCAATGGGACAAGAACCTAACCATTCAGGCAAGGGAAGTTCATGATTAAAAGCCTCAGATAATGCCAGTGTTTCATTCGAGGAAGGGAGTTGTTCCCTTGTAACGTTTTCCAGTGGCTGTTGAAAGTTATAAGATGAGTTCAATAGAACACCAGTCATCGGTATTCCACATGTATTTATTTCAATTGAAGAGCTCTTCCTTCCCATTCGCACTTCCTCTTGGATACTTAGGCTGCATTAACAGTGCAATACAAAAAGATTATAATTGACAAATTGACAGAGGAAAAGGCCACATAATTCTAGAAAAATAATCCCTCCCTGTACAAGCATAACCATTAGAAACGGTTACTTGGTCTTCCTGGCTGTGTAAAGATATTAACTCTAACTTATGACAAAACAAGAAACATGTAATAGCACTTAGCACATATATCATACAAGAAGAATTACTTATGTTTTTGTTTTGCGCTTGTTAGCTCTTCTTGCAGTCCAGGAAAAGAATCACTTCTCTCCTTTGCAATTGAGATACTACCCATATCATATCGAGGTTTGACTTGTGAGCCACCACTAATTAGCGCAGTATTAACATCCATCACATTGCCTCTAATGATGCTGCTTGACGATGCATCTCTGCAAAAATTTGGAATTCATAAACCAACTCATGATATTGGTTAAACTTATTCAATTATGCAAAGCAAGTTTATTTATTCTTTCCAGTGATTACTAACATCTTCTGCAGCCTTTTGTTGTGATCCCTTCTCTCATTTGATAAAGAGATACCATCCAGATCATTTCTGGTTATGACTTGTGCACTGCCACTACTCAACAGGGAATTAACATCCATCTTGTCGCTCTCAACAATTCCATCCAATCCAGTTCTGCAAAGTTTTAGAAATCATAATAGTGAAATTAATTAATCCAATTACACGAGGAAACTTACTGATGTTTTAGCACATACATCATAGAAGCAAACTTACATATGTTTTCCCTTTGTTGTTATTCGGTCCTCCAACAGATCAGTAAAGCCATCTATTCTCTCATTAGCATGAGAGATACCACCCATATCATTTTGATATATGACCTGTGCGCTATGACTACTCAACAGGGGATTAGCATCAAACTTGTCACTTCCAACAATTCTATCCAATGGAAAGACTCTGTAAAGATTTGGAAATCATAAACGAATCAGTGGCATTGATTAAATCAGATCATTTGAGGAATTAAATTGCATCTTCTGCAAATTTACTGTTTGGCAAAAAAACATGGTTTCTGCCTGCCTAGCATGTTCACAAAAGCTGACCAGGTATGTTCTTCATAGGATAAAAGATGTGATGTTAAAAACAGATAAGGATTACATTGAACGGTAAGCGAGCAGTTAGATAAAGAGCGGCATACAAAGGCAGTGGCTTGTAAAAAATAATCACTAAATTAATACTAGAAAAATATATCTTGCCATCAAAATAGGACAAAATTTCCAAAAGTTGGAAAGCAAATTAGAGGAGAACCTGGAACCAATTCCTTCAAATAATTGTGAATGAGGTTCACAACTAGGATTCTGTTGAATTGCCATCCTAAGCTCTTGATCAGCATCAGCGGTACTAGTTACCACCGTGCCAAATGAAATTTTCCCTCCCAAATAAATTTTACCCCGCACATTGTCTCCAACTGGAAGGCCATGAATCTTGTGTGCAGAAGAAATTGGAGCGTTGTCGCAAGTCTGACGAAAGTTTTTGTTGATCTCTACATGCCTTTGTCTTTCATTATCTAAGGATGAGACTTCCCTCAATGGAACAGTCTCACACCCTTCTATCTACAGTAGACAAGCAGGAAGCACAATGGTGTTTATGACCAAACATGAGAAAAAACAATTCTAATTTTCTGTAGGTATTGATTTAAAAGCAATGTTATAACAATACAGACAGCCAAATAAGTTTATGAATTGAGATAGCTGCCAAGCAAAGTAGGAAATGCAGAACACTGACTGTTCTATGAATCCTTGAGAAAAATGCACAATGAGTATCTGGGACAAAGTGTGCTATATTACACCTTGGCTAAAAATACAAACCCATATTCCTCTATGAGTGTATATGTTTATCTAGAACACTATCTTTAGCTGTGTTTTATGATCTTTAAACAAGAAGTTCTTCGTGAGTTCAATTTCCTATCTTCAACAAAGACAAACTACAGTTTCCACGCAATGAGATTTCTTTTTTATTCTGTTTCCGGCACTTATCCAATTTCAATATGGAATCATTCAAGAGTTTGGTTCTACCCCTGGTCACAGATATGCTCTACCTTCAGCAACTAGCCTAGACTAAATGTCTGGCAATGTTTTCCATCACTCCATAAGTAGCTAAGGTTGTTTTCAAATTTGTCCCACAATAGGTAATTAAGTAGTTACTTGAATGGAATGGATTAAAAAACAATGGCCTCACAACATCAAAAACATTCAAAGAGGAGAAAAAACAATAAGTAGTACCTTGCTCAGTTAGAGCACTCTAGCAAGATTGCTTTAAAACCTTTGAACTCCTCCAATGTTCTTGGAGGGATAGGCTTGGACTGAACAAGCTTGATTAAATGGTCTTCCATAGAAAAACCAATGACTCTCCTTAACTCACAAGAGTAAGTGTATTCCTCCTCAGTCATAGAAAATGAATATAGTACCAAATACCATGACAGAGGCAGGCTATCAAAAAAAGGAAGCTGAATTTCTCATTGTGCTAGGCCCAGAGGCCAGCATTTGGTTGTCCAGGCTCTCTCGAAGATCCCCCAAAAGAACACCTGGGTATGAACCCCGCTAACCAGTTGGATACCAGATGAAAATGTTGAACCATTGTGTCTACTCAAACCAACCCCATTCAAAACTCTCGAGCTTCACACCATTTCATTAGACACTGAGAATTTCACCAAAAACAAGACGCTAATTCCACAAGCAACCAAGTAAAACCCAGTGATAGACTTCCACTACAGAAAAATGGCATCTTGGCACACTCTAGACGAAGAAAACAGCTTGAATAGAAAAAGGGAAACAGGACAGTCGAGGCAACAAAAGTAAATACCAAGATCCGCTGAAGCAAACGGGAATCAATGTAGAAACTAAACAGCCACAAAAAGCACAAAGTTGTCACTAGATATACACAAACAGCCTCAGGGACAATGAAAAATCACTACCCAAAAAAGCCAGAATTTTAAATCAGCATCCCAAAATCCAAGCACGAGAGACAACTACTGAAGCAACAAAGAGCCAAGAGCCGAGACAATGAACCAGAATAAACGGAATTAGGACAAAACGCTGACCGGAAGACAACGTCCTTGCTATGAGAACTCCAACGAAAATCCTTACAAGCTGAATCGGATAAACCCAGATGATGAATTGGAACAATGGAACTAACCCCAGTGGAAGAGAAACCAAGCGAATTGGGTTTCCGGAAACAGACCCCAAGCGCAAGAGGAAGCCCACAAGCATGCATTTTCCAATCGGAGGGAGGGAAGGACGGAAGTAGAAGAAATTTCGAACTCCCTACGCCACCGCCGACGTCTCCATTGTCGGGGAGGAGACCGAAGCCGACGAACGGGCGACATTGGGGAGCCAGAGAGAAGAATGAGTGCTGGTGAGAGTGAAAGCACGTTTTATACCCGTGCTTTGTTTTGACTAGTCAGATGCTTCGAGATATGGTTGTGTTCCTAATCTCGAGGCAATAGATTTAATCCTAGGCCGTGGCATCATACGCGTTATGTGTTATGATGTGTTAATTCGGCTGCAAGTGAGGGGAAGGGGAAGGAATGGCAGTGATTTTATCTGATATTATTTTTTTTTAAATAAGTTTTAACTCATTTTAATATTTTTTACACTGAAGTGGGGAAAGTGTATGCTCACTTCATCATATTTTCAAAAACTCTTCAAAAATAACACCACTTACATCGAAATGAATATCATTAGTAAAAAAAATGAGTTTTTTATAGAATAAACATTTTCTGCAAAATGAACAAAAGAAGTGGTAGAACTCATATCATTTTTATTATTTTCCACCCCTTCAAAAGAATTACATTTCCTTTATTTTTTGACTTCCTTCCACTTACACTGAAATCAACCCATCATTAACGCTTGCGCCAAAAACATATATACATTCAAGCTAATACCATTTGATTAAAGTATAAAAAATTATTAGAATTATTTTTATTACTTCCGACTTCTTCTGATGGCTCTAATTATATGTCAGTCTTTTTCTGGCCTTTTTTCCTTGAATTATGACTTTGTGACTCTCATTATATGTCAGTGATTTCTAATTATATGCCAGTCATTAACTCTCATGTTAAGAATCTAGAATTTTATTTTCTTCCGAAGTATAATTAAAGATATAAAATACTTGTAGAAATCACTGGTTCACACTATTAAAAAATTTAAATAAATCTCATAATGACTCTTGCTCGCTCTCTTTCGATATTCATCTTTTTGGACTAAATAATTACTTCTAGTAATTCAGATTATCCATGTAATCTCTATTCTCTTTGTAATTTTGTTGCTATTTGTAGCTCTCGCCTATTTCAGTTCCTCTCTTGTATTTGTTATAGCTTAACTAATAGCATTGGTGTTTTATTTATTGATTCTTATTAAAAAAAAACAAACAAATAAATGAACTACGAAAACTTCTAAATTGAATTGAATAAATGCATGATAGGAAGTTTACTTAGGAGGGAAAAAATCAAGCCATTGAACATGAGGAAAGTTATTTTTATGGGAAAATAATAATAATAATAATAATAATACGAACTTACATCAAATATTTTGTATTCTGAACTGTTTATTTGATTGGGAGACATCTTATTGTCAATCTTGTCTTCCATTCTCCCTCTCTCTCCCTATGCATCTTTGGAAGTTTTAAGAAAATCGCTAAATTAAAGAAAGGATAACACAAAAATATATGTATATATATACATTTCTTATGAGAAATTTTCTTAACAAACTTTATTACAACTAAATTAGTGATACTTATTATTATTATCATAATATAATATAAGAAAATAATATATGTGTATATAGTCCAACCTGTGTTCACTTTTTAACTCCAAATGAAATGAGTATTCACTTCACTTTTGGTCCGTGAAAGTTTGAGAAACGATTGATCTATCTAAAACAATTTGCTTAGTAACTTAAAATATGCACAAATCACTAAATGTAAAGCACATAAAAGAAAAAAAAATAGAGCTGAAAAGATAAAAAAAAAAAATTGTAAATTATTCCATCCCTCTCACTTAGATATGAGTGATATTCTCCCCCAAATTTATCTATTGATATTATTCTCATATGTATATAGTAATACTTTAAATGTGACTTAGATTATTTTTTTTTAAAAAATAGCGAACTTTATGATATGTTTGATAAAGTAAAATCGATAAAAACTAAAGAAATAACAATTATATACATAAAAATCAAATCGAGCATACAAGGAAAAACAACCACCAAGTGAAAATAGGAATTGTTTCTAGAATGATATAGATATTTCAATTTAATTTATCGATGAAAATTTTCTTCCTCTTTAAATTAGAAGTAGATCGATCATACATCATGATCACAAATAGAATAAATAAAAATTATAAAGAAAAAAACTATATACAACATGAAAAATAATCGATAAAAGATGATAAAAATAAAAAAACACCTGAATGAAAGTAAGAGATCCCACGATTACAATGCCAAACTTCAAGTTGTGTCGTTGTACTTCATCAATCTCCTCACACTACAAACATTTCACAAGAATCAGGTTTTCAAAAAAATTGAAAATTTACTGCGCCCTTTGTATCGATTTATAGACAATTTTCTAGAGATTATTAAAAGCGAGATATTATTAGCAATAAATACAGTAGTTTTATAACAAATTAAAAAAAAAAATTAAATAAGAAATAAATACCCTTGAAATATCTTGACCAGCCTTATCCATATACATGCAACTATCCACACAAGGAAAGTTGTAATAAGAATTTTTAATGTATGTATATATGTATATATGTATATATATAATGTGTCAGTGTATTCTGAACAGATTTCAAGTGTCATTCAATAGGACATTAGGGCATTAATTGTGTAATGGATGGCCATGAATGTTGGGTGACCTAAAGTGGATCTGATTTGTAAACCAGGTTAAGTTAATTAATTGAATAAAATAACATACATTTATTATTTTTGCATAATATTTATGGAAAATCTTTAAATTAAAACAAGAAAAATTATGAAGTAAAATGAATGCACAATTAAGAAGTGAACATAATATTAATTGCTTTCTAAAAAAATTGTTTTGTTTGAGATATTTCTTATTTTGGGTCGGTTAGATTTTATTTCTCAATTAATTATTTAAAAAATTAAAATTATTCTATTTAACTAAATCTTTTGTGATATTTTGACTTTTTTAAGTGTTGGGATCCGTGAGATATAGTGGGAGTTATATATATATATATATATATATATATATATATATATATATATAGGTTTTTTGTGAGTGTTATTAGATTTGAAGGAAAGTTTATACAGTGATCATTTAATCAAAATCAACATATATTATACATTTTTTTATTATATAAAAAATAATTAAAAAAACATTACATCAATAATAGCCGTTGGATGATAACCTAATAACTATTTTATAAAATATTATTAGATTTTAAAATCTAAAAAAATCATTAGATATTTGATGATGAATTGCAATATATATATATATATAACACTTAACATTTTGGGTTTGCATTTTATTTATAGTGAATCACAAGAAGTCATATGATATTGACAATGAGACAAGAGTTTGCATGTGGAACAAAAACTAATCCCAATGGTGACCATCATATTTTACAATTGAGAGCTTTCAAATTTGATGCATGAGTTGAGAGTTCCATGTAGGGGTATGTGTTATTGGGAGGTCTAAAACTAAATTTGCAAAAATGAACATATAATCAAGAAGTGCTTATTAATTGTTATTATTGTAAAATTTCAAAGATTATTAACGTTTATCAAATGTAAACATGTTATATGTCATTATAAAACTATATATATATTACTACAATCATAAAGTTATTATTTCAACGCATACGAATTCTTATTGCAAATGAGTTAAAATTTGAAACTTCGAACTCATCTTTTCAATCTAAGATATAAACATTATTATATATAAATGACTCTACTCCTGTGTGAATGGACATTGAGGTGATTGGCTAAAATAAAATATTTGAGAATATGACAAGATTCCTTTCAACCAAATGTCTTTATAAACATTATTATTATCAGTCCATCATGACTTTGGGTGACTAATTCGACCGAATCAGGACCCAGTTAGTCCAAATCGACTGATTTGTGTCAGGTCCGGATCGGTCGTTCGGTCGAATTAGACGTCTCCTCCTACCGATAAAAGGGTCGCTCCCGCACGACTTCGCTTTCATTCCGATTCCATCGCTCACATTCTCGGCTCGCTATACGACAATGCCCTTCGCCAACCTTCACGCTCTTTCCTCTTCCACGCTCCTCGTTCCCCGCCATTCGAAACCTTCTCCGAAGCTAGGGTTTCTCCTTCATCGCTCGTCGTGCCAGCTCGCGATCCCCCCTTGCGGCCTCTTCGGCAACGGATCCCTTGCTCCTACCTTGGGTTTTGGTGGAGAGATCCATGGGTTAGCTCTGTTGACCTCTGGGCAATCCCTTGTTTGGTATTCTCGATTTTGTTGGTGTTTTGATCCTATGTATTATTGTCTGTGCCCTGATTTAGCGATTAGAATCATGTGGCTTGTGTCGGATGTGAACGCTGCTCTGATGATTGTTCTTGATCCTTTTGACTTTGATTTTGGTCGTTCTTGAGTTTGTTTCAGCGGAATTATGCATAGTTGATTATTATATGACGGGTTTGAGGAGTGATCATTTGATTTCAATTTCTTGGACAGTGATATGATCAATTGATGATTGATCCAAGCGTCTTTGTTTGGTTTTAATGAATGATTTATGTTTTCTCGGCTCCTTGTCATGGGTGTTCTATGGACTCCTGTTCGATTCTTGATGAGTGACCCCTGTGTTCTCCTGTTCATTTCTTGTTGTTCATTTTGGACTCGCTTGTTGTTGACTATTATATTTTGATCTGGTTTGTTTTTCTTTACTTGATGGAGCACTGTTTGTTGAGCTTTTTTGGATTTTAAGTGTTGTTTATAAATTTGGATTGCAGGAGAGCTTTTTGGACTTCTATCAACTCAACAGATGATTCAGAGTCTTCTGAAACAGTATGCAACAATCCTTATGTGTTCTTTGTTTGTGACTCAAATTAAAGTGCGCTATTATGCTTATGGATGTGCCTTTATGCATTACAGTGATGTGACTATTAATTTATCTTGTTTCTTTACCTTTAAAATTGTGTTATTCCATGGAGATTTGGAGGATCGGCCCCTTCTCGTTTGAAGCAAAACCTTGCTTGCCATACATGGAAATGATCTGATCGATCAGATGAACTTATTTCTTGTTTCCTTTATTTGCATGTTGAACATGGTCTTATTCTTTGCTTTTCTTTTCTATGTTGTGGAATTCAATTCACCATCATACAAGTAGCATATCGAATTTGCTTGATATTCATCCTTCTACACGCATTGGTTTCTATGTTTGTGGCATTGATTCTAATTCCCTTAAAGACTTTTATTAAGGTCACTGTATCCCCTCTTTGACTAACCAGGATGATAGTTTGGTTCCTATGCCAAAAGTAACAATAGATCAAGATTCAGATTCTGATGCAACTGTCGTGAAACTTAGTTTTGGGGATCGTCTTGGAGCACTTTTGGATACGGTGAGTCAAGTTATTATTCTTTGTAATTTAATGAAGCATGATCTAATTGATGGCAAATGCACTGTGTGACTGGCCCTGTGTCAATTGTGACTGGCTATCTACATCCTTCTGCTTTCCAAGATTGTTGGTGACAATTTGAAAGTATACTGTATGGTGTTCTTTGCACCTGCTTGTGTATATTGAGTTTTATGTTCAGGTTGTTTTAGCAGGTCAATCTTTCTCTGGTGTTTCTATCTTACAAAGCCCAGATGTATTTGAGAGGCTACCTTTTTTTTTTTTTTTTTTTTCTTTTTGAGAGTTCAATATTGCATGCTATTGCTTAAAGCATCATGCGTAACAGTGATTTTATATGAATAAATGCTATTTTCAGATATCTTTATGACTCTTTGCTTAGGATGTGAAGTTTTTTGGTCCCTATAATAAATCCTATTCATTACTACACCAGATCATGATGTCTTTGCCCCATATCTCTACAGATGAAAGCACTCAAGGATCTGGGCCTTGATGTCACCAAGGGCACTGTAACCACAGGGGATTCTGTGAAGCAAACACAGTTCTTCATTACCAGATCGTGAGTTATCTTATTTTTACCATTTCAATATGTATTAGCTATTTTTTTGAAGAAATCTGTATTTCCGGCAATAAGGAAAGAAAAACTAGGCGTTACTTCTGGTGCTCGCTATGTTTGTAAAAATATGCAGTTATTGTTTTTACTGTACATGTTGCTACAAATTCCTGCTAGATTCCAGATGACTGGTGAAGAATGTATGTGCAGCATGGACAGATTGTTTTCTTATCATGTCTCTGATACAAGATTAACTTACCGACCATTGTGTTATATCTGAAAGGGTGGTATCCTTACTTCCTTGTTAAATAGCATCAGCAGGTGCCTCATCTGCCTGGTTGGGGCATTGTTATGTCTTTAATCCAGATGGCTTTGGTATCAGGTTGCAAGATAGCCTTGTATCTTCAAGACCTACTAAGCCATCTTGACCTTGAATCTGCAGAGACCTGTTTACTTCATTTGCTTGTGTATGGCTTATCTGCAAAATAGTTGTATTCTTAATTTGTCGAAAATGTGAGCATGATAGACTTGCATTTATTATGGCTGATCCTAATACCAGGGGACGCAAAGTTGAGGATCCTGACATGCTAGAGAAAATCCGACTTACTATAATCAACAACCTATTGAAATATCATCCAGTATGTCTATACTTGACATGTCTGATATTCGTTATTGGTTTATTTTTACAAGTGACACAATATCCAACTTTTCTGTAGGAATCTAGTCAAAGGCTTGCAATGGGTGAAGCTTTTGGAATAAAACCTCCTGAAAAGAAGGTAATGTATTTGTGATGATGAGGTGTGTTATTTTTTTACATAATGTTTTTTATTTTTATGTTCACTTTATGTTCAAAGATATGTTTCCTGTGTTAAATCTAGTCTTCAGTGGAGATTATATGATGAGTATGGGATTTTGCTTTTGCCATTTCTCTATCTAGTTTCTCTTTCGTACTTTATTCTAATTTATAACTTGTTTTATTTTCCTAAGAATGTTATTAGGAAGTCTAGCGAGAGTGCAAATCTGCTCATAGTTTTCAGTGAATAGCTTGTGTTGATTCCGTTATGTGCTTCCAATTAACATATGGGAATTTATACCTCACTGAACAATAATCCTGGTTTGGTTTTATGTTGGTCAGCTTTATGTGGACATGCCTACACAAATTCATGTTCGAGATGATGGACCAAAAAGAAGGTTTATTACATTTCAAGCACACATTTCTTTCTGATTGTGATTTGAGTTCCATTCTGTCAATAAGACTCAGTCTAATGATTTGTTACTGAAGTTGCAAGATGACTATGGTAGAAATTCCACATAAAATAATATTGAGGGTATTTATGGTGATTGATTATCTTCATATCTGAAATAAAAACTTTTGTGCCGACTAATACATTTGCATCCTCTCCAGCTTGCTTTGCATTGAAACAACTGATCGGCCTGGACTGTTGCTGGAAATAATTATGATCTTGTCTGACATCAACATCAATGTCGAATCAGCTGAGATTATCACTGAAGTCTGTTTAATTATTTTTCCTATTATTTTTCTGTCATTATGCATAATTACTTGCTTAATATCGTTATATGTGCTTGTGATAGGGGTTGGTGGCCAAAGACAAGTTCCATGTGAGTTACAGTGGTGCAGCATTATCTGATAGCATAGCCAAGGTGAAAAGTTTTTCCTCTGTCGATTATCTCTCTCTCTCTCTCTCTCTGAGCTTTTGCTTTGTCCCATCCAATGTTCATTATCAACTGACCTTGTTGAATTTACATAATCATCTAACTCTGGTAAAAAGTTTCCAAGCTTCTGTTCAGTTATTTTAGAAGTTACCCCATGAGGGACTGTCAATTTTATCACGATAATTATGCAGTTCAGACCAGCTGGTTAATTCACTATGCAAATACATGCAGGTACTGATAAACTGTCTCAGGTACCACTTCCGTAAGCCTCAAACTGAGGAAGACAGCTACTGATGACAAACGGGACACTGAAGCAGTTCATTCCCCCTCGCAGATGATCCAAACTTGGCACCTTTTGTGATTGAGCCATGTGCAATTCTGTTGCCGGCTGATGCTCATGCTTCATGTTTTCTTGGACCTGAATTTGTGCATAAAATAACACATCCTCAATTTGAGTACCGCATGAACCGGACTAAGCGGGTTTTCAAGTTTCAAATGTACGTTGTGGTGTTGTTCTGTGGCATTGGAGAATTCAAGCTTCACATGGCCAAGGGGGCTGATGAATAATTGGGCACGCCAAATTTTATCACGGGCTAACTTTTCTGGTGGTTAAAGCATCAACGCGGGTCATTGATGAGCGGTATGGTTTAGTACTTGAGTGGCATCAAGTTGATGAAGTGATATTGGCTATAATCTCCTTTCTCCGACTCCCCAGTGAAGGAAAATTAACATCAATTTATTTCGTCAGTTTCCACTTACAACATGACCTATTCATACAAACCCCAAAAACCCAAGGTGAAAACCTTAAAACACAGAAAAATACCTTCTCATTACGTTACATGCAGACCCTTAATCACACAGCAGTTCTCCAGCCATGATTCCAGTATTTGGCATTCAAACTACTAACCCATGGCTTCCAAAAGCCTGGCGCAACAGTATACCACTGTAGGTCGCACTACCAGCAGCAACTCTTACACTGACGCAGCGTCCGAACCGGTTTGTGTGCAGTGCTCCGTGATTGGTCAGCCATGGTCTGGATAAGCTGAGGAAAATAGTGGGTGGGCCCCGGTGGAGAATATCAGAATTGCCAAGAAGCCCAATAATAAGAGCAAGAAAAAAAATAGTAAAGGCGAATGGAATAATACCAGTTGTTTCCTTAACTCCATCACCTGCCGCTGCCAAGTAAAAACGTGTCAAGACCCCCAAAAATGATATTAAGAAAAGTATTAAAATGCCAATAAACACTTGTTTCTCCTCATCAACTTACTTCCTCTTCTCTGAGCCGCGCATTCTCTTCTTTAAGCTGGTTGAGCTCCGCCTCAAGTTCAACCGTGTAGGCCTGCAGACATAACAAATGCAGGCAGACGTCACCAAGGTAATGGAGTCATGTAATTTAATCAAAATTGTGACGACATTGAAGGGTCCCGGATGCTCACGTATACCCATAAATAAATACAATGAAAATCTAATTCTGGGTGGATTGTGACTGTGACTCTGACAAGGGAAAGGAACAGGGTCCAAAAGGACAATAGGTGCCCACGTACCTGTTTCCTAGCCCGAGACCTAGCGGCAGACTCCCGATTCTTGATCATACGTCGCTGTCGTCTCTCCACAACCTTCTCCACGGTCCCATCCGCCGCCCTCTTCCTACCTCCTCTCGCGCCCGCCTCCATCCTCACCACATTTTCAACCTGCCCCGTTCCCATCCCGTCCGACGACACCGGGCTCGCTGGAGACCCAATCCCACCACTGTACCCACTGTTACAACCTCCATAATACATCTCCCCTCCACCACCACCACCTCTTCTCCCGTTTGTCATTCCGGCATACCCAGAACCGTATATCCCGTTGGACGTAGCAGCAGACCCAAGTCCTACTCCCATGACATGACTGTAACCAGGTCCTTCAGACACTCCCATCTGGAAACTCGCCAACCCATAAGGTGGCGGCGTTGGCGTTGGCGTTGGCGTTGGCGTCGGTGTCGGCGCCAGTGTCTGCGGAGATGGCTCATTATACCCTTCGCGTACAACCCCAGCTTTTATTAAGAAGTCCTCAAGAGTCATCTCCCCAAATGTCGGTTGCCGAGGAGGATTTGCAGGTGTAGGATGGTTAAGATTGCCAAATGGTTGCTGCTTCTGATGCTGCTGCTGCTGCTGCTGTCCACGGTGAATCTCAGACCAAACCTCATCAACAGTCTTGCGAGATAAAGGTGCTGGGATGGTGAGAGAGCCCTGGCGCTGTAGTCCACCACCACCACCACCACCACCACCTCCTCCTCCTCCTCCAGCTGAGGGAGGGGCGGACGTGGCGGGAGGGAAGGAGGGAGGATTGCCTTGACCATCTTCCACGCTCCAAATGTTTGCGAGGAACTCGTCCATGTTCATGGAGCCGAATGACTTTCCTGGCTCACAGACTGCGTTCTGGATCTCGTCCAAAGTGAGTGAGTAGATGGAGGATTGCCGCGCTAGTGGGAAAGACAACTCCACTTCCTCGTCTCGCCCATCTAATTGGTGCTTCTCATGCTTCAACTTGACTTGCTCCTGTGCTGACCCTCTGCTTTCTTCTGACCCCATCTTCCTGCTATCTGATGACGACGTCATTGCAATTTTCTGCTCGACACTAGATGTATCTACAAAACAGATGAAACAACCATGAGTTTCTTATTTTTCACTTGAAAATCGGGTTCCAGTCTCAACTCATTCAATCTAGAAACAGAAAAAGAAAAAGATAAAGGAGAGAAAAAGATGTCTCGACAGACTTTGAACATGCTCAATCCTAATTCCTAACATCATCGATCCATATAAAAAGAAAAGTCGGTAAGTATTCCGGTAGTGCTATAGTCAATTCAGTAGCTGCGGAAAGCACTAGATGCCTAAGCGAGCTCAATTGGAGTGGAAACCTAATCCAACAAGGCACGCGCACGGCGCACTTCATAAATTATGGAGATCGCTTCAATGTTTGGAATTGAAGTCTGGTTACAGACAAATCTCGAAACATGTGCACAAATTACATCTCCACGCAATGGTCAAAGTTACAAACTTTTATACCGACCGTATGACGTTCTTTTATCACTGCCCGCGAAACACGTGGAGAAACAACACTGTCTCAACGAATGAGCTTTCTTTGGCTTAAAAGCTCCCACAAAACAATACATTTACTAAATCATCAGTTGTCAAGGTTGTTCATACGCCAATAAAAACCAACTTTCTCGTAAAAAGAGAAAGCTAAGATAAATCACAATGCTTTCAAAGTAAAGATGGAGATGCAGACACCGGAGGTTGGTAAGAAGTTACTGAACGAGTCATAAAAGAGTAAATATCGTGAAAAGGGCAGCTGAGTTGGGGGGCAATGATGACTTAAAAAGAACAAAAGCAACCATAAGCAGAGTCGAAAACACACACATGCATTGGGAGTCATGATCTAACTAACACTAATTATATAGTATAAATCACATGGATAATATCTGGTTAAAATACTAATTTTTCAATAAAAATAATTAGCAAGTGACTGATGCATGTGTGATGGGGGTCCATGTCGCGTGAAACAACAAGCAGTACGGCATGGGCGTCCGTATCCTAGTTTCCATTCATGGAAAAACTTGCAAACGACGCCAACAAAGGATGCTTTATTACCTCTTCTAGCTAAAGAGAAACGCATCAAGGCAGCCATCACTGACGCCATTAACTCTCTGTCAAATTCACTCATAAAGCATTCAACTTCACTCAATCCAACGAAATCAAGTTCTCGTCCACAAAAAATAACAACAAAAAAATCGAAACCAAAAACACGAAGATCAACAATATCAAATGAAAAACAACCAGAATGACCAGATTTAGATCCCAAAAAAAATAATAAATAAAAAAAATAAAAAAAGGGCAAATAAAATACCTGATTCTGAGGCTCCAAGAAGAGAATCCCACGAACGACACAGTCGAGACTGCAATCACAACATCAAGATCTCAAAAAAAAAAAAAAAAAATCACCCCACGCATTCCACGAATCATCTCCAAAACAAGTAAACCCTAGATAGATAACATACTTATCACAGAAAGAGATTGAGAAAACGATGAAAAGATCAATGGAGATGGACTCAAAGGCAGCGATCAGAAGGGTTTTAAGGGATCTCACCCAAAGACGAAGGAGAAAGAGAGAGAGGAAGAGTCCGGAGGCGGTGGTGATTCCCTCCCAGCACGCACTGGCGCTAGCGCTGGTTCTCTGTAAGCATGGGGTGCTTATATAGTGGATATCTCGTTCACGATTTTCAAAAATCATTAACGCCGTCTCTCTGGGGCCCACTGGTGCCATCGTTATCCATGGAGACATGGGGCCCACGGCCGGACTGAACGGCCATCTCTCGTTCCTATTTCGATAAATTTGAATAGAGGTTTGAAGTCCGCGATGCGAACCGGGACGCTTGTTTTCGTGACACGTGTGGGACGCGTGCCCGCGCGGTGGTACTTCTCTTGGGGGCGGTCGCACGCTGCACGCATCCTCAGCGCACGTGCGCTGTTCTTTTTTTTGTTGGACGGTTGTGCCCCACTGATCACGGGCTCGGTTCATCAGGGCTGGGGTAGCGACGGTCTTTTCGGTGGGTTTTGTCTGTATTCGAGTTTGCGTCAACGGTACTCGTCGCACGGGCAAAGAAGGGTATCTGAATGCAATGAGTAAATGACTGAAACACCCTCATTCTTGGGGGTTATGTGGAGGGTGTTTTAGTCAATGTGTGTTTCGGCCGGAGGGAATGGTGGACGGGCCCGCGAGGGACAAACGGGCCCGCCCGCCCGCGAGGCCACGAGGAGCTTCCGATTTGGAGGTGACACGTGGCAGAGGTGGAATGGTGGGGTTGTGTTGGCCGGGCCGAAGAGTGGGTGTATCTCTTCACGTGAAGAAGCTGTTCGCTTTCCCTCTGATCGAGATCTTGGGCTGAAGGGACTGAGTTTCAGCTCTTTTGTTTGCTAGTGTTTTTCTTTTACGAAACCAACCTCATTTTTAACTCTACTTATTAAATGATCCTCAGCTCTGTATATTTTGCAGTTTAATTCTTCCATCGCAGGTAAATTCCAAAAGCGAGCGATAAAACTAGGAATTATATATATATATTAAAATTTCAGCATAACATGTCCTATATAATATATGTTGTTATTATGATTATTAAAAATTTATTCTAATGAAATAGCAAATATCGTTTATCCAAAAGTACGTCTATATATTAGGTTTAGTCAAAAAAAAAGAATGATAGTGAAAACTGAAGAGACAGAGAAGATGAACAATTCATTAAATACTGGCAGTGGGCTTATTATACTAGCTGAATGAAGGGTGGTCCAACTGTACTAGGGTGTAGATTTGGGTGGTTACTTAGTTTTATAAATTTTTGACAGAGAGGTACAAATCACACCTATGACAATATAAATCTTTTAAGTTACTAATCAATAATCAAATGACTAATATATATCATACTTTTTATCATAATATAACACCGTTCATCTTATTTTTCTTTTATTTATAAACATAGTAATAGTGAGAAATGATGTTCGGTTGGATTAAAATCCAATGCCCATCGATAAACATCTTTAGATTTTTTTATCTAAAAAATTGTGTATTTACTTTGATTATTTACGACTATATATAGTTTTTTTTCGTAAGGATGGATTCATTTCCCTCGTTGTTATATATCACAATGCGGTGGTTTAGGTAGCTGCATGTTCTTCACATGCTAGAGGACAAGGAGATGATGCCTTGGAGGCAAAGCATGCTTTAAAAAATAAAAAAATAAAAAAATAAAAAAATAAAAATCTTGATATATACTTCAAATAAAAATAAAAAAGAAAAAACACTTGAACTTTAGTAGGAAACCAACCCCACCATTACTCCTCCTTTATCTCTCAATCAAGCATGCCAAAAGTCAAAAGCGAATAATAGCAAATTACAACACCCCCCCATCCAATAAAGAATGATGAGCCAGTTCTCCACTACCAAACCACTATTCCTTGAAGGAGTTTTTGGTAATCTGAAATAATATCATGATGCGTTATATACTGTTCACCGCCATCATCAACATCGCTTCATTGATCGGAAAATGACGACCATCATTGTTATTCTCCTCCTCGGTTTTCTCCCGTTCACGCCGGCGGACCCGGACCCGGTTCTCGACTTCTGCATCCCCGAATCCACCCCGGTTCAACTGAACCGGCTCAGATCCACCCCATGCAAGAGCCCATCTAACATCACAGCCGACGACTTCGTGTTCTCCGGGATCCAATCTCGAGGCAACTTCTCGTTATCCACCGGCTTCGCAGGGGTGGCGGTGAACCCGGTTCAGTTCCCGGCCTTGAACACGCTGGGCATGTCATTCGCCCGAGCCGATTTCGAACCTGGTGGTGTTAACCCGCCCCACTACCACCCACGAGCCACTGAGACGGCCTTGGTAGTTGAGGGGTCGGTTTATTCCGGGTTCGTTGACTCGACCGGTCGGGTTTACGCGACGGTCGTTGAGAAGGGGGAAGTGATGGTGTTTCCAAGGGGAATGGTTCATTTTCAGATGAACACTGGAGATTCAGTAGCCACGATATTCGGGAGTTTTAATAGTGAGAACCCCGGGTTGGTCAAAATTCCGGGTACCCTTTTCGGGTCCGGGATAAAGGTTGAATTATTAGAGAGAGCTTTTGGGTTAAATGAGAAGGAGCTTCTCAAGTTAAAGAGGAAATTGAGTCCTAGTTAATTAGAGTTTCAAGAAAGTGGTGTTGTTATTGTTTGTGTTACTTTTTTATTTTGCCTTTATTAACATAAGGAACATAAAAGTTCTCTCATTCATTTGAAAGATAACAATACAATATATATATATATATATATATATATATATATATATATATATATATGCTTGGAAAAGATGATTTAAAAAAACTAGAAAAGAAGGGCATATAACAATTCATTCCAAGTGTCAGGAACACCAGGCAAGCACCAATGGCTGCAGTCTGATGACTGATGTGGCTTAAACGCAGGAGCAGCACTTGTATAAACAGAAGGATGGCCATCCCTTCTCAGAGCTGACATGCTTGTGATGTCTTGAAGGTGGCAAGGGAACTTCATCTTCTTCACCACTTCCCTTAGCACCACAAGCTGCCCAGGCACATGTGGTGTGTAGCCTGAGTACACTAATGGTTCCCTTTGTTTATAGCACTGCCATCCATTTTCTCTGTTTCATTTAATTTTCACATTCTTCATTTAGAATATAATAATTAAATGAATGTCAATATAATCAATATATATATATATACCTGTTGTGGCGAGGGGAGACACTTCTGAAAATGACACGAGTTGTTCTGGGATCTAAGTTAAGGTCTACCCATTGAGCCCATGTTGTGAGGCCTTTCTCATAGGCGACCATTGGGTTCAAATCCTTGAATATTCTCTCTCCTTCCATATAGAAATCCCACCTTAATAGCCATGTTTAAAGAAATTTTATAAGATACAACTATATATAATAAAATAACTATGTAGTATACGTAGTATATGTAGATATAAAATGTCTTCATTACGTTCTCCATTTGCCGGTATGAGTCCACCAGTGAGCAGAATCAAATACAAGCACATCTACTCCACGCCAATACTTTGCATTCTCTTCAATTGCATCAAGATGCACAACTCTCTTATTTCCCTCCTCCTCTTTCAGTTCCACCAGCAATGGTGCCCATGAAAACTCTATCGATGCTTGATAATCCTATATATATATGCAATGAAATAATTCCACATTAAACATGCACACACACACACACACACACACACACACACACTACATAATGAGAAAATGTGCAGTTTTTACCATGGCATGAAAAGCCATAGTTGGACCATGGCTAGAAAGCATCTTACTCTCAGCTGGTATAACTGATTCCACCAAGCAAACCAGTGATTCCCATTGGTTCCTCATTATGGAATCTCCAACAAGCATCACCCTCTTCTTCCTGATCTTCACAAGAAAGTCCAAGGCATTGAACCTATATAACTCATCACCAAACAGTACTCTTTGGTCATATTAAACCATGTAAATAAAGTAAATTACTTTTTACTTTTTTTATTTTACCTGGGAATCCAACAATGCTGCGGCCTCCATCTCCATTTCTCATAGTCCAAATCAGGCCGGCCATTTCTTCTGCAACTCACCTGAGTACTAAGATAAGGGCAAGTTGCATCATAGAGAGGGTAAGATTTATCATACACCCATTCACCAATGGAAAAGTCACAATCTTTAGGAGAAGGTTGATGGCTCTGAACTTCATCAACTTCATCTTCTTTCTCTTCTAACCAATGCTGATCAAGTCCTCTACCTGAAAGGATAGGAAAGATGGCAATGAAGAAGAGTAACAACAGAGAGTGAGAAGGTTTTCTTCCAGGCTTTCTACCCATTTGGAACACAATTCTGAGAAGCATGGCCTACACATGCAGCCTGGTTTGATTTATACATGCATATCCATACATCTTATAAATTGGGTGACCAATCAAGTTCCAAAAGTTATGGTGAAGAAAGATGGGCATTTAGAGCTTTTTCTTCGTGCATTGAGCCATTGAGATGTCTGGAATTGTTCTTGATTTTGTTGGCCACGAGTAGCATCATGTTGCCTATTTTTATTTTTTTTAACACACACATATATGCCAATGACCGTTTAGTTTTTTAACTTCGAGTACATTTATTGACTGTATATATACATATATAATCATGAAACATTCTATATTCCAGATTAGGCAAATTACATAACAGAGAAATTTTGGCAAATGTGGACCATGACCTATTTTATTCTCTGCGACAAATAAAAGAGATCTAGCATAACAAAATCTTTAATTCAATATTGAGATTTTAATATAGTTGGAAATCAAAGAGTACAACAATAAAAGATAATGCTGTTGAAAAGAGCTAGTTAAAACAAAAGAAGATCTAGTTCTTCCCCTGCAGGAGTGCCTTCACTATGGCATCAGCCATGCCATCAGCCAATGGGAACAGATGCCCAGCTCCTGGGAGTTCATGATATTTGATCCAAGGGTGCTTTTGACTGATATACTGTGAGAGGATGACCGGTACAATCCGATCCTCTGTACCATGCCACAAATGTACTGAACCTTCTTTGCTGGCAAATGGGTCATCAAGATCCAAAGGGTCAAATTCCCAGCTTCCAAAACCGATGATCATGTCGCGGTGCAAAGTTTCAAACAATCCTTGCTGTGTAACGTATGCCTATCAAATAGAAGAACCACAAAGTCTGTGTCAGTTAATAATTAATGAAATCAGTATATGTGCATATATCCTTTCAGTTCATGATCAGATTGTTCATTCATGTTGTGAGGATAATACCAAATGTCAAAAGAAATGACTGTATTGTGGGAAAACAAAGAAAGAATTTAATCAATTGGTGCTGTATCAGCAAATATTTGAAGAAATTGCATACTGTGTGATGTCTTCCTTGAAATTTTGACAAGGCTTTCAAATCCGCGGCGGAGAAGATCTCAATCCGTCCGACTATTACGCTGGAACTGGGAAACAAATTTTGGGTGTTCCACCAGTAGGTTAACCACGGGGCATAATGAGCAACACCAACCGCCCATTTGTCTTGCACTAATTGATTGCTATAAGCTTCCTTAGAAACGTTGGCAGGAAATCCAGGCCACCAGTAATTTCCCACTGGAGCAACTAAAGCTGCTCCTGCAAGCCTGCGATCATTAAAAATCCTATGATGAGGTCCAAAGAGAAACAATGATATGGAAAAATGGAAGCAAAGTGGATGAAGACCATTTGGAATGTACCTAATTCAAAGAATCTCGGTAAACCACAATCCCTTAGTAGAAGGAGATTTCACAAGGTTTACCAGGGTTCAAAAGAACCTAAATTTCAGCACATTCTATGATGATGTTAATGTGAGGAGCTCATATTAAAAAACCAACTCCAACTTCAATTTGTTTGCTTCATATAATGATGGTCTACCCATTAGAACGGACTACTTTTATATAGTATGATAATCAATAGGAAGTTCTGCGTATAACTTAAAGAGAGGGTAAATCAGACATGAAATCCTCTGATAAGAGGAAAACTGCAACTAGAGAATAAGAAAGAGAGTCTATGCTGAAATGCAGGCAAACCATAAAAGTTCTAGCATTCCCCTTTGATTGGATAAAGAATCCAAATTTCAGGTTCAGCCAAAAAAATTGAAAGTTATGAGTGGAAACCAAAGTCTACTTCAATAGATTGCTTTCTAAAATATCAGTTCACAGTATATGTAGAGAATCTGAAGACCTCTATATAAAGTCTTCAAGTGTTGCTTTATCTCTTGCCAATAAATATATGCTTAATATTTTGTACTACTGCAAGAATCATGGCTTAAACACACAATGTTAGCGTTAAATGGCTGGTGTGGTATGATTCGTCATTTAAATACCACAAACTACATGAACTCCTTTTCAGGTTAATGAATGGTGGTTTATTGACATTTTCTCAATATTGGCAGATGTGTAGATGAACACAGGACAGTTCCACTACAGCCTTCAGCAGTAAGTTGCTTTGAAGGACATTGGTGCCAGAATAAATCAAATATTTGCTCGAGGACAGCAAGAAAACTTCTACACATGCATAAACTCAGGCATTGCAAAACAATCAAGACTGAGTGTATGTTTGTGATTCTGATGCAAAACACACATAATACCAAGAAAAATAGAGAAATCAGAAGCAATATACCTGTGTGAAATGTATTTGAGGCAACCCCAGGCAAGCTCTCCTCCCATTGAGAATCCAATGACATAAAATTTAGGTCCTAGGCCCAACTGGTCTGCAAGTTCTTCAATATCAAGAGCTGTGCTTTCCACGGACTTCTTCGGATCTGGATCACTCTCTCCATAACCAGCTCTGTCAAAAGCTACCAAATAAATCCCCAGTTCTTCAGCCAGGGCCTGAAACAAACAATGATCATGCACCAATCCACTTCTCAAGAAAGGAAGGCATCAAAAGAACCAAAGTAAACAGGACAATAAAAGCAGTTCTGAACATGATCGTTACTGGAGAAATAGGAAGCAAATCATATTTGCAAGATGCAAAGCCATGAATATAAATGATCTTGTGTGCAGCCTTCGCTTTTGGGACACCGGCCTCCATATAGGCCAGATGCCTCCCATCCCTGAGCTTGATTCTAGATGATGTTACAGGAGGGCCATTAGGAGTTCCACATATAGCAGGAGCCGGCGGTTGAATCACCTTATAAAACCATGCTGCTAACCCCACCAAAACTACTAGAGAGATCTTCTTAAACATCCCTGGAAGTGCCAGGTTTACATCAGAAATCACCAAAACTCAATAACAAACATTTATATGAACATGTCTATTTAACATACTAACAATGTTGCTTTCAAGACCTTATCATTAAATCTTCAATTTATATTTCAATGGTTAATGCACATAAACTAACCATTAAAGACATTCAACATGAATCGAACCAGGTGAGAAGACAATTCAGCAAACAAAAATTCCTCTAGATATGCTAAGATTTTAGAAAAGGAATACAAAGAAGCTTGAAAATGGAAGGCTGCTAGAAAACAATTGTATCTCAACTTACTATTACAGTGCCAACGGTCTATCGGCCTATTGGCACCAGCTCTTTTGTGTGGCATGTTTGTTTTAAGGAAGGCTCGAGATCAAACTCCAAAGCCCACACAAGGTGAGAGCACAGATGCAGAGAGGATTAACTCCATGCCTGTCTGTATTCTTGACTTTCCTCAAATTGGAAAGAAACTAATTATTACAGCTTACACTAATAAAAATATCATGCAAGTATAAGAAGCTGTGCCAAACCAATTCTTTGAAATCAATTACTATTATTTTGATACTTATTGTTATATTTTTTATTTTTGAGTAAACAACTCCTTGAACTCAATTGCCAAATCAGAATTAAATCAACTTCTACAATCCAAGTTCTGTTATTCTGTTTTCCACTTAATAAAAAGAAAGAAAAGAAAAGAAAACAGAATTAACTCAACTTCTACAAGCCAAGTTCATGTTCATGTGAACCAACAATCATCTACAATGTCTTATGGCCTTCCTCTTAAGAGAAAAATGGTAACCAAAACAACAATTCTAGATGCAGATTGCCAAAAATTCCTTTTGAGGTCATTGACATTCATCCTTAACCAAACCTAAAGCTTTACCCCCACAGAACCGCACAAAGATCCAATTTTTGGCACATTAACAAGTGTTTCATCATTAGAAAACATTAAAAAGAATACAAAAATTCCACACCAAAACAAAACAGGCACATAATTGTACAAATAGATGAACCATTTCTCATCGATCTCTAATCAATTCTCACCTGAAGGCAGCCAGGAGGAAGAGCCTTTCTTTTGCTTGCGAGTGTGAGTCCTCGCGGAGGCGGCCGACACCTTCTTGCTCGATGTCGCCATCGCAAAGTTCCCTTCTATATATTGCACACCGAGAGAGAGAGAGAGAGAAAGAGCGAGCGAGCGAGCGAGCGAGCGAAATACATAGACAAGAGACTGGTTGATAATAAAAAAAGCTTTTCAAAATTCTTTGAATTTTTAATTCCCAAATTACAAAACTACCCTTCTATTAAAAATATTATGATTATTTTTTTTTTTTTTTGAGAAAGCTCCAGAAAATATCTTAGGAATATATTAAAAACGAAGTTCCAAATAAATGGATTATGCGTATGATTTTATTTTTTTTAAAACAAAGTTGAGGGCATTTTTGAAATTTGGCAATTTAGCACGAGTAGAAAGAGGGCGAGAGAACAAACAAATGGAAGGTCGGCAAAAAACAACAAGAGAAAATATTTCTTGATTAATTGCTGATGAATGTGATCTTAATATAATTTGAATTTTTTGGCCTTCAATTAATTTATTTTTTAAAAAAAATTAATCTATAGATGTTACTAAAACCTATATATATATATATATCGAGAGAGATGTATGTATATTTTTATTACGACATTTAACACCATTTAAGCCGCCAATTAACTAAATGCATCTTCTAGAAGGAATGAAGAGTAAAGTTATGATGCATGTAAAGTTGCATTGTAATTAGAACCAGTCATTAACTTAATTAAAATATGATTAGGATTTCCTGCTTTATCTCTCATCAGCATAATAAACTCTATTTATTCATTTATTTATTTATTTATTTTTCAGGTCGGAACCTTAATGAAGTCAAAAATGAGTTATCATAAAACAAGTGTCCACTCATTTAAATAAAATAAAAAATATACATATATATATATATAGAGCGAATTCAATGAAAACCTGCCATTAGAGTTTTGGTTTTTTATTTTTTCTAAAACAAACATATTACATTAAAAAAAAGTGTCTTAGTATTAATACACTATTAAAAATTTTTAATTAAAATAATCATATTATTTTTCCTAGCACGAGGGAGAGTATTCAAATCTTCTCCCCACTTTGACAATTATTCTGTGACGATTATTATGTGACTAGTTTTTAAGATTGAATGTGATCTCTTTTATTTAAATATTACAACTATATGTTGTTATTCATTGAGAATTATTTTTTTATTATTGTTTGCATTAATGATCTTCTCCTTTATTGGTCCAACGTCAACAACGAGAAAGATCACCAAATGAAACAAACAATCCACGAGAATGACATTGGTCACTTTAATCAAAATCAATCTTGACGGCCACCATGTTTTATTTTTAATTTTAATTTTAATTTTAATTTTAATTATTTTAATTTTTTTGGGAACGTAGATAAATCAGGTATTTATATAAAGAATGCCGCCATGTTTTTAAAAGCCACTGTTGAAGTTTTGGCTTGAAAATAAAAGTTTCAAAATTAGAAAAATATATAAAAATGGGAAATAATGGGCTTGGGGTTGGTGGAGAAATCAAGTCTAAAAGGAGCTACACTGTGAGGAAATTTCCTTATAAAAAATGGTAATTGAATGAAAGATGTCCCTTTTAACTTTGATTTTTTTCATTCCAACTTCTTATTTAGTGTGGCCTTGAGTATGATTCAATTGGTCAAAATTCGAGAGCTTTTCTTTTTTATTAGAAAATATAAAAAAATTCATTTTTAAGAATAAATTTAAAAATACATATAGATATCTTTTGGCGGACGAAACTATGATAATTGAAATGTTACATAATATTTCCATTATTATATCGTCAATTTTAGTAAAATAAATAAATAAAGATGTTTTCTTTTATGAGTATATTTTCGAAACAAAAAATTTTTCTTTTTTTTTTTTTTTAATTTTTACCCAAAAAAAAAAACAAATTGATGCGTGATCAACTCAAATTTAATTTGATTGGTTGATACTTTTTAATAGAAACTTATTATTATTCTTCAAGTTTCAAACATGAAATAATTTGCATTACTCTTGCATAGTGTTAAATGATTGCTAATAAGATAATATGATTTGCATTACTCTTGCGGACAATCGAACCATCAAGTTTTATGCTATATGGACGTTTTTTTAATGTTTTTTTTATAATCCGAGTCCATGATCGAATTTAAATAAAAATTTTTTAAAAAAAAAAAAAAAAAAGGAGAGGTTTTTATATAAAATGTTTAAATTTTTGATCATAGAAAAATATATATATTTTTATGCTATATGGACGTTTTTTAATTGCTAGAATAAATTTTTTTTTTTCATTAATTTTTTCATGACTTTCAACATAATTTAACAAACTTTCATAAAACGTAAGATTTTAAATACAAAAAAAAATACCATAAATAAACATTTATAGATATTATTTATTATAAATATTTCAAACTAATTTAATTATTTAGATAAATATATGATATAAACAAACTAAATAAAATATGTAATTAAATAAAAATATATAGTTCTGTTTGTATAGGATTTTATTTTGATCAGTACTAACTAAAGTAAATCAAAATTTGACAAAACAACAAAACTTCCAACTAAATACATTATTGTTGAGAAGCGGCTCAACAAACGATGAAAATTAAAAAAAAAAAAAGAAAAGAAAAAAAAAAAAAAAGAAAAATTGTATATGAGATTTTTGTGGAACATCCGCATGCAAAAGAGACTCTGGAGTTTATATCATTGAGCAATCTATGGGTTAAGTAAACCAGTATTTTGTTCTGTCCTGATTGGGCAGTCACCAGAAGCAATAGAACTCCTCTCTCTAAAAAGGTTAGATTTGGAGAACTTCATTTTCAACAATAAAATCTAGATTGTCTATTTTGAAGTCTATATTGGATGTTCATCTTTAAGTTAATTTCTCAGTGGGTGGAAAAAACTATCCAAATATCAAGAACAAGAAGGGTGGGGCATTTTCAACCTATAAGTATAAGACTTCATTCAACAAATTAAAAACCCTCTAAGAAAATTAAAAGTACTTGTGGAAAACTACAAATGAGATCCTCTGGTGCAATTTTAAAGTAGTTCAATTTAACTATTACCAGAACTCTCATATTTGGAATAAAGTCTGAAGAGGAAATTCTTCTTATTATATATATATATATATATATATATATATATATATATATATATAATAAGGACTTACCAAAATTGATAGCCTTCTCTTTGGGAGTTCTATGGGGGTTTTCTCTTTTGTTTTTTATGTTCTTATGTTTTTTTTTTTTTGGTACTTTTATGTTTATTTCAGTAGTCTATCTTGTGGTGTTGGTGTCCTCTCCCAAGGGGCATTTTTTTTAGTTTTCCTCCCTATTGTATGTTTGTCTGTTTTTTTATGTTTGTGTTATACTTTTATTTATTTTTAATCAATGTAGTTTATCGAGTTCTTGAAAAAAAAAAAAAAAAAAAAATTCCGCTCACCTGTTTATGGAATAAGTTTTCCCCATCAAAATTCTAAACATATCTAAAATATCCATAACTTATGAAAAAAATACGTCTGAAATTATTTTAAATTAAACAAAATAAATGTAATCGGATGAAAGACAAGTTTTCTTTTAATTTTAAAGAGGAGTTCTCCTCAGAAATTATTCATTTCATACTAATTTCTCATGAACTTTCTCCGTGTCCGTTTCCATGCTGTCAATCAAGAGAGAAAGATACTCATATGTATGACAGCTTGGCCTAAAATTCTTAGAAAGAGAATGCAAAGATGAAGTGTAGAATCACATGGTGCACACTGCATAGAATCTCACACAAAAAATGTTCATTGTCCTGCTATTTATAGCAACTTTAACCCCTTTTCTTTCCTAATCAAGAACCCTATCTCCATCAACACACACACACACACACATATATATATGTACACGTATCTTATCTTATGAAATAAAAGATTACTTTTTTTTTTATCTGAGTTGATTCCTCCACCGTTGAAATAGTATACCACTATTAGTAGCAATCTGTCATCCTTGGTGCAACCTCTAATTAGATATGCTCCAACCTGATACATTCTCTCCTTTTTCATTACTAGCAAAAAAGATGAAAAAAAAAGGTTCCATGATCACCCATCAAACCAATAAAACATAAAAAGCATATGAAATGACAGTAATATATATATATGTAAATATTTATACTTCTCAACACTTTAATCTGAAAAAAACATGGGAGAGAGAGAGAGAGAGAGAGAGATAAAGAGATTCTGAACAAGCGTCAGCTAGCTTTCATATGTACCATTAATTAATAATACAATTTAAAATAGTTTTGAAACAAGCCATGCCCATGACTCCACAGCAGCTCTCATTGGTCCTAAAAGGTTATAAATAGAGCCTTCTTCTCTTCTAATTATGCTCAGCAAGCTTCACTTGTAAGTCTTGTTTTAAATAGCAATGGCAAGACCTGTGGAGCCTCTCGTTGTTGGGAGAGTTATTGGAGAAGTCCTGGACTCTTTCAACCCAAGTGTGAAGTTGAATGTGATTTACAATGCCAACAAACAGGTCTGTAATGGCCATGAGTTTTATCCTTCTTCAGTAGTAGCCAAGCCAAGGGTTGAAGTTCAAGGTGGTGATATGAGGTCTTTCTTCACATTGGTATACATTAATTACATACATATATATATATATATATATATATATATATATATATATATAAATGTGTGTGTGTATTTATATACATTATTCTCTATGTTCTTCATACTCATTTATATATTTATTATTTTTTATAAATATATATATATATATACACACACACACACACAGATCATGACAGACCCTGATGTTCCTGGCCCCAGTGATCCCTACCTGAGGGAGCACCTACACTGGTAAGTCTACAGTAAAAAGACTCATGCATGCATACCTATATCTATATATGCATATAATAAGTGAAAGGTTAAACTTATCACAGTTGCATGATTTACTGCAGGGTTGTGACTAATATCCCAGGCACTACTGATGCATCTTTTGGTAAGTCCTTATTATATATATATATATATATATATATAGTGAAGTTGAAGTTTAATAAAATGGTAAGAAGAAAATGAACATTGTTAACAAGCAGGGAAGGAGGTGGTGAGCTATGAGAACCCAAGCCCAAACATAGGAATTCACAGGTATGTGTTTGTGCTTTTCAAGCAGAAGAAAAGGCAAACAGTGATAACTCCAGCGTCAAGAGATAACTTCAACACTCGCCGCTTTGCGGAGGAGAATGAGCTTGGCCTCCCCGTCGCCGCCGTGTACTTCAATGCACAGCGTGAGACGGCGGCCAGAAGACGCTGAGAAATTAAGTAATTAATTCAGTGAAAGAAAGATCGTATGTTTGTTCTGGCATGCTATGTTATGCTATGGAGCTACTTAGGTAATAATGTGATATGAATTGAAGGATTATAAATAAATAAATAAATAAATAAAAAGGGGGATTAGAAATCGTCCTAGAATAAAATGTTAATGTTTAGACTGATGTTTGTCTTATCAATGTCAAACAAACTGTGGAGTTTGAAGGAAAAGGCCATGACGTGTCGGTTATGAGGAGCTAAGAAAGGTACAAGACCAATGGGGGTCTTCTGGTTATTCATGCTTTGTTGTCTCCCAGGCTTTCGCTTGTTTTGGTTTTCATTTGTACTTTTCTTTTTTTTTTTGGGCTATCAATTTCTTTTGGTATCATTAGTAATGAGCTGTGGTCTCTCTTTTATACCAGAAACATGCTGCTGCAAGAGCATCTCTCTCTCCCTCCATGTCTTGCTTTTGTTCTAATATAAATAATAATATAAATAAAAGGGATAAAATGACATTCTTTATAGAATGGTTCAAAATACATCACGTAGAGAAGAAGAGACCAACAAATAGGTTCAGGTAACACAGTACAAAAACAAGAACCATACAACGTTATTCTGAGAATGGTGCTAATCATAACCACAGTAAATCTCCGATTAATCAAGAATTTGTTTAGATTCGGATTCTATAAACTTTCAAAAAATAAACTCAGAATAAACATTGAAGGGTTTAGGGCGGTCTCAAAGAGAATATATGATCGTTGCAATACCTTCTAAATAAAAGAACAAGGGAGCATAATAACATGGTAATATTGATCATCAGAGAAAGCGAGATATATACACTTGGTCCAGCTAGCTACTTATATAATTTGTGATGAAAAAGTGGATTTTTTTTTAAAAGTAATGGGAATAAGTCAATCAATACCTAGTTTTTATTAGTCTCATCCACTGAGAATGAGTAGAACTTCTGTAAGCGTTTATTGAGAAAGAAAAGAATCCTCAACATCCTACTTGCAAATCTAAATATAATCTAAATATCTTATCACCCGACTATTATGGTGATCACAACTTTTTTTTTTTCAATTTTTTTTCATAAAATAGATAAATGTATTGAGAGAAAAAAAAAAAAAAAAAACAAAACATTTCAAACAAAATAGCTAAAGAAGAGACCGACAAAAAAAATAAAAAATAAAAAATAAAAAAATAAAACAAGAGCGGTAGAACATGGATTAGAATATTATAACAGAAACATTTTAAATAAACATTTCAAACAGACATTTTTTAATTTTTTCTATTTTTTATAAAAATTAACAGACACAAAGATAGATGATGTTGAATAAGAATATTAAAACTACAATATAAAACTTACACTGGGCTCTAACTTGTGCATCAATTTTTCGTTGAGAACAAAACGTAGCATTCTCACAAGAGAATGATCCTATCAAAGCGGGTCTAAAACAATTGATTGCAATCTAGAGAAACGGAGAATCAGAATACTACAGTAGCTCAGCAAACTTAGCCCTTCTATTTAAAACTGAACAGCCACTTTAATTTCACATAGAACTACAGTTACTTCATATACATATATATATATATATATATATATAGATTTTACAACCAATATGATATCAAAGACAAACACCGCATTTCTTTATACATTTTTATGTAAATAAATTAATCACATGCCAGAAAAGATTATTCCCTATTTTTAAAATAAATGTAATGCTTTATGCATATTTATAAAAAAAAATACATATTTTTTAAAATAGGATGAATAAACCATACGCCAGAACTCAACTGAAGTTTCACCACTAGTTTTATTCACCTATCCCTCAGAAGACTTATTTAATAAAGACAATAAGAATATTATACAAAAAAAAGCTATATTTTAATATTTGTTTAGAACAAATATCACAAATTTACTACAAACTACACAAACAACATTGTTTTTCTTTTTTTCTTTTTAGAGGAAAAGGGCTACTTGGTAGCTAAAACACAAACAACATTGTTAGAGCCGGATCAACCACTATAAAGGGCATTAGGTGAAAACAATACAATTACATGGATAAAAAAAACAAAAAACAACAAAAGTATAATAGTAAATCCACTCCAATAGAGACCATTATCCAGTGGTAGCATCCACTGAAGATCCAAAAAATTCAAACGGGATCCCCAAATCACAGGTTGAAGGCACACCTTTTGATAGGAAAACTGTGTTTGATAATAGTCAATTCCAACGAGCTTTGGCTTCTTTAAGTCAAGTATTTCAAAGAATTATTGAATTTAAAAAATCAAAGAAATTAATAATAATAAAATAATGCTTATGACAGTAAAAAAAATCCATAAGACGTCAACAAAATACCTGTTCCATCGCTCTGCGGGTGGCCATGCTCCTCACGGATGAACAACTTACTATATCACAAACAACATGGCTAGCTTAGGATTTCTTTACTGATCATATAGAGGGTGTGATTTTACCTTTTGACGGAACCTCGATTTTTTTCCGTCCCTTACACCGAAGTCTTCTACAGTAATCATTCCTATGTTTGGTAGAGACAGCCGGATCTCTACCATGATCCCCTGGAGGCCAGAGAGTGGATGATGTTTTCCATTTTTCTTTAAAGTAATAATAAAAAAACCCTGCGAATCAGACAACACTTGAGCTCAATCAAATGACTACAGGATGCTTACCGGTAACCACAGAGAAGCACATAACCATAACCTATAACCTTGACAAAAATGTCACCAAGGATTAGAAGCTACTCATGCTTAATCCAAAGTAGTGGCAATAGCAACAGTGAAACTAAAAAGAGAATCGGTTACGAGAGATTCAAGAGATTCACGTGGGCCCTCCTGGGAGAGAAAGACGGGCAAAAGCAAGCGTCGTCTAAAAAGCCTTGCAGGTTCCTAGCTTAGGTTGGATCCCAAAGATCCAAGAACGCCAGAACCCTACCAACACTCCTGACTCCTCAGTTTGGCTTATTCCAACCCCCTTTGTTTTTTCTTCTGTCTTTAGTAATTATAGAGAGCATATATATATATATACACACACATCTTACCCTTCTGTGTCTTCACTCGTGTATCTGAACTGGAAATTATCTGTCAAAAGGACATAGCAATTTAGTAACTACAAGACAATGCCACAAACAAGAGCAGCATACAAGTTAATGAACACAGGCCAACTCTTTCACAGTTATCCTCCATTAACAAGAATTATTTGGTTGCAGCCACACTATATGTCATAATTTATGGACACCTGCGCAGAGAAGATCAGTGAAAGTAACATGCAACTAAACACAAAACTCTAAGGTTCTATTTAGTTTTGAATTATCTTGGTTTGGGTGTGAGGTTGATCTTTTTTACAAAGGAGGAATTGATCATTAGCAGCAATGCAAACTTAAGGCAGTTGATGAAGCAAAATGAAACAAAAGTAGGATTACTGTAAAGGAGTTGAGCAAATTGAACACTGAAAGGAAATTAAAGAAGATTAACAACAACTATTTCCAATCAAAGGTAAGCAACACGGAAGCAGGCAACATTGCCATGTTTGGCTGCTCAATCATCTATACAATCACAGGCAACATTTTCTACAGGGCCAGCCCCTTTTGCCTCTTGAACTGTAATTGATGCCTCATTTGGATTTCTGGTCAACAAACACCTCTACATATTCTCAATGAAGTTAAGGAGCAGCTATTACCCATTATTTTCCTTGCTAAATCTACATCTTTATTCAGCTAAATTGGAATAAGAGTCAATATATAGATGGGGATGGTGGAAATTGCCATGAGAAGAGTGAGAAGTTACAAGAAATAGCATTGTTTGTCTGCTTAAAACTGCAGCTGATGACCAATGGCCAATGAGGGGGCCATTTGCATAAGCCACCAACTTCAATCATTTTGAAATTTGGTACGCTGGGTTACAACGGCTTTTTATTCCATCATTACTATGTTCCTATAAGAATTATTGATGATGGAGATTCACTTCAATATTTCTGAAATTTAGTATCCGGGTTACACTAGCTTTCATCCTTTCATTACTTTGCTCCTACAAGCATTATTGGATGATAGAGACAAGCATATTGTAACTAGATAAGAAACACTAATTTGCATGGTCCACGGCGTGTGCTAGTTGTCCAACAGAAAGTTCAAATTTCATACACATTAAAGAATTTAGATCAGGGGGACAGTTTTAGGTTGGTTGTTACCGTTGCAAAAATTATTGATCTGATTGACAGTGTGGGTCAAAATAAGTTATCCTATTCCAATGCCTGTCCTGTAACCTGCCAACAAAATCACATTTTCTGCTGGCTTCCATTAGAAAGATTCTCCAATAACTGTCTGATGTTGAAGAGCAGATCTACCAATTAGGAAAATAAAAAAAAAAAATATCAATTTTCAGCACATTATTATACCTGGGTTCATGCATATGATTGAAAATGACAGAATGATAGAGTGAAAGATATGGCAAAGAGAATCTGCATGAGCCAAATAATAGCTCCAGAGCCTGATTGTCTAGAAACTGCACAACAAATTTACATTGAACAAAACAATATGTTGAAAAGATAAATTAATACCAAAGAAATCACATCCACTCATCTACAATGTCTGTCATGTTTGATGGAATACCCTGAAATGTACCAAAGAATTGGAGAATCTGAAATAAGAGTTCAAATTCAAACCCTAACAGATTGTGAAGTAGTTTTTTCTGTAGGAATCATTAATCACATAAACAGTAAAACTGGAATAGAGATCTAATACCATAAGTAAAATAACATGTTCAGTTGTTCTGCCTCTGCTCGGTTCACCTTGTTGTGGATCCACATCTAAGGGAAATACCACGTTCTAAATGTAAATGCCGGATGACAAGATATGACGGCATAACCCAATGTAACAGTTCATGATGTAACTCAACAAGAAGTACCACCTAACGAGATTTTCAAATGACTCCATAGAAAAGTATAATATTTGTGTTTTAGCTACTTACTGAAATAAATCAGTAAAAGGGAGCTTTCACATGCCAAGTGGCTAAAACACATTTCACAAACCTAAAAAAAAAGAGAGAGACAAGAATCTAATCTCAAAGAAAATCTTCACCACAGTATCTCAGCATGTAGTTAGGCATTTGTGGATTTTTCTCAGATTATATACTAGTAATCAATATGATTATATTAGATAATGGACAGCATCAGATCCTGATGTTTTCACAGGCAACACAATGTTACCCATTTTATAAATATACAGATATTAAAGGGATAAACAAACAATGGCACCATAAACCATTGCAAAATTAGTCCATGAGTAACTGCAGAATAGAACAGAGGAAGATATGTCATGGCTCGGTAAACTTAACATAAAGAACTAGTACCCCAAACAAAGATGTCGTAAGCGGTTCAATAATCCAAAACATGACACAAATAATCCAGTATTAAATTACAGTAGCAACAACAAAAATCCAGCTCAAATCGACAAAATCGAAATTCCACATATCTACCAAAGCACCACCTGTCACAGACACTTAGCTGAAAAACAAAAGCTTGGAGAAATCCTATACATACTGATAGACACCAAAGAATTCTTCTATAGCTTATCATTGTCATTATGCATCTTAACCAGAAAATTTTCCACCCTCCTACTATAACAAAATTTAGCCAACCACCATGCTTTTGCTGACCCTAAATCATGCGGTCAAGTGGCCATTGAGCTCAACTACCACGGCTTCTAAATTCTCATTCCAAATTCAGGAAATAATCAACCAAATGTACAAAGTATTTCCAAAGAACCTGAATCCCCACTGTGTCAACTTCATCCACATTCCACATCATACAGCTGAAATACAACTATCTTTTCACCTTCAAAAGAGATCAGCATAAATAAGATCAATGTGACGCATTCGGCATTCCAAACTCTAATCATTCATCATCAGAGGCTTAAAGAACGAAGCATAAGTAAAAATCAACAAAACTTATAAATGCGCCATCAGACCTCAAATTAAAAATAAATGTGCAAAGAATCCACAATTCCACGGCAACTCGAGCAATAAGAACGAATTCAAAACTACTAGAGAGAGTGTGTTTGTGCGGGAACCATTACCGGCGTCGATCGGAGATCTCTGGACTATGGTTTGAAGCATTCCCACAAAGTTCGTCGCGGCTCGCAGAGCATAGAAACCAAAAGAAACGAAAAGAAAGGAAGAAACACGGAACTTGAATGGAAGGGACGCGGATTTTAATCGTAACGGGTTAACCCGTTACGAATTTCAACCCGATCCAATAAGAGGGGGCAATGTGGCAAAGCCCCCCCTCTCAAGAAGGCGTCCCCTGAGGAACACCTGTTCACTTCTCAGGTCTGGGAAAGGACGTTAATGGCGACGTGGCGGCAGTACAGTACAACGGAGACACCTGTTCTCTCAAAACGACGACAGATGTAGGACTAAAAACACGTGGCCATTGGTCGGATGTGGTGCATATATAGCAGGGTGATATATACCTTTATCAGTTCGTCTTCATCTTGTTTGAAGGAGAGTGCAGGAGTGGGAAGAGCTTAGAGCTTTGGAAGGAGCTTGACATCATTTACCATGAAGGTGTGTTATTGTTTTTTGTTTAGTTTGTTAACCACTTTTTGTAAACAATATTTTCAATGCTTTGCTGCTTTGTTTTGTTTAATGTAGTTAGTTAGTTTGTTCTTGTTTTCCTTGTTGACTTTTGTCTAGTCTCAAATGTTCTTGGATGTGATTAGTGATTACTAGTCTTGTACTTAATGGATCTAAAAATGATGAAAGGTTCATGAGACAAGGTCTCATACTCATTCCTCTGCTGAGGAAGAAGGGGAGACAGGGACAAGCAGGCAAAAAACAGAGAGCAGAGGACACGAAGGCGACCATCCTCCATCCAAAAGCAAGAAGGCTAAGGTGGCGAACAATGAGAATGGAAAGGATGATGGTAAGTCTGTTGCAGAAGTAGCTGAAGAGTTTGATGAGTTCTGCAAGGCTATGAAGGGGCATCTCTCTGTTGAGGAGTTGAGAAGGATACTTGAAAGTAATGGTCAAGATCCTTCTGGTTCTGATGATGCTGTTGTAACAAGATGGTACTAGTCTCACAACATCCATCCCATTGGTTTTGCATTCAATGTTCTCTATGGTTTGATGGAAATGTCTTTTGACAGCCAAGATTTGATGTTTTATGGACCTCTGGAAAGATGTCCTGTGTGCAATGGACAGCTGGAATACACAGGGAGGAACTATGAATGCAGAGGAGCTTACAATGAGTGGTCTACTTGTGTTTACTACACTAGAGATAATCCAAGGAAGGATGAATCTATCAGGCTGCCTGAGGGTATTGATAATTCAAAAGTGAATGATGTAAGTAAGCTTTTGTTATTTTTTTCATTTTGTTTCTCTCTTTGCGTAAAGAAAGTTGGTGATACTCATCCATTTTTGTGGCTTGCAGTGGGTCAAGACCCGGCAATCAAAATCCTATCCTAAGAGGTCCTTGTCTCCCGCCGAGGACAACAAGCCTTTCACCGGCATGACTATTTCACTATCCGGGAGGCTTACTAGAAGACATGTCAGATCTTACTTTAAGCAAACTAGTAAACTACTCTTGTTTGATTTTGGGTGTGATATGTATAAATGTTAGGAAAAAAAAAAAAAAAAAAAAAAAAAAAAAAAAAAAAAAAAAAAAAAAAAAAAAAAAAAAAAAAAAAAAAAAAAAAAAAAAAAAAAAAAAAAAAAAAAAAAAAAAAAAAAAAAAAAAAAAAAAAAAAAAAAAAAAAAAAAAAAAAAAAAAAAAAAAAAAAAAAAAAAAAAAAAAAAAAAAAAAAAAAAAAAAAAAAAAAAATTAGTGTTTTAAACAGGAACACTGGAAAGAAGAGATTGAGAGGCATGGTGGAGTTTGCTCTAAGTCTATTATCGGTAAGCTTCTTGCATTGGAATTGGTTTGAATTTATTGGATTCATGCTTCAGCTTGTGTGTAGGTGTGACATGCTTGGTTGTATCTCCTGCTGAACGTGAGAGAGGTGGTTCATCTAAATTAGTTGAAGGATTGTGAGTCCGTGATTTATTAAGCTTGATTCATCTCATTGAAATTATCTGGTGATACATTGTGATCTTCTTGTCTTAGGGAGAGTGGCATTCCGGTGGTGAGTGAGAAATGGCTAGTTGATAGCATTGAGAAGAAGAGAGCTGAACCTTTGGATGCATATGATGTTGTTTCTGACCTTGCTCCAGAAGGAAAGGGCATTCCCTGGGACAAACAGGATCCTAGTGAAGAAGCTTTGGAGTCTTTGACAGCAGAGGTTTTTAATTTCTGTTTTTTTTTTTTTTTTCAAGTATTCTCTTCCCCGGCTATATTTTTTTTACTTTGACGTTTGTTTTGAGTACAGCTTAAGCTTTATGGTAAAAAAGCAGTCTATAAGGATTCTAAGTTAGAGCAGCAAGGTGGCAAAATCTTCAAGAGGGATGGCATAATTTATAACTGTGCTTTCTCCAACTGTGATCTCGGAAGAAGATTGAATGAGTATATATGATCTGCCCATCTCCTTTATTACCAATAACTTGTCATGGGTTTTGATATATTATGGTCTCTTTTATAGGTACTGCATTATGCAGCTCATTGTGTTGCCGGAGACTCATATTCACTTGTATTACAAGAAGGGGAGAGTTGGAGATGATCCTAGAGCAGAAGAAAGAGTGGAGGAAATGCCAAATGAGGATGATGCAGTGAAAGAATTTGTTCGGCTTTTTGAGCTACTAACTGACAATGAGTTTGAGCCTTGGGAGAGGGAGAAGAAATTTGTTAAGAAACCACTCAAGTTCTTTCCAGTTGACATGGTAAATCCTTGTATAGATATTTTTAACACAATTGTAGAGCCTCCCATTTCATTTTTTAAGTTGCTGTTGTAAAGCACTGTCGGAATGCCCATAGGATGATGGGGTTGATGCCCGTTATGGAGGACTCGGGCTTCGTCAGATGGGGGTTGCAGCTGCTCACTGCAAGCTTGATTCTATGGTGGCAAATTTTATGAAGGTTTTATGCGATCAGGAGATCTACAGGCATGTTTCAATAATTCTCATGTGCATTGTGGTCGACACAAGATATTTAACTGCTGCTGTTTTGAATAGATATGCTTTGATGGAAATGGGGCATGACAATCCAGATCTTCCAATGGGAATGCTTTCTGAACTCCATCTGAAGAGATGTATGTGAGATCTATTAAGCTATTTGATCACTTTTCGTGTCTCTATGTATTGTTTGTGTTTATGCTCTGCGAAACGACTCTGAAGGTGAAGAGGTGCTCCTAGAGTTCAGAGATGCTCTGAAATCAATAGAAGAACAAGACCAGAAGGCTTATGTTAAATTGCTTGGTTTAAGTAGCAAGTGGTTCACTCTAATGCATTCCACTCGGCCCTTCACTATCAGAAATTTCCAAGAACTTGCAGACCATGTAAAACTATGATCCTTAATTCTTTTTTTTCTTATATATGCATGCTTGGCTGACATTTCCTTTGGTAACATTCTACCTCTTTACACAGGTTGCTGCACCGTTGGAGAGTATTCGGGACATTGCTGTTGCATCACACTTAGTAGGAGACATGACTGGCGCCACAATCGATGATCCCCTGTTTGATCGATATAAGAAATTAGGATGCTGTGTCACTCCTTTGGACAAGGACTCTGATGATTACAAGATGATAGTCAAGTACCTGGAGAAGACATATGAGCCAATCAAGCTTGGAGATGCTGTAAGAACCTACACTCTGAGTAGAAAGCATGATCAGCTTTATCAAGAATTCTATCAAACTTGTTGTGGTATCTGTTGATCTACAGCTCTATGGTGCATCAGTGGAGAACATCTTCTCAGTCGAGTCAAGTGCTTGCCCTTCTTACGACGAAATAAATAAAATGCCGAACAAAGTCCTTTTATGGTGTGGTAAGTCGGGTTTTCTTTAAGAAAAAAAAAACTTATTTTGTATTATGTTAGACTGCAACTCGTCCATTTATTGCAGGAACGAGAAGTTGTAACCTGTTAAGACATTTGCAAAAAGGCTTCTTGCCTTCAATCTGTTCCATTCCAGCTCCAGGCTATATGGTTTGGTTTTAAGTTCAACATTGGTGAGTAATGATAACGCGGAGAGTTATCTAATGTTTGTTTAATTTCTGATTGGCAGTTCGGGAGGGCCATTGTGTGCTCAGATGCGGCGGCAGAGGCTGCGAGGTATGGATTCACGGCTGTTGATAGACCGGAAGGTTTCTTAGTTTTGGCCATTGCTTCACTAGGAGAGCAGCTAACTGAGATATCAACAACACCAGAGGTATTATTATTACTGTAACTAAAACATCACCACTCCTGATCTACAGAACTAGAAATACATTTATGTTAAGCTTGATTAATCTTTGCTGTGGAGATAGGATCCTGAATCAATGGAAGATAAGAAGTTAGCAGTAAAAGGAATAGGCAAGAAAACAACAGATGAATCTGAGCACTTTGTCTGGAAGGATGACATAAAGGTGCCTTGTGGACGTCTGATTGAATCTGGCAACAAGAACAGCCCACTTGAATACAATGAATATGCTGTCTATGATCCCAAACAGGTAATATGATTTCTTTCTTCTCCAATGTTACTAATCTTCTTCCCCATTTGAGCTGGTCACAATCTTGGTTTTTTTTTTTTTCATATTTTGTAGGCGAGTATCAGGTTTTTGGTTGGAGTGAAATATGAAGAGCAGAAAATGGAAATGGACACAGCTGAGTGAAGATCACTGATCATCTCTCTTTTTTGCTAACTTTTGAGCTTGAAAGTCTGGTGATTGTTTTTGGAGTTTTTTTGTGACAGAATCACCATATAAACTTATAGAACAACAACTTGAGTGATAACCTTTTTATGTAAAACATAGAATTGTGCAAAGATGTTATATATGGAATGTATAACAGTTACTAATAAACACTGAAGTTCATGGCTTGAGGTCTTGAATGGGATTTGAGTTGCTGATATTTGATTTGCTCATCCTCTGCTTAAGCTCTGAGAGGAGAGCCTCATTCTCTTTGTTAAGGAGCTGAGCTTTCTTCTTTAGTTTGTCATTCTCTTTTATAATGTAACACTTCTGCAGGTACAACTTGGCGTTGAGCTTCTCCATTGATTTCTGAAAAAAAAAACAAAAAAGAACCAGATAAGATTAAAAAGAAGAAAGAAAAAAAAGAAGAAAAATTAACCATCTTTCAATAAGCATTTTCTACATGATAAAAAGAAGATGGGCATGTGTGACCCTGCGCCAATCCAAGAAGAAGAGAAAGCAAGGCAATATAAACAATTAACAATACTTTGGGTAACCAACAAGGTAAAGCAATCCAAAAGAGATGCTAAAGAGTTTTTAAAAGGAAAATTTATGAGTAAGTTTATGTTCTCAAAAGTATATGAACTTTCACCAGTGTAGTATACTACTAATGAGTAGAAGAATTGAGGTTCTATATATAGAGAGAGGAGGGGAAGGAGACATTGTTCTCTTGGAGATATATATGGCATCTGAATGGCACTTTCATTAAGTATCATCAATGCATGGCATTTTCATGATCCCCATCATCAACTTGCATGGATGCTCTTGGGTTTTTCATTTTAGCATTACTATTATTCCCTTCCACTCTCACCTAACAACTTATGTATCATGAAAATTCAAACAACCTTTAGAATTAAATACATGATTTTTAACGGTAGATAGTTTAATGGAATCAAAAGTGGAAGATAAGGATGCCTAAATGGAATTGGATTCAAGCACCACCTGTTAGCATCAACGATGAACATTAAGAGCAACAAGGCTCTCTGTTTATGCAAGACAGCTAAACTTCATAGTTGTCTTGACTTCAATCTGTTGCACATGCCAAGAGATATGTCCTCTGTTTTTTTCTTTTTTTCTTTTTAAATAATCAATAAATTTTGGTTTAAAAATATATATATAATATGGTTCATATGGGTTAGGACAAGAGCCAAGGAGTTGTAAACCATGTGGATTGGCACTCACTGGATTGAATCCAATGATTGAAGGATCATGGTATTCAAAAGCAGCATCTTATTTCTTAATTGGTTCCATGCATATGGAACTCCAAACCACAATACTAAAGTGGTAATCTGGGTCATGCCCACTAAAGTAAACCACTTTAAAGTTGCATTTAGCCAAGGGGAGCCGCATGTTTAATTTTGCTTTTGTATGTTGATTTCCAAGATCAGTTAACATGTCAACCGCAAGTGATGAAGGTTCGAATCGACAGAGTGAAGATGTACCCATGTATGGGTGGGTCCCATAGGCCGCTTGTGCTCTGTCTTGTTTAACGGATCTCTTAGAAATTACATTTCTCTTTAAAAAAAAAAAAAAACATGTTAGAAAATGTTTGTATCATCTGGTTTTATTTATTTATTATTTTTAAAAATAGAACAAATCACATATTTTTTTTTCAAAAATTTGGAAATGTCATTTCTTTTATTTTTTTTATATAAAAATATATCAAACTGAATTCATCTAGAAATCAAAGGTGAAACTCATATATATTTTTAATAATAAATAATAATTAAAGTAAAATAATAATTAATAATAATTAATAATTAAAATAATAATATAAATCAAATAATAATTAAATAGATTATTTTAATAATAAGTAATAATTAAAGTGAAAATATTTAATTATAAAATTAAATATAATAATATTCAAAATATTTTATAATAATTAATAGTCATTATTTAAATTAATATTTTATTTTATATATAATATGATATATTTGTTTTAAGGGTATAAAAGTCAATATACAATATTTTTTTATTTTACTTTTCCCATTCCCAAGGGACTACTCTCTCATACCTTACCAACCAAACACATTCTTTATTCCCAATCTTTCTCCACTCCCCCTCATTTCCATTACCCCCTCACTCCTTTCCATTCCCAATCCGAGAACCAAACGGCCCCTTAGATTGAGACAATATGATGGCCTGATGGTCATCTTGTAACTTCAGTACACTATGTATATATGAAGTAGATATAAAACTTTTTTTTTCTTTCGTTTTAATGAAAAATTACTTCTAAAATATCATCTTCACATTTGAAGAAATAATTCTGATTTTTTTTTTGCGGAGATGAGAGATTGAAAATTTAATTTTTTTTACAATATTAATTAAAGTGAGTGATTTATTCACATAAAAAAATGTTATTTAAAAATAAATTACTCCATAAATAAACAAGACCTTTTGAACCAAGAAAAACATTTTTTTTTTTTGACTATCAGTTTTGGTAAAAATATTTTAGAATTAATCCAGAAATAAAAAAATGGATTATTGACGTATAAGGGTGTTCAATCTTAGTTTAGAGTGCCCCATTGTGATTGCAAGACCTTAAACAAAGTCTATATAAAAAATTGTTCTTCGTAAAGGATATATATATATATATATATATATATATACATAATTGCATATTTCTCTTTTTATAAAAATAGTTTAAATTATAGTTCATCCATTTTAAAAAAACACTTAAGTTTGGATAATGTCCACATCCATTGCTGTTGTGGGCCTCCATCTAACAACAAACCTAATTGAAGACCTTTAAAACACAAGATTAAGGAAGCGATGGTGGACAAATGGCCCTTTGGCAATTATATCCAAGGAGCCATGTTTGTACTTGCTTTTCTAATATGTTTTGGATAGTGCATCTAATAATAAGAATTATATATATATATATATATATATAGTAGGTAAACTATTTAAAATATGCTAAAAATAAAATCAAAATTAAAGTGAGGAGAGACTAAGTCTCATAGGATATTATATGGATCACCTAACACAAAATGAACATGGTATTAATCTTAATAAAGTGAAGATAGGTGAATAGATACATTGATTAAAAACACAAATTTTCTTTTTTTTGACAAAGACCATAAACGGCACCCCCCAAAGCTCATTGCCCAACTGTTTCTTTATAATCAAATAATTTATATATAATATACATGTAATATTTGCAAAGAGGGTTGGGCTATCAAGTATCAACCCTTTAACATAATATTTTATTTTACCATTACTTTTACATTTTTGGTTGCTTTGATAAAAGCAAAGAAAATATTGTTCATTTGGCCAGCCATAAGCTTGTCTTATATTATGTTGATTATATAATTATTTATCTTATTTTAAAAATAAAAAAAGAACATCCTTCTTTTCTTATTTTTTTTTTGAACATAATATTTTATTTTGCCATTACTTTTAAATTTGTGGATGCTTTGATAAAAGCAAAGAAAATATTGTTCATTTTTCCAGCCATACGCTTGTCTTATAGTATGCTGATTATATAATTATTTATCTCAATTCAAAAATAAAAAAGGGGCATCCTTCTTGCTCTTGTCAATCTTCTAGGCTAAGTAATTACAATTACAATGACACTTTGTTTTCTTTTTTTTTTCTTTAATGAAAACAGAAAATCTCAAAAAAAAAAAAAAAAACCCACTACCATCACAAGTGCAAAACAATGGGGGGAGTCTTGAAAGCGGAGTCCTTGAGAAAAGGAACATCCTGCTGGCGCGTTGCGAGATCGCGATAGAGCGCGTACTCGGCCTCGTAGTCATGCAAGTCCAGCTCCGCCCTCTGGTTCGTGTGGTAGTGATGCTTCGCATTCGCCTTCTTTCCAAACCCAAACAAGCTCACGCGCTCGCACATCCCCACCGCCAGCATCACCGCCTGCATCCCCGACGAGTAATGGAACATCTTCTCATCCTGCGTCTTGCTCCACTCCTCCGGCCGTCTCCCCGTCTCCTCCACAAACCTCTTCAGCGAGTAGTACTTCACCAGACGCGAGCACAGCACGTCGAAACGGGCGTCGGTGATGAGCAGCGGAGACTCGTGGGACGCGTTGCACGTCAGGTATTCGACGAAATGCGCGGCTTGGCAGATGTACATCATGATCGGAGTGGAGGCGCCGTAAGGGTGGCAGGAACAATGCATTCGGTCTCTGAGCGCGCAGAGGTGGAGCATGTTGCTGTTAATGAAGGAAAGGTTGGTTTTTGCCCCGACGTCGGACTGGAATCCATTGATGCGGGCGTTGTTGAGGCGGATGACGAAGTCGTGGCTGTCGATGAGGTTGCCGTGATTGGAGTTTAGGAGAATGCCGCTGTTGCCGACGACGGCGCAGGAGGAGTAGGGACGGGTGGAGTTTGTTTGGGTTATCAATGGCTTGAAGAGGGGGAGGAGGTCGGAGATGACTCTGGGGTTGTAGCGTTTGGAGAGGAACCACTGGCGGAGGAGACGGCCGAAGTCCGGGGAGAGAGCGGAAGGTTTGGGCTGAGCGGAGAGACCGTGGTTGGTGTTTGTGGATCGGTAGTAGTGAGTCGGCAGATGGGGAGTAGTAGGCGTCAAGGAGGTCTTCGGCTTGTTTTCGGAGGTCATCGTCGCCGGGATCAATGGCGGATAGCCGGAAAAGAGTTTCATTGAGAGCAGGGGATGAAAAGGGAACTGCTTGGAAAGTTAAGGTTTGGAAAAGAAGCGTTTTGAAGATGAAGAAAGCGGTAATGGCGATGAAGAGAAGAAGTGAACGTTTCATTCTAAGGGTCATAGATGTAGTAGTAGTAGTAGTAGTAGTAGTAGTAGTAGTAGTAGTAAGTAGTAGCCATTGGAATAGCTGACATTCAGTTCACTCATTCATTCAATCAATGTTTGGATTTGGGATTTACATTTAAAGTAAGAGAAAGCTTTTGTCATGGTTGCAGCCTTCACTGGTTGGCATTTTATCTCTTGTTTTTGGTTACATTTGGGACAAGTTCAATCTACAGGTCAAATGAAAGTATTTTAATTTGATATATGGTGCTGTATTATTATATAGGGGGTTGGGTGTTGTTAATGAGGATTTGAATTTTATGAAGACTAAATGGAGAAGCAGCTTAATTTATTTATGGAGATTTTTTATTGGCTGTTTTTATATTTTTTTTAAAAAAAATGACAAGTGTTGTATATATCATGGGCATAATTTATCGTCTACCTCCACAACATGCAAACAATTATCGCTATTGAGTTGAATTATGAGTCTTTTTTATCATTTTTGAGTTTTGGGTTTTTTTTATCTGCTCTCAAAATTATAAGCAAAACTTTCTATCATCCATTTTAACTTAATATAAGATTTTTTTTTAATAACAAATATTATTGTTCTGGGATTTAAATATTGGTTGGTTTGATTTTATTTATGATTTGTGAACTAATAAAATAATAATAGTTTGTTTATTTTTGAATTGAAGAAAGACATTGAAAACAAAAGAAAAGTAGACGGGAAATGAATTGAAAACAAGCAAGTTGATGAGAATGACTTAATTTAGAAATATGATAAAAGATGCCTTGTATGGATCGAATGAAACCCACAAATTGAATGCCAAAACTGGCACGTAATTGGACTTCATTGGCAGCATGTTAAGGGCCATTGCCATGAAGCAGCCGGTCTAGTTTTTGCCTAACAATTCTTTCCTTTTATTCTTTTTTGGTGTGCATGCATGATCTTATTAATTTCCTTTTAGAAAGAAACTTCATATTAGATTCCATTAACTTCCATTCTACAAAACTATCATTATATGTATATATTAAATAGAATCACCAGGTAATGTTTAAATTATGTGAAGCGTGTTAAGTGATTAAAGTTAGACGTTGAAATATGAAGATATTAAACAACGACAATAACAACAACAGCAACAACCAAGGCCACATACAATGTCTTTAAAAAAAGGTTAAACGTGACATCTACCACAAATGCTATCCAAGTCATCAAAATGGAATGGCGATGATCTCAATATTAGTAGAGTTCATATATAATAGTCAAAAATATAAGCCTGCTAATTAAGTACAAACAGAGTTAATCAACCAATTACAATGCTTCAATTAATTTTTATATAGTGACGTCGTTCTTGTATGTTGTCTTAGAGATTAAGGCGCTTGATACCCAGACCTGGTCAGCCATAACCTGTTCATCATCTTCGTTCCTGTGCCAAGTCCAGTGAGCACGAGTCTCATTGACCACCAAGAACTCCCCATGCCCACAGCTAGTTTCTCTAAATTAACACTGAAATCTCTTTCTCAAATGGTTACGTGCATGGCAAATAAAAAAATATCACTCATCAAATAATTAAATCCCATGCACGTACATGTGAATCACTAATTAGTGTTTATTTAACTAATGCTTACAAATTAAGCGTTCGTGGGCATTAACATGACCAGCAAAAAAAAAAACATCAACTTTGTATTCATAAATTAAGAAGGCTCTCCATGGACTTCCTCATGTCCTCACCATCCCCTTGGTGAGCTTCATTAGAGTTGGACCAAGGTGCGTGTATTAATGCCAATTGATGAATGAAGCTACTCAGAAATGACCATTCAATGTTGGCATGCTACTGAGTACGTGCATGGTTAGTCACTGTAGAGTGTAATCAGGTTGTTTGACTTGGTTTAACTATCATGACTAACCCCTACTTGTAAGCTTTGACAGCATGGTTGCTGACAAGCTAAGTCATTACCCTTTTGTCTATTTAAGACTTGTATCTTTAGTTCATTGTAAGCAAGAAGGCCAAGTGAAGCCAGCTTCCCATTGAGTGTTATATTCCCTCTTATCAAGTTGCTTGAAGTTATCTATCTTAGTTTCTCCTATCACCAATAACCATGCATGGCGTCTTCTTCCTGCCAAACTTATCCAGGTCCGCAATGCATTAACCACATAAACTGTGCTGAGCTTGAGTCAAAATCAGTATAAAAACCAAACATGAGTACATGAACAGCTAAACCAGCACCACCAAAAGAATAGTAGAAATTAGACTCATTAGAGTCAGATGCACTGATATCATAAGGCATGCTCCAACGTGCATTACAGCACTTAAAAGGACTTGACTCCATGGGTACGTAGGAGCTTCATAGTCTGAACCGCCCAAGAAGACAAATCTCCAGGAAGTTGTTCAAAGTAGTTGGTCAAAGTCCGCATAAGATAAATCTCCAGGAAGTTAGAACAAGACATCATAGTCTGAACCGCCCAAGTGTCGCAAAGTTGAGTTTGTCCATCCAGTCTGGCCTAGATCACCTACAACTGCAACCTTAAGAAGGAGTTTGGAATTGTGGTACTGTCTTGAAGGAGAACTCAGGAGCATAGTTAATTAGAACTACGACGGTAGCACAAAACAATGCTTGGATATATATGAAGGACCAATGATAACATCATGTATGTGGCCTAAAGTGTAAATCATGAAGGAGTTTGGAAGTGTATGAGGATGTGCTTAGAAACGTTTACAATAACCATTGGATTTATATTTAAAGCTTACAATTTATTTAGATACGTAGACACAATGACAAATAGTGTCAAATCGTGCTGAATAGTATAAACAATAAAAAAGTATATAATATTTTATATAGTATTCATATAGATAATAGTCAGTTAATCATAGTTCAATGACTCTCAATCAACATTCTACGGAACAGTAATTTACGTTACCTAAATAATATATGCGACTTATCATTCAGGTGCGTTTACAATACTCAATATATTTATTTAGGCACAGTAATAAACAGTATTAAATAGTACTTGATCATAATCTAACGACTCTCAATCTATATTTTTGGTAAACAGTAATCAGCAACTACCTAGATAATTTATTGTTTATATATATAATAAGGATTTAATTGGATGGATTTAAATTAAGAATAAGATCAATATATAATAGCCATCAGTGTCAAGTGTCAAAAAAAAAAAAAGGTGTGGTGATGGAGAGAGTGGGTCATGGGGGAGGACGATGATAGGAAAGTGAGAAGGAGAAGGAGATCTAGCTAGGAGAAGGCCCAAGAGCACAACATGTGGCCCATATTAGTGGGTGCAATCCATTTGTTGTGTTTTGTTGTTTCTTTTGGAGGACTTTGAGATTTGGGCTGTGGTTTTTATTATAGGCCAAGTTTAGGAAAATCCAAACGATTGACTTATCATGGTCTTAATCATCACATTTGTGTGTGTCTAAAAATTGGGGGAATAACATTCACATTGTAGAATATATAAAATATCATATAAATTCTGGAAGATAATATTAAATTTTAGGAGTTTGGAAGTGTGTTTAAATATATTCTAGGTATGTGCATGTATTTTAATGCAATTAATATATACACAAATAAATTATACTTTTTTCTGGTTGGGCTCTAAATTTTGGAAGACAATATTAAATCTGAGGAGTTGGAAGTTTGTTTAAATATACTACCTATGTGTGCATGTATTTTAACATACATATAAATTGTACTTTTTTTTTTTGGTCGGGTTCTTTTTGTTGTTTTTATTCTGTTTTTTTGTACTTTCTTTTTTATTTTTTTTATGTTACTCAACTTTTCTGTTTAATAGACTGTTTTTTGTAGTTCCCTTGTTTGGGAATGTGTTAGAAAGTTTTTTTTAATAAATGTGATTTATTCACTTTTTAATAAAATAAATAAATTTATTTATTTAGGTAATAGAAAAATTGATGTATTTTTGAATTTTCATTTTAATATAACATCAAAATGTCAAAATGATTTTAATTTATGGTCAGAATATCTGATATGTAATACATGGGCATATTGCTAATATGTACTGCTAGTGGGTTGCATTTTGCCTACTTTTGCGTGCATTCACACAAGAAAGATATGAAATCACATACTAAATAAAATATAAAGCATTAATAATTATTTGAATAAAAATAATAAAAAAATGATCAATTAAATAATTGATATAAAAATAATTTCTTCACGTAACTTATTCTATCATCATCCAATTTGCTTTTTTTTTTTAAAAAAGAATTTACGCATTATTTTACAATTCAACTTTTTTTATGAAGTAATATGATTTTTTTTTTCATAATCCATATATATGGTGGGTGAAGAAGATGCAAAGTACTTAACATAATTAAATAACTTGTTTAATTTCAAGAAATAAATACAGTGTGACGCACAATATTAAAAATGAAAGTCTCCCATAAAAAAAAGAAATGAAAAAAATTATACTCCTAATGGAGATGAGCATATTCCACAAACAATAGTGATAAAATCCTAAGAGCTCCATTTGTCTTTATTTATATATTAAAATTAAGAGAGTAGTGTATTGTACTTTATGCCATTATTCTTCTTCAATTAAATAACTCATCTTTAAATATTGTTATTGCCGCTGAACAAGCAATTACATGTGTTGTCTCTGGCTTTATTTCTCTCTCTCTCTCTTATATATAATAAAAAAATGAAAATGTGGAGCATCATGTTATATATATATATATATAATAAAAAATGGAAATATGGAGCATCATGTCATATGGTAATGAGTTATTTTGGCAAGTATGTTAGTTACTATTGATTAAAAATTAATGTTGATTGAATTATTGGATCATGTGGCTATTATTTATATAAATATTGTATAAAATATATTTTTATTATTTATACTATTCAGTTTTTTTTGACACTATTTATTATTATGTTATATCTATAGGGTAAAAATTCCTAAATTATAAATTAGACAAGTCATATATATATATATATATATATATTAGTTAGCTAGCCAACTATAACTTCACGAAACCTCTCAACGTGAGAGAAAATGTTAGCATGGCCGGTGCGTGCGCCTCTTTGTTTCTTGTGAAGCTACTCTTCCGATCTAAAGAGACGTTGTAACTTAAATGAAAGTTTAGATCCAGTGATCGATCCATTATATAAAAAAAAAAAAATGAAAGAAAAGAAGTTGAGAATTCTCCATCAAGCTTACTAATTAATACCACCACCACTCTGATAAGTAAAAACAAAAAAACAGCGCAACTCTAATAATTCCACAGTCATTGACCTGTTAATTTAATGAAAAGATGAGATTTAGCCATCGTGGCTATTGAAGACCAATTTAAAAAAAGGACAAGCTAACTTGATTTTGTATAATTATATATATAATAAATTAATTAGCCTGAAAAAGACAGCTTGGAAATCGTACGCCAACGCTAAAAGACCATCCATTCTATCCAAACAACACCACCCCATTTGCATTTCCTCACGCCAACCACCCTTCCAGATCTAGCTATATGACTTCAGCTTAAAGAACACCACCATCGATCTTCCCAAATCTCCAATCACCAAACACACCAGAAGCCAAGCAATTAATGGCAAAGTCATGGCCTTTAGCTCTCTCCATCATCTCTTCTCTCCTCTTCTCTTCAGTATCATCAACTGATTTCAACTATGTCCGTCCACCACCAGGAAAAATCATCACCACCTTGAGAAGCAACAAACCAGAATCACACCCACAACAGGCACGTTATACATTACTCAGAGTCAATATAGCTTTCTCTTATATATCATATATATTTGGATTTAGGTACATGTTTCAGCAGTGGGGAATGAGTACATGAGAGTCTCATGGATCACAGATGACAAGCATGCACCTTCCGTGGTTGACTATGGCAAGGTCTCTGGCAAATATGAATCATCAGCCACTGGTGAACAAACAAAGTATCACTACTTCTTCTATTCTTCCGGATTGATTCATCATGTCAAGGTTGGTCCTCTAGAGCCCAACACATTCTACTTCTATCGTTGCGGCAAAGCCGGGGACGAGTACAGCTTCAAGACACCCCCGGCAAGGCTTCCTATCGAGTTCGCAATCATAGGTCACTTGAAAAAAATGTTTTTTTTTTTTTTAAAAAAAAAAAACTATATATGATACTATATATAATTTATACCTACTTAATTAATTATTAAATATAATTTTGCAGGAGATCTTGGGCAAACGGAATGGACTGCTTCGACTTTGGCTCATGTTAATGGCTCGGACTATGACATGTTGTTGCTCCCCGGTGATCTTTCCTACGCCGACAGTCAACAGCCGTTGTGGGACTCATTCGGCCGGTTCATCGAGAGGTATGCAAGCCAGAGGCCATGGATGGTGACTGAAGGAAACCATGAGGTTGAGTCCTTGTTGTTCTTCATTGATCCCTTCAAAGCATACAATGCAAGGTGGCGCATGGCTTATGAAGAGAGTGGCTCAACTTCAAATCTCTACTACTCCTTTGATGTAGCTGGTGGTAGTGTTCATGTTGTCATGCTTGGTTCCTATACTGACTTTGACCCGAACTCGGACCAGTACAAGTGGCTTGTGTCTGATTTAAAGAAAGTCAACAGGGAGAGGACGCCATGGATAATTGTTCTACTCCATGCGCCGTGGTACAATACTAACTCAGCGCATCAGGGTGAAGGTGAGAGCATGAGACAATCCTTGGAGTCTCTTCTTTTTGCTGCTCGTGTTGATTTGGTATTTGCTGGACATGTTCATGCTTATGAACGCTTTGTAAGTGAACTAATTACTTAAAGTTATCATTTTTAATATATATATATATATATATATATATTGTTGATTCTGGATGATGCTTCAATTGCAGACAAGAATATATGACAATGAGGCAAATTCTTGTGGGCCTGTGTATATCACCATTGGAGATGGAGGGAATAGAGAAGGCCTTGCTTTGGAGTGAGTCACACTATACATGTTAACTTTTCACAGTCTTCAAGTGAAGGAATTGGGAACCTTTTGACATTTTTATTAATATATATATATATATATTTTTTTTTTTTATTTTGGGTTTTGTTTGAATGAAGTTTTGAGGAGGATCACAAGTCAGTGGCGCTATCGATGTTCAGGGAGGCAAGCTTTGGGCATGGCCGACTGAAGGTGTTGAATGGGACCCATGCACACTGGTCTTGGCACAGGAATCAGGACTCCGATTCCAGCGTTGCTGATGAAATATGGATTGAAAGCCTTAGCAGCGTTGATGCTTGTAAGACTAGTCAAAAGGCTGCCCCATCTTCTGTAAATGATGAACTTTAATTTTCTCTTTTTTCAATCACTTCCCTAATACCAGAAGATAACTCAATCCTACTTCCAAACAGAGTTCCCGGGCTTGATGCATGGCTTGTCACATTTCTCATTCAAAGACACTAATTTTTTTTTTTTTTTGAATAAAAGTGGAAAAGACACTAATTTGACATTCACTTGAGTGTAACTTTTTCCTTATGTAAACGAAATGAGATAAACCATTAGGTCCATTACATCATGGAAAAAAAAGAAAGGACAGCCGTACATTAGAAAATGGGGTCATGTGTCCAACTAGGACCAAAATACTCATCTTCGTAAAAAGTTTAATTAATTAATTAATTAATAATAATAATAATAATAATAACAACAACAACAACAATATATGTGCACAACTATGCTCCTTAAATTTATTATACTTAATTTTTATCAATTGAGAATGTTTTTTTAATTAGACCTGAACTAAAACTTGGTTAAAAAGAACTTAATTAAAAGATATGTTTTATAAAGACAAAAAGTAAACTTTAAGTTTTATATTAATTGGGTCGTATAATTAAATATAATAATAAATATAGCAATGATGAAAATTGAGAGTAAAATTAAAAGGTTTAAATATCTAAATGGTCCATCTATTATTCGAAACCTGTCATCTGAGTCCCTCAATTATAATTTTAGCTTTTTCAATCCCTCTATTTTAAAAATTTGACAATCTTAGTCCACTATGTAACGGGCATCTCTTTTGCCGTTGCTGACGTAAATTTTTTATATATTAAAAATACTTAAAAAAAAAAAAAAAAACTAAACAAAATTATATTCAACTCATGGATTCAGATCTGATTTACATAGTGGACTAGAATTACCAAATTTTTAAAATAGAAGGCATTGAAAAACTGAAATTATAATTGAAGGACTCAAAGGACGGGTTTTGAATAATAGAGGGACCATTAAGATATTTAAACCAAAATTAAAAAACAAAATAGATAAAAAGGGCGGGAGAGAGAAAGACGCACAACTTTGTTCAAACTCATTCCGTCACACACACGCAACGATTAGGCAAACATTTTCCTTTTCAATATAAATTACAGAAAACGACAACGCAACCACCATTCAAACCAAGCACAACCACACCAACCCACCCAATCGATCCAAGCCGTCGATCAAGCCATCATCGTCATGATCAGGATCTAGATCTTATCGACCTTGGAGGCCTTGACACGTGGGTTAGCCTTGGCGATGGCCTCACGGCCAACCGACTTGAAATCAAAGCTACACCCATGCATCTCCGGGTACCGGTGGGTCCCACAGTATGTGGCCCCACACCGGCACCGGAACCCGGTGAGCGCCACCTTCTTCCTGCACGCCGAGCACCGCCCAGCCTGCCTCCGCTCCTCCACCACACTCACCGCCGACGAAGCCTCAGCACCTGCCGGCGTTGCAACGGCGGTAGATGAGTCCACCGCCACCGCCTCAACCGCGGTGGAAACAGCGTCGGAGGAAGAGGGAGAAGGAAGGAGGGATTTCTCCACGGCCATCTTCGCCGATGATGCCTGATCCTCTTTGAGTCGGTAATCACGGTAACACTTTGAGCAAAGATTCAGCGTCGCGGGACTCCCAAAGAAGCCACAGTTGTTGGCGCACAGCCGGTGACCTTCTTGGCATCTCTGCTCTTCCGCCATCTCTCTCTCTCTCTCTCCCTCCCTCTAAATCTAAACTAAAAGCAAGTATAAAACAAAGCGCACCCGATTAGCGATTCCCCTTCTTCTTCTTCTTCTTCAAATCAAAGGGATCGAAGAAGAAGATGGCGGTTGGATCGATGGCTGGGAGCGAGATGGAAAGAAATAGGAAAGGATTGATTGAATAGAGAGAGGAGAAGAGAAAGAAAAGGGGGAATGTTATTATTATTATTATTATTATTATTTTGTGATTAATTAGAACCAGACGACGCGGAGGTCCATTAAGGAATCAAGGAACAAGCGACGTGGCATAACGCGATACGCGCTGTCACGACTTGAACCCTGCCACGTGGCACACACCCAAGACGGAAAACCACCTGATACTTCACCGAAACCGGGAGCGGTTTTCCCCTGATTCCGGTTTTGGAGGATGCCAAATCTCCAAATTGCTTGTCCGTTTCCTTTTCAGCACAAGTGGGCGTATTTTTGAGGATTATCACGGTTGTGCCATTGGCTCTTCCGAAATCGTGTGGCCGTTGATTATTCAACAGTTGTCCTTTTCCTTTTCGCAATTCTTGTCATCTGATTGATGGATAGGACTACGGATACTTTTATAAATCACCCATCCTTTAATTTAATTGAAATTATACTCTTTTATTTAATAAAAAAAACCTCTTTATCAAAGAGAGGTGGGGTGTTTTTGTAATTTTTCGATAAAGACGAGGGCAATGAGTAGATAAGAACGCTTGACAGAGTGAATGCGTGGCAGTGCTGTCCTTCCGTTTTCCCTAACAGTAGTAAGCTAATATTTCCTCCTAATGCTGAATTAATTAATTAATAAAACAATGATTAGATAGATAAGTTAAATATAATTAAAGTCGGCGAGAGAGATCGAGAGAAAGGGCGGGCGGTGGGGGACAAGGTCTGTTGTGGTGACGATTGACACGTAGCAATCTAAGCGTGGTGGGTTTGGGAGAAGGTGACGTGCCGAATGACGAGCGTTGCACAAATGGACAAATAAGCCTTGTAGCTGTGCCATCTCATGTTAAAAACATGCGGGTTTTATTATTATTATTATTTTTATAAAGATTTAAAATTTTCAATGTTCACGAAAGAAGTGAAAATACTATTTGTTAATTAATATAAACGATATGTGATGCGTGGTTAATGGCAAAAGATTGTGAGAATATTTAATGAAAATATCGAAAGTAGATCCCGTGTTATCCATTACGATAATTAAAAAAGAATTTAGATTTAATTATGATAAGTTATTTTATAAATATTAAAAATTGTCAAAAATCCAAAAGTTATCAGACCCGAGAATGACAGAGGATTGAATATCTGTATGAGCGCAAAATAAACACACATAAATTATTTAAAAGTCAATGCACATTCAGATGAGTTTCACATGAGCCATGGTGAGGTGTTCATTACTCGGTGGTCGAGTGGAACCATACGGCCTGTGCACTCTAGTCAAGGAAAAAAGGAAAAATCCAAAGGTTATATAGCAAATAAAAAAAAAAAATGCTAAACAATGCGTTAAAGTGGAGCACTCCAAGAGGAGGCAGTGCTCACCATTTCAAGTGCTCTCTGATTTATTAAATTAAAATTGAAATAATGCACATAAATATGATTCAGAGGTGAAGATTTTGGAAGTAAGAACAAAGAAAAAGAAAAAGAAAAAAAAAAAAAGAAAAAAGTTTTGAAGAATGATAAACAACGTCTCTTATCATGTTTGGACAGGAATCCGGATTCGGATCCAAATACTAAGCCCGGATCCAAACCTAAACCTGAAATAAAACGATATCCTTCGTTTCTCGACGCGGGCGAAGATCCCATGGACGCGAAGGAGACCCCCGCGGCGGCTTCAGCGCCGTCCCTGCCCGAGCCTCCACCACCGCCCTCCTCGACGGCGGCGGCGCCGACGCCATCTCAAACCTCCTCCTCCTCCTCCTCCGCTCCTGCGACCTCCGAAGTCCCACCTCCTTCCACCAGCACCTCCTCCGCCCCCACACCGCCCCAATCGCAGCAAACCCAGCAGCCTCAGCCGAGGCCTCCAGTAGCCACTTCTCGGCCCCAGGGACCTTTCCCCCACTTCTCGTCCCACATACCGGCCACCTCCTCGGCCGCCACTTCTTCTGCTCCGATTCAGCGCGGCGGGATGGCGATTGGAGTTCCTGCCCACCATCCGAGACCCCACCAGCCAGGCCAGACCTTTTTTAACCCATCTACAGCCTTCACCCAGCCCTTCTCTGGCCTTCATCGGCCCGATCAGTCCCCCTTGTCAAGTGGGCAGGCAAGCTTTGATTATTTGGCATTAGGTTTCTGTTCTTTATGTTTGAATTCGACTACATTGATGTTTTGTGGCTGGATTATTGATGTGATGTATGAAATGCAGTGTGGGATTTGCTTAGATTGTGTTGCTTCTGATTTGTAATGAGATTTTGATGCCAGTCAGATTTGCAATGAGGAAGTTAGAAGTGCCGAATCCACTCTTTTTTCCACTGCAATTGTCTGGATTGGCATGCTTTGATAGGACGTTCACAGCCTTTATGTATTCTAGTTTCTCTAGTCCCTGATTTCTTTGATTGTTTCATAAGTTCTGACTTACATTGGTATGCTTATTCATGCATGAGCTGAATTTATCAGGCTCAAAGATTGAATCTTGAAGGCTTTGATGCTATATTTCACCTTAGGTTGTCACTTTTTGGTTCATTTCTTTTGCTTACTTTTGCCATGTAACTGGTATCCAGGCCAGGCAACCTGCTCCTGGGATTCAGACTATTGGCATGATTGGTTCTATTAGTTCTGGTTCTCAGATGCGCTTGAGCGGGGTTGCGGGTCAGCATCCACGGCTTGGTCAGCCAACAGCAAGATCAGCATCTCCAGCAACTAGTCAATCTTTAAGCACCCAGGTAAGCTGCCAAAAACTCTTTATATATTTTATGTTATGTATCCGAGTGAACCTGGTTGCCATTCCTGTTCACTTATTATGGTAAGCGATAAGTGTATTTCAATCTATCAAACTTGTAAACTGCTTATATTGTGTGTTGTTGGTTTTTGCTGGGTTCTATAATGCCAATTCTTTTCCTGAAAATGTGCAATTGATGCACCTTATGTTCCTTGTGTATAGATAAGCAGTCTGTGTTGATTCTACCTTGTATATTTCTGTCTTATGTTTCATGTGGTATCCTCCATCTTTTCAATGTTCATTTCTGACCTAGAGTTAACATCCCAGTTTTATAACTTGAGTTTTGTGGGACTTTAAGCTGGCACCCCTTTTGTTTTTATGATAATCTCTTGCTTAGATTTTTGGTAGTGTGAAGCAATGCAAATAACTTTGTGAACTTTTTTTAATCTCCATGCTTAATTTGATTCAGCTTTTTTATTTCCATTTATAGAAATTTCAAACCCATGGTATAGCCAGGCCTCCCATGGCCTCTTCGAATACCCAAACATCTGGAACACAAACTCCTCAAACTCTTGATCAACAATGGATGGCAGCCCAAGGAAAACAGTTGCAAGCATCTCCTTCCTCTCAATACAGGCCACAGTTAAAGCAACAGGTACCTCAGCAAAGGCCGCAGCTTTCCCAGCAACATCAGCAGTCTTTACAGAGCACGTTACTTCAACAGCAGCAGCAACAGCAGCAACAAAAGAATCTACCGCTACATCTTCAACAAATGCATCAACAGCAGGCAGCTTTGCCGAATCAGTCACAAGAGCACAATCAACAATTCTTACCATCAAGAAGCCAACAAATGCTGCCACCGCAGCAAGGTGCTCGTGCTCAATTGTCAGTTCAGCAGAAGTCAAATATTCCAGCCTCATTACAGTCTGCCGCTGTTCAGACGGGGGCTATTTCTTCAGTTGTTGCCCCGGATGCTGAATCTGGTAATCAGATTCTCAGCAAGAGAAGTATCCGTGACTTGGTGGCTCAGGTGATTGATGCGTCTTGTCTGATTTCTTGTCCTGAAAATTAGAAATAGGTCATATACCTGCTTGAAACTCAGAATTTAACATGCGTACTAGTTTTACAAATTAGTAAGTGAAGTAAGGAAGTCAGAGTACATTGCTTTTCTGGTCATACGCTTTGCAAACCCTTGCTCAGTAAATATATGCATTCGTGATGGTGGGGTAGTATTGATGTATGATAATGATAGTGTCAATTTATAACTTCTCATCATATATCTCTGTACTGCTGTCCTACAGGAGCACCAGTGGTGATGTCAGTTTGACATAAGTTTCATTTAAGATCCTGATGCAGTGATTTTATTTTTTTTCTTTAAATTTCGATTCAGCACAAATATATGAAAGGTTTATCTAATGTGCAAACTCCAGACTTCTAACTATCCTTTTCTTTTGAGCAGATTGATCCATCCGAGAAGTTGGATCCTGAGGTTGAAGATGTCCTAGTGGAGATTGCTGATGATTTCATTGAATCTGTAAGTCCTAATTACCATGAACAGCTTAGCATGTTTGGCAAGTACAAAACCACGTAGTTTGGACCTTAATGAAGTGCTTGTCGTCGTGGAATAAAATGGTTAGAATGTGAGGAATTCATTTCTATCCCAGGCAAAAAAAAATTGTGAGGGATTGTTTGTCAGTAAAATATTTATGTTGCTATGCTTTTTGGTGTCCAGGGTTTCTACTTTTGACTCTGTGGTTCATGATGCTGTTGGCAAGTTTGTGTTAAATCAATTTCTCTTAATGGACAGATAACAGCATTTGGTTGCTCTTTGGCTAAGCATCGAAAATCTACCACACTGGAAGCAAAGGACATACTTCTTCATGTTGGTAAGTGAATTCAGTATTGTCTATTGCTTTATTACTCGCTTTTACCGCCATTGTCTGACTTTTGCCTGCTGGTTATTTATGTTATATATGATTTGCTTATTTGGTACATTGCTTGCAGAGAGAAATTGGAATATGTCACTCCCTGGGTTTAGTGGAGATGAGATTAAGTGCTATAAGAAGCCTGTGAGAGTTTCCAAAACCACATATACACATTTTTAAAACTTAATTGCTTGGTTGGTATACTTGCTCAAATTTTATTTTATTTTTTCTTTGGTGTTGCTTTCTACTGCAGATTATAAATGATATTCACAAGGAAAGACTTGCTGTGGTATGTATTATATCCTATGAAATTTTATAATTTGAATTGCATGCGTCTTGTTGTTAGCCATGCCCTTGCATGGTGGTCATGGGGCAGTCATGCTAGGTTTATGACTTACATACATCGTGTGTGCCATTTGCTGCTCCAGTCATGTGATATGTTCCTGTTTTTCCAGATCAAGAAATCAATGGTAGCATTAGGCGATTCAGTGAATGCGAAAAACCCTGCTTCTGCACAAGCTGCAGCAAGCTCCAAATCTCATGCTGCCAAACCTCCACCGGCTTGAAGCTCCGACAGTTTGTTCTCATTCTTACTGACTTCCTAAACCCATCATACAGATCTTTTTTGTATTCTTGTTAACCTGTGCAGACTCACTTCTCATGCTGAAAAACTTGTATGTTTTGACTCTTGGTTGATTGAAAAGAGTGTCTCTCAATGAATCATTCACCATATTCATCATGAAGAGCGTTCTCTCTGCGGTATGATACCCTTTGTGTCATAGTATTTCTTAATTCTACTTGCAAATTTACCAGATTCTTTTGCAAACGTTGTGTTACTGGTTAGAGTAGATTGTTTCCTATCATTGCTGTGCATATGAGCACATGTGATCGTGCCTCCCTTTGTCTGTCTCTAACGTGCCGCTTTGTTATTTTTATGGTTCAAATTAACAAGTTTGGCTTATAATCACACTGACCCTGTTTGCGAGACACATCAGCATTGCAAGCTCCTCTTACAAAATATTACAATTTTATGATAGTAAATTTTTTAATAGTGTGGATAAATCATAATTTTAACGAGAAAATACAAATGAGACAGTAAAATAACAAATAACTACAACATCAGATGTATAAAAGAAAACAAAAAAATGATGCATGACCAAAATAAGACGCCCAGGAAATGAGCAATAACACAGTAGAGGAGAGATGCACTATCAGATGATTAGGGTAGTCGGGTCAGGCTGATATTAGAATCCTCGTAAAAACGAGGCTCCGTCTGACCATAAGGATAGACTTCTCCAAACTCTTACTCTAATCCTACAGCATGTTTGGTTGTCAGGAGTGGAGTGGGAGTGAGGGGGGATTGGGTATAATACCTTGTTTGGGTATGCATCCGTGGGAGTGGGAGAGTATTGTGGAGGGAGTGGGAGAGGAGTGTGTGAGGTATTGACAATCACCACCAATTGGGCGGATTGACCCAATCCGGAATATGAAAAAGACCAAAATGCCCTTGAAATCATTTTTATATTATTATATGTTTTTTAGTCTCAAATTGGTTCTAGAGTTACGGCAAAGTTTTTATTTTTTATATTATTTTTATAAATTTTCATTTTAATCCCTTAAATGTTTTTAATTACATTTATGTTTTTAATTAATGGTTATTTACACTTTAACAACATATTTGTTTTTGTAATTATTTCAATAATAATTTAAAATAATTCCGTTTTAATAATTACCAATAATAATTCTAATTTCAAATAATGTTTCATATTTAAATAATAATTTAAAAAAAAATGATCTAAAAAATACCACAGAAATTATTGAAATAACCGAACAACCCCTTAATTGCATAAGGGGCATAAGTGTCATTTTATCAAATTGACTTTTTTTATTTTTTCTCATTCCCAATAATTACACTCTCCGAACCTTACCAACCAAACACATTCTTCATTCTCACTCCTACTTCACTACCCCTCATGTCACTCCCAGTCCATTCCTCCCCCAATCTACTCCTGACAACCAAACATGCACCTATTGTTATCATTTTTGAGAATGAGAAATCTGGAAAAGAGATAATACTGCCAAATGGAATCCTTATCTTTTGGGGCCGCTGATTTAGATCCCACTGAAGAAATATATTATTTTATAAAAACAACTTGTCCTACTTTTGCACGTGTTGTGAGCCTGAAGGAAGAAATGATAGCAATAATAATGAAATAAAACCGCGATTAGAAGTTTAGAACGTGAGAATCTACTACGCCACCCCATATGATATTTCATTCAATCCCAAATCAAATTTCTATGATAATCTGGAAAATACATTTAAAATACATTTATTGTTGTGTTGGCATCACAATCAACGAATTATTCTTTTAAAGGATTTATTTAATTATTTCAATGATTAGGACTAGAGTTCAAAACGTCAAACTTGTTCAAGATTTGAAGGTTAATGCTAAAGCTAAAGGTTCTGATTTTTGTGAGTCATCTGGTGTTAAACCAGACCTAGATCCCCAGCAACCTGTGATAGGGTTATTCATATCAAGTTCCTGACCCTTGTTATGGCTCATCAAAGCCCCCACTCCCACGGACCATTATCCCGGGCACTCCTGGCACTTCACAAGGGAGGCCTGGTGCTCATTGCCTAATGAGCACCTAATATTGACATTGAGTTACAAGCCAAAGCCCGGGTAGATTCCATTGGGAATCAGGAGGTTGAAGAAGTGTGTGAGAAAAATTTTAGAGGAAGAGCTAGTGGAAGGGAATGAAAGCGTCCATGATATTTAATTATCACCAAATCGCCAAGATCTAGATTATCAACCTTTTGACAAAAATGATTCTGATGATTCAGAATCATCAGAAGTAAAATTATAAAATTATTCTTAAAGCCTATATTAGGGCAGAGTTAAAGAAACGGGACAATCAGGAAGTAACTGCAAATCCAAACACAAAAAGAAGTAAGAAGCATAAAAAACCTTCTACCAGATGGACAGAAGTAGTAGGATATCTATAGCTCAACCATTGGGGCTTGCAAAAAAAAAAAAGGGCTAGATCCGGTACACAATCTCTTGAAGCCCTAGCTGACACAACTAAATGCTTTTCGGAGTTCCTCGGACAATAACTAATTTCTGACGAGAAGTGAGTAGATCAAGGGGGAGTGAGCCCCATAACTTTCTCTTAGGTTGCGTTTGGTACTTTACTATGGGAATGTTGTGATGGAATTTAATTGATGGGAAAGTGATTCCTAAGAAAATAGATATTAAAATATATTCTTATTAAAATATATTCTTGAGAATCTTTTACCAAAATAACATAAATACCCTTATATTAGTATACTTTATCAACAATTTGTCAATCATTTTTAACATTAAAGTAATAATAGTAAAATATTTTTAAATGTGTAAAATGTTTTTTTAAAAATTCAATTAAATAATTTTTTTAATTTAATAAAATAATTTATTAACTTAATCAATTGTTTTAGTTGGTACGGTAATGGAGATGTGGGGAGAAGCAATGGAGGCTCGGGGAGATGGACGTATTGTCGGGTTTCCTAAAGAAGCGATGAAGGCTCGGGCGATAAAAACATTTGTCTTTGAGAAAACCCTAGAGAGTGAAAAAGTAATTCTATAAAAAAATTAAGGGTATTTTGATCCAAAAAATAGACTTATTTTACTATCACATGAGAATCCAACTTTCCCACCTTGTTGTGAGGGAATCACTTTATCTGATTTTGGTGGAATTACTCTCCCATGACAATGTTACTTTCCAATAAAAAGACTTTACCAAACATGGTTAAGAGATTCCTTATGTTACTTTCCTGGGAAAGTTGGGTACTTTCCTGGGAAAGTTGGGTACTTTCCCATATACCAAACGCAACCTTAATCTTCTATCCCTGTATCCCAGGGATTGCATATCCTCTTTAGTAGTATTTGGAAGTCTGGATATCCTGGTATGAGGATGGTATATCCTGGGATCTTTTTGTTTGGTTTTCCAGGATGGGCCTGGATGGGGATGACTCCCATCCCTAAATAATGGATGAGCGGCGTCCTACCAAATCGGTGGGATGCCGCTCATTCCATGATTTACTCCATCCTTCATCCCTCTCTCATCCCTCTCCATCCCCTATCCCCATCCCTATCGCGATATACTCACCGACTAAACACCAAATAATCTCTATCTTTATTATTAAATCCCTCTATCCAAACATTTAAATATGGATATCCCATCCATGGTGGATGTGGGATATCTATGGATGAAATATCCACTATCTATGGATGGGAATATCCATGTTTAAGTGTTTGGTTGGAGGGATTTAAGTAAAGATAAGATTTAATAAATAATTTTTAAAATATTTTTAAATTGTTTAATTAAATTCAATTATGGTGGATGATTAGAGAAATTTATTTTTTAAATATTTTTACTAAGTATTTGACTTAAATAATGGATATTAAATGACGGGATAAGCGGCATCCCACCGATTTGGTAGGACGCCCCTCATCCAATTTTCAGGGATGGGAGCCATCCCTATCCAGAGCAACCAAACAACGTGGCTGTGGATATTCCATCCCCATCCCAAGATATTTGGGCTTCAAAACACTACCGGATATTTCATCCTATGGATATCCCCTATCTATGAAATACAATATCCCACTATCTAAGCACTATTTTTTTTTATTCCCATGGACTGTTATTATTATACTTCTTATCTGATGCATGTGATTTTATCTTCTTTTTTTTTTTTAAATGAAAAAAAACTTCAAACATGTTACAAAATACTCGCCATCTTTTTCTCCGTCCTTAAAAAGAAGATATCCCAAAGATGGTTCTTTTTCTTTATATTTCATAGTCGAAGCGAATATCATCGTGGGCCACTCATTTTACGCCACGTGCGCGGAGATCATCTTTTGAAGCCATCGCATATGCCACCCTCTTCTTATTTCTCACGAGTCGCAAGAGGAAAAAAAAACAAAAGACTAGTATAAATTTCAAGGGAGAAGAGAGGCGCGAGACGGAATTCCCTCTCTTGTTTCTCTCCTCTCTCTTCCTTGAAACCCTAGCATTCGTCTATCTTCACCGAGGGGGAGTGCGGGGTAATGGATTTCTCTGGAGATTTGAATTCGAACTCACATGGGCTTCTGGAGATTCGGGGAGTTTGCAAACCCCCTTTGAAAAAAGAAAAAGTCATCATCGATACGGATCCTGGGATTGGTACCACTTCGTTCTCCCGTTGTCTTTTCAATTAACGCTCTGATTCTTGTCCTTTGTTTGATTGCATTGTTTCACTGGGACTGTGGTGGGTTTTGTTTTCGTAGAATAGCGGAGATCTATACGGGATCTGGTTGATTGCGCTGCCTGATGTTTTTCACAAGAAGCTCTTTTGATTCTAGATTTCATTCTTATGTTATTTTATTGTTCCGTGAAACTTGAAATCCAGGCAATCTGAAGGTTCACTAGTGAACTATTAATGGCTTTAATTTTTTTCTGTTATTTTTCGCAAGTTCTGATCTTTCTCTTTGTTCCTTAATCTCTTGATATTCTTTTTTTGTGTTTTTGTTAAAAAACGTTTTTTTAATATATATGTATATATATGAGAGAGAGAGAGAGAGAGAGAGAGAGTAAAGTTTCGATTCACTGTACATTGGGTACGAAATTTTTGTGGGTTTGCGACCTACTGACGGTATAACATTATGTTACATGTTAGCATGATCCAAGACTCCAAGATCATGTCCCTTTCAGCTAGGCTTGTGCTGCAGTACTATAGTTTCGACTTTTCTATGGTTTTGATTTAGGAGGTGGTGAGAACAAGATGTTGACCTTTTTCTTTTTCTTTTCTTCTTCTTTTTTTTTTCTCTGTGCCTTTTATGGTTACAGATGATAGCATGGCTATTTTGATGGCATTTCAAACACCAGCGATTGAGATTCTAGGTTTAACAACAATTTTTGGCAACGTCAGTACAGAAGATGCAACTCGCAATGCCCTGCTTTTGGTATATGTCATGCTTGAGTTTATTATTTGTTCATCTTTATTTGTCATGTTTTTGATGTTTTATAAAGACATTAATCAGTATCTCTGTGTGTGTGTTATGTAAAAGGATAGTGTGAGATTGCAGGGTGTTATGGACTTCCGGTGGCACAGGGTACTGATGAGCCCTTGAAGGTATGGATCTGATCACCTGGCGCCTACCACGGTCTGCTACTTATTATCTGGAAGTATTGTTGTATTTATTGATTATGTGAGTTGGTTGGGATGCTAATTTCCAAGTATGCTTGTTAGTTAAAAATTGAAATGGTATACCTTCTAGGATGAAGTGCCTCTTTGCATGAGTAAGGCTGTGTGAAAATTAAATGGAAGCCAGTTTCTCCCTAAAATTGTGAAACGTTCTGATTTTACTGTTTTAACTAGTAAGGCCCAATAAAGATTTCTGCATTATGACTTTTGGGTCTTATCTGATATGCTATGCCCATAGCAGATTGTTATCTTGATTTGAGGAAAGAAAATGGTAAACCTATAAGACTTCCTTAATCGATATATATATTTATGTATTTTTGTTCGTGCACAGGGCTAACCTCTATATCTAGTTGGCATAACTTACAGTTCATCAAAATTTTGTCAAAATTGTGTGACTTCATTTTTAATGTGTTAGCTTTTGACACTGTGGCATTTATATCAACTTTAAATGTGAAAGGGAACTGACTTTTTTTTTTCGATTTGGATTGTCATGATAATTTCTTGTCATGAATTGATTTGCAAGCTATTTGTACGGCCATTCTTGTAGTTACAGTACTATTTTTCTGTTTCATGTTGTTAGAGGGAGAGGCCACTAATTGCTGATTTTGTTCATGGCTCTGATGGGTTGGGGAATATATCACTTCCCCCTCCTAAAGGAAAAAAGATTGAGAAAGGTGCTGCTGAATTTCTGGTTGACAAGGTTTCTGAGTTCCCAAATGAAGTATCTATACTCGCATTGGGACCTTTAACAAATTTAGCATTGGTAAGTTACTCTGTCCCATCATGCTTCACCTCAAATTTCTCATAGGAAAGCTCTGTATTATGTGTAATAAGTGATAACTATTATCTGCATTTACATGCACAGGCTATTAAAAGGGACTCTGCCTTTGCTAGCAAGGTTAAGAGGATTGTTGTCCTTGGTGGGGCCTTCTTTGCATCTGGGAATGTCAATCCTGCTGCTGAAGCCAATGTAAGATGAATCATTGGATTTAAATTTTGGGGAATTGAGATAACTTCTATTATTTTCCATTCATGGCTGCTGCATTTTTTATTCATTTGTCATTTTTGTAAAAATAATAAATTAGGGATAAATTTATCCACGTACCAATGTTTTGAACTTATCCAGTTTGTGGAATCATTTACCTATTATTTAAAATATAATAAGCTGAGAAACGGATCATTTAATGATTTCTGAACTATTTCACAGATTTACGGGGATCCAGAAGCTGCTGATATTGTGTTCACATGTGGAGCAGATATCGTTGTTGTTGGAATAAATATTACCACCCAAGTCTGCTTAAAAGGTTTTGGTATTTTTTATTTTTATTACTCGTTCCAGTTATACTACAGTCGAATTCTTACCCATCTTGATACTGCCCATAATTTTAGATTCAGACCTCCTTGAGTTGAGAAACTCAAAAGGAAGATATGCACAGCTCCTATGTGATATGTGCAAATTCTATAGGGATTGGCATGTGAAATCTGATGGTGTCTACGGTAAATAAGCTCTCTTTTCTTTCTTTTGTCTCTGTAAATATTTGTAATCTATCCATTAAAACACTGACAAAATTATCAAATGCAGGTATTTTTCTGCATGACCCTGTTTGTTTTGCTGCTCTGGTTCGCCCAGATCTCTTTTCATTTAAGAAGGGGGTTGTAAGAGTCGAGACACAAGGCATCTGCGTGGGACATACCTTAATGGATCAAGGATTGAAGAAGTATGGTGTTTCTTTCTTAGTTTTAACATTTTATTTATTTTAATTTGAATTCAACTCATTGCTGAACACCAACCTATATTCAGGTGGAACTGCAGTAACCCATGGTCTGGCTATTCACCAATCTCAGTAGCATGGTCAGTTGATGTTCCCAGGGTTCTTACATTTGTCAAAGAGCTGCTCATGAAACCTTGAAAACTGAATATGATTTTTATGTGATCTAGTGAAGAATTATTTATTCTGAATGCATTGCTAGTCTTGTTTGTTTAAAAGACGTTTGCAAACTTTTGGAAGAGTTTAATCTTTGGATGGTTTGTGTTTTATTGGTTTAATTAAAATGAGCTCCAATGAATTAATTCCATTGAGCTTCAATGTATTTCTATGAAGAATTTACAAGTCCAACGAAACAGTTGTGCTATTAAGTGTCCACCATTATTTAATAAATGCCTGTGAGCTTCAATGGGGAAGTCTAAATGGGCGCAATCCGCCATTGTTTATTGCCTTATTCTATTATTATTATTTTTTTTTTTGAAGTGGGAACGTATGGAATAAAGTTCAATTTTGCTTCATGAATTGTTTACATTGGTTATATTTTTTTTTAGAAACAGCTGGAAATCTACTCTAATATTTTTTAGAAAAAAACAAGTATGTTGTTATGTATGATTTTAATTTCTCTTTTGCGCGCTCGGATAGTAAAGGGAAATAAATTAGGTGATATAGTTAACGTAGATATTGCTACAATAGCTGTGCATTATATAACAGAAGGCAGTGGAGCATACATGTATATATATATATATATATTATGAAGAGAAAAACTAAGACAGCCATGCCATCACATCACATCACCCGTTCTGATCTTTAGCTTCTTGCAGTTCCATTGAACTGAGATACAAGGCAATCAGTTGTAAAAAGACCAGAAGAAACAAACTCACGGTCACCACCCAACAGCGGCATTGGCACCCCCATCTTGGCCCTGCTCTTGTAATTGTCTCTATAAGTCCTCCCAAGCACTCCATCCACCTTCCCACTCATCCCATACAACTTGAACCCCAAATCCAAGTGAGCGGCTGCCAAGGTCTCATCCTTCCTTACATTATACTTGTGCACCTCTGACTCCTCTTGAGTCACCGGCACAACCAAAGCCATGATCTCCACCTTCCCTTCCACCTCCAACTTCACTCCATTAGTCACACGAGTGCGAGTAATGTAGACACTGGGATCCACTCATGAACTTCCACCTTGCACCTTCATTTGAAGGGAGATTTATAGCATGGTCATTGAAGGAGAGTTCAAGTTGGTCAATGGTGTCATCCCACAGTGTTGTATTCTTTTTAGCACCAATGAAGAGCTTGTGGTTACTGAAGAGGATAGCAAGGGACTGGACCCAGGTGAAATCACGTCGTTTCGAGGTCGACGTCGGGTTGTGTTTGCCTATGAAATGTGCGTTGATGTGGAGGTCGGAGTCTGTCACCAAGCAAAAGTCTTTGTCTTTCTGGCCGTGGAAGTAGAAGGTGATGCCATCGCCGCCGACGAACCGTGGGTCCTGGCAAACTGCACCAGGTCTATGGCAGTCTGAAAAATTAATTAATGCTATTATATATATAGGAAAGAGAGTTTCGATGCAACTCTAGTGGTGCATGCTATCATCAGAACCATAACAAGAACGTAGCTAATAACACTGTTTAATCCTTTATTTCTCTCCATATATATATATTACATATATTTATAGATTTCTTCTCCCTTGGTTTTATTATATCATGTTCAGCTCATTGTCCTTTTATAGCTAGTGAGATGAGTTCACGATCATTTGGCAAGTGCTTAACAATGGCTTTGGGAATCTCGTGAACGAAAGGATGAATATTCAGTCATGAAGATAGTGTTTGTGAAAACATGCAAATGCATGGAGGCGTTGTTGTAAACTGTGAGTGTTGATATGCAAGGCTGACACTTTATTCACATGATTTTGGAACAAAACGGCCAGACTTTATTCATGTTTTCTTTACCACACACACACACATACGCATGCATTATATATATAAAAGCTGTTCTATTTAAAATGGTTTATTCATTTTCTAAAAAAAATAACAATAGAAGTATTTTATATTTTATCATTATTTTATTATGTAAAACATAAAAGCTTTTTAACCTTTGTGAAAGAAAATTTCTTTCATTATTTTCACCATCTTTTGTTGTATTTTATTTTATTTTATTTTTTTTAATAAATATTGATAACACACAAATTTAATTTTATTTTTTTTTAAAAAAGATGAGTAACCCACCATGATATATTAAAAAAAATGAAAAATAAAAAAATAATGACACAAAAAATAATAACACAAACAAAAAAACAGCAAACACTATATGCCTCAAGACTAACACAACTATGGCCAGTAGAGATAGAGCACAAGTACAAAAAAAATATAAAATGAAAATTACAAAAACAAAAAGAGTGAAGAACTTCTTTTAATTTTTTATTTCTAATGCTTTATAATTAACAATATATGAAATCAATATAATAAAAAATATGTATGAGTATCTTAAGTAAAATTAAACGAGAATGCTGATTGTTTACTCACTTGAGTTAAAGACTCAACGCAACAAAAAAAAGACATACAAACTAAACAATAAAGACATCAATAATACTATAGTAAAAAATAACTTGAAGTAAACGACCTAAAATATCAATGATGCTAAGGTAAAAATAACTACTAAACATCATTATCAACTTAAAACGATAAAATCAACCATCTTATTATAGATTCCAAGTCATTTAAAGATGATGTTCTCAAAACCACAAGATCGTTTTCAAGATTAAACTAAAAAAAGAAAACCTAAAACCACCATTTACAGAAAAAGAATAATTACGCGGAAAATATTTTTTTTTACTTTATTAGCAGGGTGACACTAAATTCTTAAATATTGAGATAGATAGAAATTTTCAAGGTTTTGTAGGTTTTTAAAATTAAAAAAAAAAAAAAAACCAGGTAGGCGAAATTTGGAAAGCAAACCAGTAAGGAAAGGCCAGAAGAGATAACAATTAATCCAATTAAATGAGTACAACAAAACCTCTCAAAATACAAAGTACGTATTAAATTCATCAATTGGCACTAATCTTGGCGTACACGTGGTGTTCAGTTAAGAGGCCCCACGCGCGGCGTTTGGTCACACTACCCTCACTATAAATACCCCTTCTCCCCCGCATTCTTTTCACCATCGCTCTCTCGCTCTGGTTTGCTAGCACTCCTCCAATGGCGTCCGTGAACTACAAGGAACAGCTTGCCGCGCTGGTGGACTCCATGCTCCGAGAGGTAAAGCTCCCCAAGTTTAGCGTCGAGTTTGTGTTTGATTGAATATGTCGGGAAATGTTTTTTTTTCTCTCTTATTAAATGGGGACTAGGGTCTGGATTTTAGATTGAGAATGATTTGAATGTCTAGGGTTTGTGTATGTTGTCTGTTGTGTAGGGATTGCTGGATGATCAGTTCAAGCAGCTGCAGAAACTGCAGGATGAGACCAGCCCTGGCTTTGTTGCGGAGGTGATCACCATGTTTTGCGATGATACTGCGACGGTTTTCAATGAGATTGAGTCTCTCATGTATGTTTTTTTTTTTCTCTAAGATTTTCATTCTTGTTTTTCGCTGATTGATCTGTTTATATTTAATTGGGCAGGAATAATCAGGCTGTGATTGATTTCCAAAATGTGGATCCTCTTGTTCATCGTCTGAAAGGAAGTTGCTGCACGTAATGATGATGATGATCCTGTGCCCTTATTAATTTGATGAATTCTTTTGATTATTTCTCTTATTTATTTTCGACAAAATTTATCCATTCTGCAGAGTTGGAGCCCTGAAAGTGAAACTGGCCTGCACCCAGTACCGCCAGTTCCGTGATGCCAACGACCGCCACGGGTAAGTGTGCTGGTTCTCACCGGGGAGAGAGAGTGATAGTTCATTCGACTCCCTTCCAACCCAGAGATTGAGGGTTCATGGTGTTTATTATATATATATCACTGGTTTACAACTTCTACCAGGGATGAATTTCTTATTTGAAAATAAAAAATAGCCTTTTATTTAGTTTATTGATGCTTAAATGCAAGTTTTTTTTTTACATTATTTATGACTGATTTATTTTATCTTATTTTTTCAATTTTTTTTTTAAGAGAATTTACAATTTTCTTTAGTGAAAATGGCATTTCTTTGTAGCCTGGATTTTGCTTGCTCAGGGTGGCATGTGGGCATTTCTTGAGCGAGCTGTCCTTTTTTGAACTAGACATGAGGGAAAGATAATGAATCTCTTTTTTATTTTTTATTTTTTTTTTAATTCTTTCTTGATTTGTCACTGTTCTTAATGCTCTTTATCTATAGTACTGTTTGGAAAAAAAATATCAAGCTTAATTTGTGAACCACTACTATAACCCATTTTGTGTGATCTTAAATGACAATGATATGGAAAATACTGTAGTTTGTGTATGTTTGTATTTTCTGCTTCCTTTAATAATTAACACTTTTTCAACTAGCAGGTGTCTGAGTGCTGTGAATTTGATCAAAGATGAACATCATATTCTGCGAAACAAATTTGAGACCATGCTGAATGTAAGTTATTTTCTCTTTGTTGGTGATGATCATCATCATCTTAATTACGTTGTAACTATAAAGACTTTTTATTTGAACATTGTGATTTCTTTTACTTGGATTATAATTCCTGATAAACCTTCTGTGCTGCAGCTGGAGCGGATGATTCAAGCCGGTGGCACCAACAGGCCGAATGGAAAGTAAGAAGTTTCAAAGAGAGCCTTCATCATGGTGATTGGTTACAAAATGTTCTTAATGCCCATACATAGTGGCGAACTTTTGTTAACCAAGGCCTATATTTTATTTTTTTTAATAAAACTAGGACATCTCTAAGTGTCCTTCCATCAAAAAACTAAGCAGAGAGAGTGATTGAAAATTTAAAAGTTAAAAAAAAAAAAAAAAAATCAAACCCTTTTGGTGGCCGAGATCTCACTCAAGATGCACATCTACATAATAATTCACTTTGGTTAAATAACAAAAAACCACAGCAAGATATCTCACATCAGAAGACTAAATCTTTTGTGATTGAAGTTGAGTTGTAAATGATATAACTTCCATTAAATACAATCATAAATTAAATAAAATAAAAAATGTGCATGAAAGTGCTGGCTCTTGTAGTGGCGCATATCTGTAAGAGATGTGGGTCCACATGAAAAATACAAGTCTTATGGTCTGGATCTTAAAAAATGTGATGATGTGATCAATTCAATTAGACTTTTATGGTCTGGATCTTAAAAAAAGCCCACAGAGAGAGCTTGAGCTTCATCAAATGTGAGCAATCTTTAACCAGCCACAGACTACAAACAACCTCTGAATTTCTCGGTTGTGAACCAGTTTACCAGAAAAACCATCTTCTTTTCCCTGTGACTCCTTCAGGGGTCTTGCTTGCCTCTTCAGAGGTCCTCTTCGACATCCCGTCATTTAAGGCTTCCAATCTTTTCCTACAGAGCAGAAAACAAAAAGGCATAAGACAGATAAGCAGACAAGGTAATGCTATAACGATGCATAATTAACGAATGGAACATCTATAGCTTATCTTCAGTTTTTCTCTTTTTGAAATTTGAGGTAGTGGAGTTCTAGTTGTTGGCCAAATGTGAAGAGGTGAAATGGTAAAGCAATGTCGACCACAAAATTTATAGGCAACTGAGATAATGTCATATATATTACCAACACAGTAACACTGAAATCAGATATCAAGTGTTGCATAGCTTTTTCCATCAATAAGTAATTAGCAGTGAACATTTTGGGAAAAAAACAAATAGAAAAACAGGTTAATGTTTATAAAATATTTTATGAAACATGGACCAGTCTCAAACAAGATTTTCTATACAAGATTTTTTTTTGACTGAAACACCCTGAAGAAACTAAGACAATGGTTCATAGACAAACTATACATGAAGCTAGCACCACCATATATAATAAGAAATGCCACAAGGAAAAGTAGCTGGCTTATTCTTAAATTGTCACAGTTAAAAGTAGTGTGATATCCTCGAAGATTTGGTAGAGTCTATAGAGAGCACATGTAATTGACAACATAACAGGACTTATGCTTGTGCTTCACTCATTCTGACTGAAAAATCAAGATAATCACATAACTTTGAGATGGTTGATCCATATTTGAAAATTAAGTAGCAACCTTGAGAAGGGCCATGACAAGCCAAGTACGAGCACAAAAAAAGACCTCGGAGTTTGTTGCCAGTTAACTCAGGAAAAGAGAATTTTGGAGAAACTCTAGAAGGAGCAGAGAACCTAAACTGCTGGAAGTCATCCATGAACTATTCAACAGCATGTTGAGTATGGTTAAACTGGCTTTTATATACAAAGACAAGAAAGTATATGTATCTTTATACAAGGGCGCTGTAATCAAGAAGAAAGTGGAAACACTGAAGACATTGGTGATGACCCAAAAAAAAATCCACATAATACACATAATTCTCTATGTGACAAATCTTATAGGCAAAGTTCTGGAAGAAGTAAGTACTTGGTATCCTCAAGGCGACCATGCAAACTCCAGCGCTGGCGAAATCCTTCCATACCCTCAATACCACTGGCAAGAATCATGCGCCTGCAAAATGAACATTGAACTCATTAGAACAAATCATGGCAATAAATACCTCAAGCACAAGACACATTTCAAGAATTATCAAAGAGATTCAAAATTATTCACAGCCACCAGGAATGCAAAAGAGATCACTTTATTCTTTTCTAATTAAACCTATGGACAGGACTCATATACAGTGTATAAAACTACTCTTCAAAACTCCCTACCTCTCCAGGTTAGTGACTTCAGATTTAAGCTGAGTAGCTCTTTCATTTGCTTGGTCAATAGGCATTGATAGGCCCAATTTACGCTCACTATCTTGTAGACGTCGTCTCAGCTCCTTGTCCTGCAGGAGCATCATACCGTCATGACATCAAAACAAGAATCAAAATCAGGCAAGCTACAGGACTCAAATTGAAAGGTATTTGAAACCATTCTAACCCTCTTCTCTGCACACTGCCGATATAATACAATCTCATCTTGACAAAATGGTTCAATATCATTGATTTGCAGACCTGATGCAGTATTTTATTGTCAATAAAACTACCATTTCAAGTAGCACGAACTAAAATTTTCATATTTCAAGTACAAAGTTGTTCACAGTTAGATTACCATCAACAGTCCATAGCAGTTCAAGTGAATGATACTTACACAAGAACAAATTTCTCAGAATTCCATCACATAAATCAACACCTTCAAGGACATGAGTTGCAATCTCTGGCGGTATGATCGGCGATGGCGGTCCCAACATAAGATCATCACCAACCAAAATAGTCTCCTCCATTGTTTGCTGAGAATCCACTACAAAAAAAAACAAGAAGAAAAATTTCCCCATGCTCAGTCTTCAAATGAGAAAACACAAATTTTTTTTTTTTTTTTTTGCAGCATGAACTTCTAAACCATCTTCCTCATTGTCATCTCACAAAAAAAAAAAAAAAAAAAAAAAAAAAAAACTATCAAGAAAATCAACTTCCCTATCGAAATTGAAAAAGGTGTAAGTAGGAAGAAATAAAACAAAACACTCCGAGTTCAATTCTTTGTTGCAAACGTGTGATGATCCAACAACAAGACACTCCAACAACAAGAAATAAAAAAACTACGTGCAATATTTCCAGTCACATATCCATCAATCCACCACACTAGCACTAAAATCAAAAAAAAAAAAAAAAAAAGAAAAGCGAAACACACATACCGTCCATGATTCCCAAACAACAGTCGCAACCAGAAGATACCAAACAGGAACACAGAAAGCAATCTACAGGAGTTTTTGAAAACCGGAGCCGGAGGAGCTCACCGCCGTGAGAGAGAAGAACAGAAAGAGAGAGAGAGAGCAAGAGAGCCGTGGCGGGCCTTCAATAAAGAGCAAGCCAAACACAGCCCAATGGGCGTTTAACATTGGATGCGGATCCGAAGCCCGAATCCGCAACAACAAGATCCGACCCGTTAAGCATTATCTTTTTCACGAGACTGGCAACCAGCAATCAATGGCTGAATGGCATGGTGATAGATTACAAAGAGCGGCACATAGTTGGAAGAAGCTCATGCCATCAATCCTGTTTTCCATCTCTCCATGCAACTCACCTCCCATTGCTCCCAAGCAGCATCACCATAGCAAGAAGAAGAACCATTGCAACAAGCTTAGAAGAAACCAAAACCAAACTCGAAGCTCTGACAGTGTTCACAATCACAGCTTCCAACACTACGTGCGCACAGGCCGCATGCACGATGCTCGTGTTCGGTTTGATGCGAAGCCGGAGAGGACTCTGGTCGAGTACACAACACTCATGTCCGGCTACATCCTTCATGGGCATTCAATGGAAGCAATGCTCTTGCTCCATGATATGCTCCACTTGCCATTCCCATTTGTTCTTGATCCTTTTGCTGTGTCTGTTTCTCTCCGTGCTTGTGCTTCCACAGGTAGTCTTCACTGTGGACAGGAGCTCCATTGTTTGGTGTTGAAGATGGGATACTTTGAGGACTTGTTTGTGGCTAATGCTCTTGTCACTATGTATTCGGATTGTGGATCGCTGAGTGATGCTGAGCTTGTCTTTAGGGAAATCAAACAGCCTGATTTGGTTTCATGGAGTTCCATGCTCAGTGGATACATGAAGAATGGGCGTGATGAGCAAGTGTTTAGGCTTATTGAAGAAATGGGTGTCGCCGGAGTCCAGTTTGATGCGTTTGTTCTCTCTATTGCTTTCAAGGTGTCCACAAACCTTGGGGTTGTTGCAACTGGGATGGAGCTTCATTGCTACACTGTTAAAATGGGTCTTGATTCTTGTGCTTTCTTGATGAACTCTGTTATGGATTTCTATGGGAGAAATTGCAGATCGAGTGAAATGAGGAAGGTGTTTGACGGATTGTTTCACAAGGATTTGGTCTCTTGGAACACCGCCATCTCATGCTACACTGATGATCACCGGAGTTATGAAGCTCTGAAACTATTCCGCTTGTTGATGTTTGAAGGCTTTGAATGTGATGCCTATACATTGGGCAGTGTTTTGCAGGCAGTCACTGATTTGGGATCTCTGGATTTTGGGAAGGAGATTCATGGCTACGTGATCAAAGCTGGTTTCTGGTGTAACAGTTGTGTGAACAGTGCACTCCTTGTTATGTACAATGAGTGCAATGACAATAATAGTCTGCTTCCTCTTAAACTTTTCAGATACTTGTATGCAATAGGTGAGGAGGAACTCCTCGACGAATTTATTATGGCTAGCATTCTCAAGTTCTGTGCTTCAAGAATGGATCTGGAAACAGGAAAGATGATTCATTCCTGCATTCTGAAACAGGGAATGAAGAGTAACCCCTTTATAAGTAGCTCACTGGTTGACATGTACGCCAAGTGTGGGATCCCAGACGCGTCTCTTTGGGTGTTTGCAGGAATCGCAGAACCAGGTATAGTGCCATGGTCTGCGATCATAGCTGGGCAATGTTCGAATAGCCGGTTTCAAGAAGCTCTGCAGCTCTTTCAGGCAATGCAATCAGACTGTGTCAAAGCTAATGAATTCACTCTCACTGCTGTCATTCAGGCTTGTGCAGCATTGGGAGACCTTAAAAGTGGAAAGCAGATTCATTGCAGCCTGATCAGAGCTGGATATGGACCGAATGCTTCTGTTTCAAACTCTCTTATTAGCTTCTACTTGGAGATCAGACAACCCCAGCAAGCACTAAATCTATGGGCAGTATCTTGTGAAAATAATAATCAATGGAATTCCTTGCTGCAAGTTTTTTCTAGACTTATCGATAATGGAACCATAATTGAGCTTCTCACTGACATTCACCGCTCAAACTCGCAGATCAATGCATCACTGGCATATCATGTTCTGGATGCTTGCAGGAGTCCATCACTTCTCTATGCAGGTGTGCAAGCTCATGGCTGCATCACCAAGAATGGCCTCCTGACTGATCATAAAATAAGCACTTGCCTCATGAACATGTACTCCAGATGTGGATCAATAGAACTAGCAGCAAAAGCTTTCAACCAGATCCCTGAGAAAACCTCTGCTTCATGGGGTTCAATTATCTCGGCAAGTGTAGATCACGACTGTCCATCAAAAGCTTTAAAACTTTTCACGCAGATGAGGAGGAAGAACAAGAACCCGGACTCAAGCACATTTGTGTCGGTCTTGCAGGCTTGCAGTCAGCTTGGTCTAGCAGAAGAAGCTTTTCAGATCTTCATATCCATGTCAGAGAATTATGGGATTAATCCTTCAGCTGAACACTATTCCTGCATGGTTGAGGTCCTTGGTCGAGCAGGAATGTTAAAGGAAGCAGAGCATTTCATTGGCTCCTGCATCCCATTGGAACACAATGCTTGAGATTAAGGAAGTGGTCATTCTTGTATATAATTCCTGCAAATCATTCTGTCCTATACAAATGATTTTTTGTAGAAAGAATTGGACTTAAGATCTGATTACTGATTGTATGGTAAAGATTTGTCGGTGTCTTTCACATTGACTGAATTGTTTGATGGGAAAAAAAACTTGAAGGGCAGACAGGACAAACTCAACATTTGTAATCATACAGTTAAAAGCCCTTTAAGAAGTCTATTGACCGTTTGGGACCGATACATGTCTGGGCATACAACATCTTCAACTCCACAAGATGGATTAAGAAAATTATGCCCGTCTGTACTCATCACCGCAATCACCTATCAATTCCATCAAATTTCTCCCCCTCTTTCTCACCTCATCTATGTTGTTTACATCCTCTTCATCTAAAGTAAGTGAAAACACGGCATTTGTATCTTGAATATGTTCCGACAAACCCAATCTTACACCCACCATGGATCCCGCAACTGATGGCTGTAGTTTTCCAAATACAAGCAAACTAGATGTCAAACAAGTGAAAAGGAGAAACAAGTATTATATCAGTATAAATTCAGGATTTATATAATATTTTCATGTGTCGCTAGAGAACGGCTTCACCTGATCCAGTATGTATCTGACAGCAACTGTTGGAATGGAGACCCCATGTTTTGATGCTATCTTCTTCAAGATTTGTAGCAGTACTTGGAACAAATTCCAACCTCCCCAAGCATCAACCATCTGCAACAATCATAATAAGCACTAAAAAATTGCAGCATGCATATGCAATATATAAGCACCAGAATTAATAGATGAGGATAGCAAGTGGTTCATATTGAGTTGTGGTAGTAAAATACCCTCTTATATTTCTGCAGAGACGGAGTATTTAAAGGAGGGCCAGCAAAAGGGATTGTTACATTGGCATCTAAAAATTTTTCAGACAGTAAACCACCCATTACAGTTCCATATCTGCACCCAAAGATAATGAATTTTTTGAGAAAGTTGGAATTATCAAAGAAGAGAGAAAGAATATTATCTCAGGAAAGAGAGACGTTATAAGTTTGACTCCAGTAAGTTCACAGAGTTCTGCCATTCTTTGCTGTGGACGCATGTCTACTATTGAGTGTTGAACCTAGCAAACCCAATATAGGGCACACAAATTTCAGACAAAAATCAAGCACAATAGATCAAGTGAAAAAGGGCACATGCTTTACCTGATTGCTAACTATTGGAATCCCCTTTTCCAGGATAATATGCAACCTTTCAGTATCAAAATTTGTTAAAGCCACGGTCTTTATTTTACCTGCATACCTTCCCATGTCAAAATGCTACAAACAGATCAGGAAAGCAATCAATATCACAAAAATGCAATTTATCAACTTCACCTTCTTCTTTCATATCTGTCAAGTGTTTCAAGGCATCGAGGTATCCAGAATTGTTGTAATCCCACCTATTTCCAAGGGAGCCACAGTTAAGTTCCTACAATTATTTGCATGCTATATGACTTTAAGTTTCTAAGTGAGGCACGATGAACCATGTGCGAATATTGGAAGACAAAATACATGAGCATACACACAATCAGATTTTTTGCCTGACATCTGGTACTTTTAAACAATTTACAAGAAATGTTAGCATGCTTCCATGTTTGAAACAATGAAGTTTTAGAATGTTAAGCCCTGGTTTCAAGAGGTCAGCACTAATACTATTGTCAGGCATCACATGATTTTTTAATCAGAAAGCACATTTTACATACTGATCTACACAACATGAAGACTGAGATTAAAGGAATACCAATGAAATTGAAGCATGTCCAAGGCAGCAACATCCATTCTCTTCCTTGAAATATTGACATTCTCACGCACAAAACCGCTTGTCATCTTGACAGGAGGTGGCACCCACTTTGTGAGACTGCCCAATTGACACACTTGGTAACCAAACTATATTCACATCTTAAGATTTCTATAAAACATTGAACAATATTAGGTGCTAATTTCAGCTGAGGTTCACTGAACTGGAAATAATTAGATGCAAAGATCAAATGTTTCATGATGAACAGTAAAGAGTCACATCAAGTTCTTCAACAAAACTGAGAGAATGAATGCTTGTAATTGAACTCACCCCTTAATTTCTTCAAGAAGCTCTGGAGGGCGGTCCCGACGAACTCTATTGATGAAGATGCCATACAAATCCTCGGCAGGCCCATCTGCCAATCAGAATAGATAAATCGAACTTTCTCAAAACAAAATCACACTCAATTTCACTAACAATTCGAAGCAAAAACGTAACAACAAGACAGCGAATAGGGGCTAGGGCCTTAGGATTAGGTTTAGGGTTTTAAGTATACAGTGATCGGCCATGTCGAAGGTGGTGAGGCCCCCATCCGCATGGCGGAGCATGGCCTCGACGGCGTCGTCACGGTCGATGCGGCCCCATCCACCGCTTGTCTGCCACATCCCATTGAGAACACGGCAAATGACAAGCGAGTTGTCCCCGTTGGTCACCGTAGCCACCCGCGCACTCTTATCCTCCGTGCGCACGCACATGATGGGCTTCCTTCGGTGGTCGCGCCTCCATTGATGTGATCTCAAGCCCGAGCTCCCGCAAAGGAAACCGGGGAGGACGGAATACACAGACATTTTCCCACCCTTCTCTTCTGTTGTTGTTCTCAAAGCAGCAGAGTAAGTAGAAGAAAACGGTGAAGATAAGGTTTTTTTCGCGCGCCCGCGCACATTGATTATCAGATGCCAAGTGGTTTGGTTTTTATTTTTCCTTTTTTAAAAAATAATATTTAGTTTGGTAATGTAAAAATATATATATCTCTTTCATAAAAAATAAAAATAAAAATATTACAAATAAATAAATAATTTTTTAGACCTTTTTAGTTTGTCAAATAATATTATATATATATATATATATATATATATATTATTTTTCATCCTTGATACAAGCTTGTTGAAAAAACTAATTAAAATTTTGAGAACGTTCAGATTTTTTTTTCTCTTTTAGATGTCCAACTATTAAACTCTTTGAAGTCAAAAGAAAAACACTATTTTGTGGAAATGAATCCAACTGAACCCACCAAGGATTTATGATAAGTTTTATTTCATCCTAACAAAACATAAACCTCAATTAATTAAGTTATACACATTTTATTTGAATAAATTAATAAATAATGACCATGATAGCGTTGCTCCATTTTTACACCACCACATCTTCATGCCCTGAATGCTATTGAAAGATATAGTTCTCAAATCTAGTTTATATATATGTATGTATATATATCCACCGAGTCCTCGCTGTCCAATTTCACCTTTCGCTCATTCTCCCCCATCGTCCTCACCCATCTAACCGGTCCACCGTGGCACTTCCATGTAACACTGGCACTGATTCGCCCACCAGAAACCAACCAGAAGTGGTCAATCACCGGCGCTGCAACTACTCTCATTTCCCAATGAAATGGACCCTGGATACCTGAAAAATACCACTTAACAAGCATACATACATACTATACATTTATACTTTATAATTTACGATCATGTCAAGCGTTACAGCCTTTCCTATCCAATAGCACCACATGCTGCTTTCACTCTTTATCAAGCGGAGAAAGGAGACACAGTACAGTGATATATGTACATGTGAATTAGGCGGCAGAAAATGGCTTGACAGCTCAAAGCTGAAAATAAAGCTTCCTCAGTCGCTCCAGTTATCTTGGTCTGTGGAGCACACCTTTTCCCCGTCTTGCTCCTGCAAGGTTTAGCATCAACGTTTAAGAAATTCATCTTGCATTTCAATTGGTTAGGAGAAATGCTATTAACAAATTGATTACAATTAACTTCATCTCCACATTACCAACATCTTGAATGGTTGGTAATGAGTTCAACAGTCTATGTGGTAGACTCATACAAACTAGACTAACCATTTTTGCCCCTATTGAGCTGTTGACAGCACCTTATTTGTCTTTGTGAGAAGTGTAGTTCATATCAAGAATATTATTCCTGAACCAATCGTAACTTCCGTGCATATGCCTCAAGGGAACAAAGGATGATGCTCTCTACTGCATAGTGTATGATTTTTTTTTTTTGTCGAGATGAGCTCCCAGAGCTAAAACATAACAAAACTAAACAAAGACAAACAAACTCAAAAATAAAAACCAGCAGCCTCAATTAGCTCCTCCAGCCATCTGGGGCACAGCTTACTTCCTACATACGCTCACAACTGATTCAGAGAAAGCAGCCATCCAACTAGTAGCATTTGATGTCTCCTCAGACAGTACTGACAGTGCTGAAATCTATCATTTAGGATTGTGTGTGTGTGTGCGCGTGTGTGTGTGAGAGAGAGAGTGAGTGAGTGAGTGAGTGAGTGAGAAAGAGAGACAGAGAGAGAACCTCAAACGCAGTAGAAAAAGGGGTAGACCAAACGAGAATTTGCCTATCATTGCTTCCGGTGTACAGCTCCTACAGTATATGAATTTAGATTAGTATAACAGTCCACATATAATTCCTATCACTTCCCCCACTTCCTAACTTCCCCCCACTTACACCGAAATGAACGCCCCCTAAGAGGACATGATTAATGAATACAATGGGCAAAATCACCTGATCAAGAGAACTAAAATGGCAACAGTTCACAGATTCATAATGCCCATGAAATGTCTTCTTTACCATTCCAGACCACATGTCGTAGGCCTAAAAGAATAAGCATGATCTAGTTAGTACTAATATGAATATCATCTAACCATTTTGGTAGTAAAAAAACACATCCTATTTATAAAGAGAAACACCTTGACCGTTGCCATGCAGGGAGTAAATACAGTGGAGGAGTCATCATTGACGGCCAACTGCAATCCTTTGCTGGTCTGTAGACGCATTGCCTCAAAGTTCACCAATGTATTGCACCCAGATTCAATATCCCACAGCCGTAATCTTGAATCCGACCCTTAAAAAATTGCACATAGAGATCCAATTTTAAACAAGAAATGATGATCAGTTAAATGAACAATGGGAATTCATGATAATTATGCCATATAGTAAGAGAAAGGGAGCAGCATGCTAAAACCAAATTACTCCATACCCATTTAATTCATCCTCAAGCTATCCCATAACAAATTTGAGTTCATCCAAGTACAGATGGTCAAGCAAAGCAAGAAGCACATCTATTGACAATTCAAAAACTTTCGGTCATGTAGTTAATCATTCAATCCATTTGTCATTGATGCACCATAGATAAGATACAAGTTAAAAACTTGATCACTGATCACATGATATAAGGAATTGTTCCTGATATCTCCAGAAAGGTAAAAGATAATGAAAAGAAAATCAAAGGCAAGATGGTTTAACCTGAACTGATGAGATACATGCCATCTCCAGTCGCTTTCAACCCAGTAACAGCTCCATAATGAGCAGTTGCACGGTTTTGACTTGATGTCATGCCAGGATGTAGCCTCTGTGCTGTAGACCCTTTGCTTAGAAAGTGACCTTTACGCAGAGAGGGTAGCTGCTTCATGGCATTTCCAAGAGAAGACTTTCTCTGACTCACAAGGCCCTTGGCAGAATACTGCCCAGAAGAGGCCATCCTTGATGTTAGTTCCTGCCAAAGGGAAAAAATGATGAAATTGAGCAAAAAATAGGATGACTTAAAGAAGAAAGCTGCTGATTACATTATAATAGAATGTTCAATCAAGAGATTATCACAACCAGAAGAATAATAAGTTAACTATCATGACAAATTCAGTAAACAGAGGCAACAAAAAGTCTACATGGTTAATACTTGAACAGAGTTGAAAGTTTGCAGAAGATCAAAATGGTGAACAACATAAAGACCATCAAAAAGACATGTCTGGGCAAAATGTCCTCATTCCAAGGCCCTAATTCAGGGAAATGGTAATGATAATGACAGTGCAGCAGCATAAGTAACATCCACCAGGATGCAAGAAGATTAACTAATAGGTTTCAGGCAATAATTAATGGCAAAAACCAAACCAAAAGAACCATAAAAAAAGATGAAGAACAGGATTGACAGAAGTAAGCTTTGTTATGCTGCAATATAAGCGATTTCAAACTAAACTAAAGAATAAGACATGAGCAAAAGAGCTACAAAACCTTCCAAGTATTGTCAAGGGATGCATACCTTCTTCACTGTGTTAGTTAATAATGGGGGTCGTCTTCCTAACTGAGATCGTGACTGATCTAGCACAAGGAAACACCCTGCACGCCTTATATCCCAGAATCGTATTGCACCATCACAACCTCCTGTCATCAAAATCCACTCGCTGGAAGCTGACCATTCCAGTGACATAACTCCATCTGCAGAGACAGAACATTGCATGATGATATAAGACAATTTATAAACATGCCTGAAACTAAATGCTTTAAACAACCGGAAGTAATGAACTTAATATAAAAATAAATATAGCTTTCAAACTGAAAACAAGCTCATCAAAAACGTACTTCGACATAAAGATACTACCGCATCACTCGGAGTAATTGACTCATGAACAAGAACCTATATAGGGAGGTATTTGATAAATATGGAGGTGACCCATAACCATATATTCAATTTGAGTATAGCTTCAATATTGTAGCTTACCTTTTTTCTTGGTAAGCAAGGAGATACTTGGTGATCCATAAGCATATATTCACTTTGAGAAGTACCCTTCAAAAGACTAGTCTTTCTATTCTTTTTTCTGTATTCCCCTGAGTCTGTAAAAGAATTGAGTTTGGACTATTCTCAGGAAGTCAAAAGGCAGAACTAATTTTACACTCAAAGTTCGTACATTTCATTTTCCCTACACACTTTTGAAGGAGGAACCACTGAGGGCTCATGTTATTGTGAAGTCACAACGCATTTTCCTTGAGAGTGAAGGAGATGCATCAAGTGAATGTAAACTCAGAAAGCAAAAGGCAGGCGATAGCGCACAGAAACGCAACAATGGCAAATATCAAGCTAAGGTAAACTCACCACGATGACCAGAGAGTGTATGAGTGAATGCCCCAGTAGCAATGTCACACAAACGAACTTGAACGTCTTCACTTCCAGCAGCAATGAGCATGTGTGTTGTAGCAATTGCTGACATAGCCGTGCCATAAACCTTTCCAGGCATCTTAAAATCCATGACCACCTGCAACAACAGAAACAATAGAATCCATTGAAAACAAATATAAAAGACTGAATTTTTAAAGCTGCTATAAAAGCAAGCACTGTCATACTTGAATCGAATTGGTATCCCAGACTTTGACATGATGATCCAACGAACCAGTAAGAAAGAGGCCCGTGTCCACTGGATACCAGAGAACAGAGGAAATAGCATACTTGTGCCCAGACTCAAGCTGCTTGTCAACAACGAAGAGATTCTTGTGCTTTGCGATGAGGCCATTCCCTTCACGATCGGTAGCGTGCTGGACATCAAAAGCAGCAGCTGAACCATCTGATGCCCCGGATAACAGATACCGCCCTTCAATCAAATCAACCTGAGCTTCGTTGTCAGAGCGATGCCTGAGATCATCCATCATAGAGGTGAGGGCGGCGAAGAAGGAGTACCTGGAGGGAGTTCACGGAACCATGGTGAGGGCTGACGATCTCTTTGCGTTGAGAGAGCTCGAGTGATGAAGTACGGCGGGAGCGGATGCGGCTGGCGAATGAACTGGGGGGCAGCGTGCCCTCTTCCCTGGCCCTGACCTCCTTCCACATCGCCTCCCGCGCATCTTCGTCGGCGATCGCGCCGTTGCTTCGGATGAATCCCGCCGGCGGGACACTATGGTCGATGAAACGAAGAAGCCGATGACTCGATCTCCAGATGCTCACGCCCTTCGTTTCCCCCTTTTCTCCCTTCCCTTTTACTCTCCGGTCTCTATAATAATAGATAACGAGATATTTCCATTGGTCCCAAATTGGGTCACTTTTCTAATTAATTAATTAATTAATTTGGTTAACATGGGTTTTTTTTTTAATTTTGTATATATATATCTATGTTAAGATGGGCTTCAATGCCTCATAGGCTAGACGCCCAATTAGAGTTCGCCTTGGTAAACAACTGCTAGGATACCAAACCAAGCCCAAGATGTTAAATTAGTAGCTTATTATTGTCTGATATTAGTAATTATATGAAGTTTGGATATTATTAATTTTGCAATCATTCTCTCATTGACAAAATAAAGGAAAATCTCACCTTCGTATCTAAAAGTTGTGAAAATTTGAAATGCAGTGCTATATATATATATATATATATATATATATGGCAAATTCTCTAGAAAAGTTAATAGAATATAAATTTATAGATGTTTATTATTAGCGGTTCATTTTGATCTAACGGTTATGAAATCCTTCCAATGGAGAGAAGGGGAACTAAGAGTGTGGTAACAAAAAAGATGAGAGATGTAGTCTTGGTAACAAGGGTATATAACAACAGTTAAATGATAATCTAACGGTTGATAAAAAGATATTTTTAAAATTGATTGATAAGGACATACATAATTGATAAATTATATATATATATGGTGAAAGTGGATAAATAACTTTCAACTAACGAAATCTTTGAAATATAAGTTAAACGATGACAATAGCAATAGAGTAGAAATGAATAATATGACAACAAATATTATAAAATGAAATCCACCAAAGAGGAAATTGATAACTGTGTGTTTGCTTCTGACTAAACGACATAACACATAAATTTTTTATTTTATGTTTGTTTTGTAAATGGTGTACAAGTACAAATGAAAAAAAAAAGTAATTGAATACAAATATACAATTCAAAGAGAAAATTATGTATGGTAGTGGTACAACCTCTTCTTTTTTTTTTTAACTATAACACAACTAAAAGGTAAAGCAATCATTTGTTTTATAACTCAACCACTTGTGCTGTGTATGATGTTGTATTTCTTGTGTTGCTTTCATTTTAGATTAAACGGATTTTAAAAGTTGCTTGAAATTATAGCGAGGAGAGAGAGTTTTATGTAATCAACTTTATTTAGAGTCATAAACATTGATATTTTAAATAACAACAATACTAATTATTTAATTACAATAGTTGTTGTCAATAAAGAAGGTGGTCCGGGGGTCATATTCGACAATAAAACATCATTAGATATGAAAAGTCCTACAGTCACCAAATTCTTCCGGAGAGTCCTTATCAAAAAATTATATAAATTAATCATAATTAATACAATTAGTTATTATATACCTACAAATTTTTCAATAAAAATAGATAATTCATATACATTAAATAAATGATATACCTTTTTTTTTTTTTTGTTGATAAAGTTCTCTTCTTTATTGCTATTTTTTTTTGTAATTTTAAAAGACTAAACTCCAGGAGTGTGAGTTAAATGGATAATGATAACAAATTAAGACAGCAAACCATTCATTAATTAAGTAATTAATTAATCAGTTAAATCCATATATACTTTAAAACAATAATAATGGTGGGGATTTGACAGAGTAGTTATATTTAGAAAAGCATGCATAATAAATTTCTAAACATTAAGAAAACAACTACCCAAGTCTCTACGCTACAGTTAGTCTAAAATGGCACACAGTTCACACCATCCAGGAAACTCCTCTTTCTTAAAAACAAATGTCTGGTGATTTTGAGAGCAAACCATAAATAAAAAGTCTTAGAAAATTCACACATTATAAAGAAACAAAATGCTTTCAAATAAGTCTCTTTTTTTTTAGACTCAACTTATGTTCATAAGAATTTGCCAGGAAATGAGCCCATTCAAAGGTCAAACAACATATGAATAAATTCCCTTGTCATGTGACACACACACACACACACACACACACACACACACACAAAGTCCCAAAGTTCCAAAAGTGTTGTTCTATGCACACCATACATACTGCCAGCTCTTGATTTGTGGTCTATGAACCTTTTGTAAATAAATTTATGTAAACCAATTGACTGCTTTAGTTGACTGGTTTTGCCAGTTTTTTGACCATTCTCACAAAACTAGTTCAAGTTCAATGAAGCACAGTACTGTCATCAGAAAACCTCTCAAGTTAGATTAAATTATATAGTAATTATATGTGTATATATATATATATATATATTTTTTTTTTTTTTTGAATTTGAGACACTGGTGTTTTAGGAGCCATGCACTCACTCATCTTTATAAAGAGGTGAACTTCTCTCATAACATGTTTTTGAGGTACATAAGAAATTAAACTTAAAATTATTTATTTAACTGACTCATTTTTTGATTAATTGAACGAAACTATTTTATAACCACCACCGAAATAGTTGAGTGGCGATAGGATTAACTCTTATATGGAAGTTCGAAAATCTAACTCTTTTTAAAAGCATGGCTAAAATTTTGGATTATATATCTAAGAGGTGATTTAATTTTATTGTCAAAAAAAATTATATATATCAAAATAAAAGACTAGAGACGGTGCAACAAGGAAAGGAGGTCAGTGGCAATTGGCAAAGGTGATTAATTATACTAGTGGAGGTGCTCTTAAAATTAGGAAAACAAATTCAATTCAAGCACTTACAAAAATATATGTCTGAAACCATGGTTATATACAAGTCAAAAAGTTTTAAATTAGAATTAATCACATCTCCACTTTCATTATTCCAAAGTTTGTTTTTTTTTTTTTTTTATTTTCCAACGTTATATAAAGCTAATGGCCGGTTAATTATGCTGATGCTTTTCTTTTCCTTAATAAATAAAATTAATAAAAATGAATAACAAGCTTACCAAAACAAACCTCAGATTATATCATTATTAGATCTAACGTTTTAACTAATAAAGTTTAAGAAATGAGTTTTATTAACTTAATTATGGTCATGATCTAACACCAACTGTTAAAAATCATAAGCCTCTAATCACTGATTAATTATTGGATTATAAAGTGATTGAGTTAATGTTTATGTTTGTTCACCCTGCACCACCAGACCGAGTTTTTAATTATTGCAGTTATTTTTTATTTAATGAATTTGTCTAAATCAAAATGATTGACTTGACCTGATACAAGTTCTAATATAGTCGGCACATAAGATTAACTATTTTCTAAATTTGGTTTATTTTGAATATTTTTTAAAAAAATAGATGCACCACCTAAAATATATATTTTTAAAATATTATATTGTGCATGTCACGCAATACAAATAGGCAAGGAGTTGGAGTGCATGTTTCAATAAAAATATATATATAGTATGGAAAAATCAGGTAATATTACCGTTGGCCGAGCAGCAAAAACATTTTAACTCCTAGATGTTTTTATGGTAATTTATTCATAGTATTCAAATCATAAAAAGTTTTTTTTTTAATTTTAATTTATTTATATGCTGTAAATCATATGCCAAGATTTAAGAGTTAGTATCATCTTTTTGTTCTCTTCACTTCAATTCTATGAGCAATGAGCAGCTGAACTACCTCAGAAGCTTAGAGTACTGGAACCATAAATAACTATATATGAGTTCCCATGGTATTTAAGACATAATTGCATGGCAGGTGCACTGCTGTGACACAAGTTAGGTATTTAACTATTTATATTCATCTCTGGATAAACTCAACATATTGGCATCAAGATATTAAATTTGGAATCCAAACATTAAATACATCAAGATATATAAATATAGTACAGTTGGTTCAAATGAATTATGAGACACCTATCATCTATCAGGCTAAAGGGTTTCATTCCAGAATGTGCATCATATATATATATATATATATATATATATAGGCAGGTACATATATGAACAGATTAACATATAGTTTTTCTATTTTCTTTTTTGACTTGGAGCTACATAAGTACAAAATCTCAGACTCAGTCAAAATCAAAGTTGGACTATCAAATGGCCATTAGCTTATGTTTGGTTCGTCTTCAAGTTAAAACTAACCTATAATTAAGTCACACCAAGCAACAAAGATCGATCACCAAATTATCTCAATTTTTGACGGAGTATCAAGCTTTACTGATATCATTTGTAACACATCGTGCAGCTCATATAAAAAATAATATATATATTTAAAGCATGATGATTGACTTGTTCATGATTTTAAAAATTATATATATGTGACTATGAGTGTTGTCAAAAAAACAAGTTTATATGGAGGTGTATTATTTATGGTGGTTTAATAATTTTTTAAAAATTTATCATATGAAATGGACTAACACACATAATACTGATAGTTTGTTATATACACTTAAAATAATATATCATAAAACATAAATCCATGATAATAAATTTCTCTAACCATGCAATTTAAAAAATAAAAATAAAAATACAGTTTCTCGTACCACTCATATATATATATATATATATATATATATATATATTGCATGAGGTCGGCCGAACTAAATAAATTAAGGGAAAAAATTATATAAAAACTTTAGAGCTTGAATACTAGTCTTATTTTTAAAAGACGAGGTGGGCCCATGAAGGATACTTGTACGTAGTACTGTGGGCCCACAAGCCAAACTTAAGTTTGATAAGAGTGCAGTGCAAAACTACGTAGCCAATTGAAAGCCCTTGGACAAGTAAGCTAAAGTTGGTTGTAAATATTTATGCTTCACAGCATAGAGGTTGTTCTTTGTCTCCTTGGGTTATTAGGGTGTTATCTTAGAGGAAGGAGAAGTATACATCAGCCATCTTGTTGACAAGCTATGGATGTGATGTATATAATTTGTTTTATATTATTCTTCTTTTTTTTCAAAGATAAGCTATAATTAAATTACATTTAGTTGATTTGATATATGCATATTCATAGATACATTCCCGTTTGTATGATAATAAAAAGAAGAGAGTAAAGAGACAAAAACCAAGCAGAAAGATAATGTGAACAAATATATGAACAGTGTCAATTATGGTGTGTGTTGGTTGTGAAAATGGATAATTTAATAGTTCGGTAGGTTTTTAGATTTTTTTCATACCCAAATGGATTTGGGTGATTAAGATTTAATCAAAATTGTTGTATGATCATTGATCCAATGATTGATATTCATCTTATTTTATATTATTTATAAATACAGTATATGTAGAAATTACTGTAATGATTTGAATCAAACAAACGTTAAAGGTTTCTATATGAATGGTGCTTTCTCTCAATATATATATATATATATATTTGAAAAATGCGGATAAACCTCTACTTGAAACAAAAAATAGTTATAAAAAAAAATATATAAGGAGTAAATTAAAAATAGTACGCTAAGAAGCCTGATGATCCACCAAGGATAAAATAGGACATGTGAAGAAGAATAAAAAATATTAGTACTCAAGGGTGATGATCGCAACTAGAAGATCACGAGGTGGTTTATCTATCTTTTGAGTCCGTGGTGGCTCGAAAATTTATTCAATGTAGTAGTATAGGTCTGGGTGCAATCAAGTTGAGTTGAGATGGATTTTGAAAAGCTCACGCTTGGTAGAATACCTTCAGGCTCGGGTCAGTAATATTAAAGAAGCGTAGCTTTATTAGCTCAAGGAATATGTTTTTTTAATATAACTCATGTTTTTAAGCATTTCGTTTTTAATAAATATATTTTTTAATTTATAGTGCCAAGTAAGTCCGAGTAACGGAGTGAGACGGTGATGGGTGACGGCAGCGAGGCTGAGAAACTGACGGCTGTTTAGGTGGTCGCTGACTAATGACGGTGAGTGGGACCCATCTCCATCGCATAATTTTAATTGTTTTTGTCGTGCTCTTCTGCTTCCTCGCTATGCAGTACTTAAAAATATATTATTTTATTTATTTATTTTATTTTTAATTTATAAATTTCATTTTTCACACTTTAAAATGAATTTCAAAATATCATTAATAATAATGATAATAATGATAATAATAACACTTGGCTGTCCCTCTATAAAAGCCCCTACATCGGTCCACTTGTTTGTCATCCCGCTTCTCTCGATTCACTATTTTTTCTCGCTTTTCTATCGAGCTCTCTGGAACTGAAACCCTCGAATGGAGGTCGACACCGTGGTGATGGCGCACTTCGATCCGTCGACGCCTGCATTCTCTCGCTCCGTGGATGCCCGATTTATCTCGGGGACGGAGATTGAGGCCTTGATGGATGCTGGTGTTCCTGCTCCTTTGAAACTCGAAGCCCCCAAGAACATTGGGGGCTGTGATGATACTCTTGAATCGAAGATTTCGGGGGTGATGATGATCGATGGATCGGAAATCAAAGCGGCGACGAAGGTTCAGAAAATGTACCGGAGCTACCGGACTCGGCGCCGGCTTGCTGATTCTGCTGTCGTTGTTGAGGAGCTCTGGTAGGGTTTTGACAATCTATGCTTGGTTTATGGGTTTTTTTTTTTTTTTCATTGTTCATGATCTTTTGGGTGATTATTGGGAAAGGTGGCGAGCGATCGATTACGTGAGGTTGAACCATAGCACGGTGTCCTTTTTCAACTATTTGAAGCCGGAGACGGCGATCTCGCGGTGGAATCGTGTTTCCTTGAACGCCTCCAAGGTTTAGCTTGTTTGTTGTCTATTTTAATGAAGTATTTAATTTAAAAAATTTTCTTTTTGGCAATAAAATATAAACATTGAGTCAGGTCGTGCTGGTGCTTATGGGTATGCACTCTTTTGTGGTCTGCTTTTGCCCAGGTGGGTAATGGTTTGTCCAAGGACGAGAGGGCCCTGAAGCTGGCTTTTCAACATTGGATTGAAGCCGTGAGTTATCAACCTTTTTATTTGTCCCCAAGAAATGGAGAATTTTTTAGAAATAAATCCAATATTCTTCTCATTGTCAGTTCAAAGATAGACACTTTATTAGGCGCTCGCTTAAAATCAGAAGGATAAAACTTGTAATCTTAAATGTTCCCAAGAAGTGATCATTTTTAGTTTCTATAGAGTGTTGAACTTTTGGCTTTTTTATTTTTCTACTTAAAATTTTGATGAATAATTTCAATTTGTTTTTTTATTGCTGTGTAGATTGATCCAAGGCATCGCTATGGGCATAACTTGCATTGCTACTTCGACGTATGGTGCAGCAGTAAAGCTGGCCAACCTTTCTTTTACTGGTGAGTCATAGCACTCTTTAAGGGTCCTCCTCATCGTGCACTTAGGACTTTTTGCTGAGAGAAAGTGGATAAACCGCAGTACACAAAAATGCACTATAAATAAAAAAGCTGTATAAAACGTGACAAGTTGCTTGAACAGTCAACCCCTTTCCTTTCCTTTTTTTTTTTTGTCTTTGTATATAACTCAAATGAATATACGTCCTCGACTAGATGGAAATAAAGGTATGAAGGGAACTGGACAAAAACTTATCAGTAAGCAACTCAGTGCTTGCACAGTCAACCCTTGATCACAAATTATCATTCAATGGGTGGACAATGGTCTTCTTGATTGAAAGCAACACTGGTGGATGGCTGCAACTGTAACTAGCAAAGAGAGGATGTGAAACACCATGTGGCTTTCTTGATATCATGAAAGTGGCAAGCATTAGTTAGGATGTGATATGACGCAGAGTACAAGGTTATGAAGAATCTTTTTAATCGTATATATGATTATAAAAAAAAAACAGATGTCTCCTGGATGTCCTGACCAATAATAGGATCTGTAGACTGAGAATCCCTGGAGGTTCTTTGACCTTCAATTCTCCATGCGACCAAGAAGTGGGTGTTGTACAGTACTTCCATTCACCTGTCCAACTGAAAAATTAGTTGGTGAGACAACAGGAGAATTGCTAGCTTCCTGTTACACTTGCTGCATGCTTTTGGCAATTTTGAAACTCTTCTTTTTGATTGAAAAATAAACAATATCTGTGATATATGCAGGTTGGATCTCGGTGAAGGTAGAAATGTGGATATCAAGGAGTGTCCAAGGGCATTGCTTAGGCAACAATGCATCAAGTACCTTGGTCCGGTAAGACCTCTTATAATTCGGTTGAATTTTGCCTTGGGATTCATCTTCTTGTGTGGCGCCCTTTAATAACATGGTCACATAATCTGCGAGAAGCATGATGAATGATGGACTATGTCTTTGTGCTCCTATAATGACATCTGTCCATTTACGATATTTTTTTTAATTTTGTTTATTTAGTACTATAGCAAGCTCTTTTTTGCCTGTACTACTTAATCTTTGTCAGCTAAATAGCTATATGAACAATTAATTTTGCCAGCTGGAGCGGGAGCAATATGAGTATGTGCCCATAGATGGAAAGATTGTGCACAAGCTGTCAGGTGAGCTTCTTCATACATCCAAAGATTCTGGTGGGGGCAAGTGGATTTTTGTGATGAGCACCTCCAAGAAATTGTACGCTGGTGAGGTAAGTTCACAAAAAATAGAAAAATCCTAGTTTCCTTATCAAATATTGATTAGATGGTTGTTGGTAGTATGTTATTTCTCCGAATTTCACTTTGTTGTCTCTAATCAAGGGTATCTAATCATCTTATTATTGAATCCAGAAAAAGAAGGGAATGTTTCACCATTCAAGTTTCTTGGCAGGAGGTGCCACTCTGGCAGCTGGGCGATTAACAGCAGAAAATGGAGTGCTGAAGGTAAGAAGGGCCATGCGCTGTTAAAGCGGACTGTTTTAGTTGTTGCTTTGAGTAAATTTTTTAAGAACCAGAAGGATGATTACTTAATGCTGTTTGGAGATTTGAACAGAATTGGATATCTTCATATTACATTATGTGCAGATACATGCAATAGACTGAATTGAAAACTTTCCTTCTGCGCTTGTTGGGGAAATTCATATATATTTATTCAGATCATTCTTTGCTTCAATGATGGAATTGAAAATTATCTGCTATTAATTTTTGTGATAGGTTAAGGATTCGGTTTCGTTTCATTCATATCTGTCATGCTGTACCCTTTCAGTTCTGTTTGATCCATTGCACTTTCTATTCATACGAGAAGTCTTCTGGGCATCGCATTTATATTATTTTTGATGTTTTGTTGCAGTGCATCTGGGCATATAGTGGACATTACCGGCCAACAGAGGAGAATCTTAACAACTTCCTAAGCTTCCTCAGTGAGAATGGGGTTAATACAGAAGAAGTTAAGGTAGATCCCATATTGTCAGTAAATTTTAGTTTCTTGTGGTGCTATTTTCCAGACATGGTTTAAATTTAGACCAACATCATAAACCATTTGATCTTGTTTTATTTTCAGATCCCTTCATCATCAAATGAAGACTACTATGATGACTGTACAAAACAGGATCAACCGGAGAAGATAACAAGGTCCTCTCCAATTTCAAGACCGCTGCAGCTTATAGTGCCTGTTAATAATATCATGGTTGACCAAACCATTGCTACTGAAGTTCCCCAAACTGACGAAGGTGCTAGTGAGAAAGAGAGAAAAGGGATCATTGAGAGGACTTTATCTGGTGGCCTTCAAAGCCCAGTAACAGAAGTCCCGAAAAGGGAAATCCTGAAGAGGATCGAGTCAAAGGGGAAATCAAGGTCCTATCAGCTGGGACATCAACTCTCATTGAAATGGTGCACTGGAGCTGGTCCAAGGATTGGATGTGTTGCTGACTACCCAGTTGAACTGAGAGTTCAGGCACTTGAGCTTGTTAATCTCTCGCCAAGGGATCCTTCGCCTTCGAATTCTCGACGTCTTGGCTCCTATTTGTCACCCAGACGCTCACTTGGAACCCCTCAGTCTAATTCCCCTGTTGCTGTTAATGCTGTCATAGAAGATGATCATCATGACTCACTCGAAACCCCTCAATCTTATTCCCCTGATGCTACTAATGCTGTCACTGAAGATGACCATCATGACAGAAGTTTTGATTGAACAATGCAATGACATGCCTGAATTCCAACAGCCCTGGTTCCTGAAAATCTTGACATGTCTAGGCTATGACTGTCTGAGAATTCTAGTTTCTTAGAGAAGAGCAGAATGGGGCTCTAAGTTCTAGTAGTTTTCTCAGTGTTTCTTTGTTCCTTTTGTCTTTGTATCTGTTGCTGTTCTCTGTCTACTTAGCTCCTTTGTCGATATATAAGTTGTATCAGCATGAATACTCTAAGTTTGATCTCAGCATCAAAAAGAGGCTTTGTGATGATGTGTTTCTTCATTCAGAGTTGGTTTACTTCTGCAGACTGTTAATTGTTCCCTGTGGTTTCACTTTCCCTGTCATTACATCGAGAGGATGGGCTGATGCTTCCTTGATTAGGTGCCATCAGCTTTTTTGCAGCTGAGGTTTGAATCGTTTGATTAGTTGTTGAAGCACGGTTTTTTCTTCACAACAGTAACAACACCACCACCACCAATAGCAACAACAACGACAATAATAATAAATGTGAGACCCCACGGGATGCCAAAGTTTGCGTTCAAACCCTGGAGTCCATCAGTAGTAAGCGCACCATCTTTTTTGTAACCTTCGGTGATGCCTTCTTTCTTAACATCTGATGTGCTGCTTATTTGGCATTCATCCTTTGTGAAGCCAAGGGTGAGGACATGACTGAGCTTATAGCCTCTCTGAGGGCAAAGAAGGTAGTCAGTGCCTTTGGAGCTTGCTCATTCTTCCTAGCTGCTTTGTTTTGGGCTATGAGCTACAGCCAAAGGATAAACAAATACAATGTGGCATATAAAGTTATTAACTGCTTTGCACTGCGTTTAGCGAGACACATTCAGGTGCATCCGTTTCCTAATAAATTGTGTCTTTTTGTTTTTTCAGTTTCTTAGCGCAGGACATGGGCTTCAGTTTGCACAATAAGATGGCCAACGAGAGCGTGGTGTGTTCCTGTGGTTACAGTTCAGGATGGTGGGCCTTTGTAGCAGGCCTCGGCTATGTCAAGCATTCAACAGAGAACAGAGGAGTAGGGCTGAGAGTAGGAGGGGAGGAGAGAAGAAGAAGGGAAGAAGACAAGGAAATTGAGAGAATTATGGCCAAAGATGCCATTCCTCACTGCTGATCCTTCTATTATATAGTCAATTCAGTAGCATCATTACAATTGTAACCAATTGTCCTTGCTGGCATTTTAACAAACAGCTGCCGTGCCAGGACAATTACCCCTATTGTAACAACCTTGCCACCTTCTAGAAATACTGAAAATTACAATTTGTTACATACTCCATTCATTCATTCATTCATTAATCTACTAATTAAACTACTAATTAGCAGTAACCGCTCCCATAACAAAATCTGCAAATTTGTTGTGATGCCTCCCCTGGTTCCTCCTGACTTGGTTTGCTTGCCCTCTGAGTCCCTGCAACAGCCTTACTAGACTTTCTTAAATTTATTGTTTTTTTTTTATTTAAGTAACACATTTATCATGCCTTACTTAACCTCTTCAAACTTACAAGGGAACTTAATCAGTACAATTCTCATAAAATCACAAGATAAGGAGTTAAGGACGCTGTGGATTGTTTAACTTCATTTGCCATCTTGGCGTCAGTCAACTTGACATTCATCCACTGCAAATCGAACACATTTACTTATCACAATGAATAACTAGTGTACTTTTTTATCACTGCCATATGATGTATATCATCTGTCAACACCAAATCTGTTAAGCAGAATGAAATGGATAACAGAAAAAAAAAACTTTTATTAAACATTGGTCCGAGTCTGGTGAAGGTTCATATATTTGCTACAACCAACTTCAACATACACAAATTTTCCAGATGAAAACAAACAATCAGAACCACAAATAGGATCTCTTTGCAAAGCAGTTCAGGCATATGCTCAACCAATATTTCTCCTCACTAAGATTTCAAGCGGCAAATTAGATCTTAGATGCAAACGCAAGCCCTTCATTCTTTAATTGCTCAAGGTCTTGCACTGCTGGTTGGACCCGTGCCACCTTGGCTATGGCCTTGTTCTCTTCCGGCGTTCCAGATTCCAGGAATGCTCCGACCACCTTCCCATCCTTGATCCAGTAAGAACCAAACTTGGGCTTGGGAGATGCAGGATTATTGTCACCAAAAAGAACAGTATCACCAACATTATCCCCATAGAACTGCCATGATAGATCGAAGGCGCGTGAATAGAAGTATGGAAGATAGTCATATTCCTCAATTGAGTGGCCTCCTTCCTTTGCCTTGATCGCCTGAATAGTGAAGACAAAAGCTCAGGCAATATGGCATTGATAGACATGAAGCATATAGTTAAATCCGGAGCAAAAGCAATAACCAATAAAGCATCGTTAACTATTCAGTAAGAAGTACCTTAACAGCTTGCTCAGCGGATTTCCTGGCATGGTCAACATGCTCCACCCTCCTCAACTCGTTATACAACTTCAGAGGGAAGGTGGCGACATCTCCCACAGCATAAACTCCAGGAACGCTCGTCTCAAAGAAAGCATCAGTCTGGAAACAAAAGCAATGCTTTCTTTTTATGCAATGGCAAGAAGAAATCTTTAAATATGAAGTTCTATGATACGCTTTTGAGTTATAATTTTCCAAACCACAAGAAATGGGGGTCCTCTCACCCATTTATGTGTCTGTCTATAAATAGATAGAAGAAAGGAAGCATTATCAGACCTTAATTCCACCTTTCTCCTCCACAAGTTGGCCTTTAACAAGGGTTGTCAAAGGTCTTCCACCAACACCAACCACAACAATGTCAGCATCTAGGACTCTGCCATCCTTCAATTTTACGGCTGTCACCTGCTTGATGCAAACCACAAATCAAAATGGTGCAAAAGCAATTTATGCTTCGAGAATATACTCTCTATGTTTTGGAACTTACATCCCCATTCGAATCAGAATCAAATCCAACAGCCACGGTCCCCTTGACTATTTTAATACCCTTAATTGCATAATATCCCTCATAGAAGGCAGCAATTCCTGATGTAAACAACCTCGGCACTGCAAAGGGAGATGAACAAGTCAGGAAACTGTATAAAAAGAAAAAAGGAAAAAATGCAAATTTAGCTAGATAACAACATATATTACAAATGCAAAATGAATTACAAAATCATAATTCAGAGAAAAAAGATGACAACTTACTGCACCAAGGCTCAGGGTACACCATAGTGACATCATAGTCGTTCAATTTCAAAACTGCACCAAGCTCAAGACCAATATATCCTCCTCCTACAATCACTGCCTTCCCATTCTTCTTTGCCTGAATAGCCGCTACAAGTTTATCAGCATCATCGATCTCCCTCAAATAAAAAATGTTATTGGCATTAGCTCCTTGAACACCAAAGTCAGATAGCTTTATAACCTGCAATGTACCATGTACGTTAGAAAATGAGAAGAGAAATTCATCTCAAATTTAATATCTGAACACTAATGATATATTGAAGAGCAGGATTGTTAATCTCTGTAAACTATTATTATAACGAATTTGGTTGATGAAAATGATAAAGCAAAATCAGCACTTTTTGATCAGTAAAAAACTTTAACGAGCAAATAATTATATATGGTGCACTTTGGACTAGTGGCACCATACCAAAACATATAATAGAATCAAGTCATACTTTACCATTACCATTATAGTAAATATGAACTTTTAATTTCCAAAGCAGTGTAATTCATGTAATATTGATTTGAGCTAAGATTAATGTGCACACAGGAAAACCTGATTAAAATTAGAAATTTTCAAATTGATCCGCTTGAATAGAGAGTACTCTAAAAGCTGGACAAAAAAGTAAATAGATCTTCGATGTACCGTGGAACCAGTAGCGACAATCAAAATATCATACGTGAAGATGCCACCGGAGGCGCTTGTGAGTCTTTTTGACACAATATCAGCTTTAACAATTTCAGTACCGAGTACAAGCTCTATGCCTACAGGAGCACAATGCAAGTGAAGATATTAGGGATATTCAACAATCCATCTTACTTTGCCTCAAATAATTTCCAGGTGAAACCTGTATCACTTTGCCTCAGATAAATTCTAGACAAAAATACTTGCATATCTCAAGAATACCAAGTAAATATGAAAATAATTGGTTAAAAATAGAAATCGATTTTATTTCACAGATAAGGTTCACCTTTTTGAGTATACCATTCAGGAAGCAGCCTCTCACCACCACTGCCAACACACACATGAAACCCTGGAAGCCTTGCAGCACCTGTAACTTAGAAATACATTGTCCTTAACATTAGTATCATAAGGGTTAATCAAAATAATTTTTATAGGCATAAATAACTATTTTTCCAACAACAAACATACAAGGACATGGAATCACACTAACCAGTCTTTCTCATCCAAATAATGTCAAGTGTCAGTAAGTGATGTCTAGAAATTGACTAGAAAAAACAATAAAGAAAGAATTCTCAAATAATCATACATCATTTTGTCATTAGGAGTAACTTCAATAAAACAAAAGTTGCTCTCAATCCAAATTGAAACTTGAATAAATATACAAGAGAAATTGTAGCATTCAACAATGGAACAACACAAAGTACCTCAGACTATGCATAGTGTGTAAATGTATAAAGGAATACACAGTTATGTCATAGAATTGCATCACTTACCCTGTGGAAACAGGTAAGCCTTGCTTAGTGCTGGACGCTCATATGGGGCAACCTAATACATAGACAAAAATATCAGTAAAATGATACCAAGTGGTCAGAACAGTAGTAGTGAAACTAAAGTATAAGAATTCAACTTCATAATTGTGTTGAAGAAAGAAAGAAGCGAAACTAGGAATCCTTAATTTGATCTCATTCAGATTAGATGAAGATCAGAATAGCAAATTGGGGAGCAAGACCTCATATGCCAGTTTCATTAAATCCGGATTGGTCAAAGCTCAAAGTAGTCATAGGAAAGGTCTGGGCAACCAAAAAATTTTAAGAGTTAACGAGGAACCTAAACATTTTTTCTTTGAATGCAATTTACTAGATTGTCTTTATAAGAATTGGATCTAATAACAAAAAAATGTGGTAATCAAAGTTGTGTTTAAATCTCTACAATTTTTTATGCATGTGATTTTAAGCAGTAACGCAATTCAATAGACAGTAAGTTTATATCAGAGATGATATCTTCTGTTCAAAAACAAACAGCCATATAAGAAAACTAAACCGAAAACCTTTTCACAAGATGAAATTACATAGTTCTTTTGCAGAAAATTCACCTAAAAACAAACTTACAACCTGAACTAGAATATAACAATAAAAATAAAAAACAAAAAAAACCACTATGCATTTGTTCGTCTCACTCAAACCAAACAAACACATATCACCATCTCATTTCCATTATAAAAGCACTTCAATTAAAGAACTAGCTTTTAATAAGCAAGGAGGATTCCTTTAATATATCAATTCCTTTAAATACATCAAAACAACCACTAAGCAATCCGACAATGATAAGGATAAGCAAAGAAATGCATACCGCTTCCTTGGAAATGATAGCAAGCTCTCCCGGATTCAATCCAAGCTTTGCAAACTCCCTCGCAGCATATCCCTGTCCAACAATGATAATAATAATAATAATAAAACCCTCAATTTTAAGCACTCAAAGAACAAAACGACAATTACTACCAAACTTTTTCCAAAAAAAAAAAAAAAAAAAATCCTACCAAAATCCCAGCTCCTGGAATTGGATTCACAGAAAACAATCAAACCATCAGAACTAAAAATAAAAGCGATCCAACAAAAACAAGGCAAAAGGAAGAATCAGATCGGTTACAAAAGGTCAAAAAATCAAACCACAAGATCAATCCTACCAATAAAAAACGGATCCGATGATAACACAGCGAGGAAATCAAAAGAAACGAAACCCGTCGGAAAATACAGGAAGCGAAAATGAGACAAAGGGGCTCACAGCTGCGACGCCGCCGCCGAGGATCACGTACTTAAAATGCTTCTCCGCCATGGAACGATCTCAATCGAAGAAAACCTAATCTCCAAGGAAGAGAGAACGGCTTCTCGACCAACTCGTAACGAATGGGAATACGGCCGAGTGGGATTGGTGAAATCACGCTATGGGGGCCAGTAATTATAGGACATGCCCGCCAATAGCCGGCCGTTAGATTAGTCCGGGGCCAGTGACCGGACCATTGAGATTGTGCCACGTGGTGGTTTTGGTGCGTTCATTCTCGGTCGATGACACAATTGCCACGACAGTTTTTCTAAAATGAAAATCAACATTACTAAAATCTTGACCTACTGCTATTTTTAAGTGTGTAAGGAATCTTGGTTAATATAGAATCAAATGGCGTCCAAGTGGGATGAACCTATTATATTGTGAAACGGCAGATCTTGACCGTCCCTTCTCGTCATCACCATGATTGCATTCAGAATGAGTAACGGCGTGGATTCCCTCTATCTCTTCTATTCAGTATATTTTAAAATAAAATAATATAAAAATAAGAACTCTAATCTTTTGAGCGCCACATATAGCCCCTCCCATCTATGGAGAGAAAATTAATCATGGAAATTGTGATTTTTAAGTGAATCTAAAGCAAAATTAACTAATTAATAGTTCTTTTGAGACCGTTCCAGTGCAAAGAAATTTGACACCCAAAATTAAAAATTAATCATGAACTTAAAATAACACATCATGAAAATAAGACGTCTATATACAATGGTGGTGAGAAAGAGAGGTTGGCCGGTGATGGCTATAGCCAATGGGTGATGAGGTGGCGGAGGAAAGCGCAGGAGTATAGATAGGGGTGGTGGTGCGCGCTGAAGATGACGAGAAAAACGGTGCAGAAAAAGAGAGTGTGCGACGGGCAGCAGCCACAGACGATGGGTAACGGGGTGGCGGAAGAGAGCGCGGGATGTGAAGGGTGGCGGAATAAGGATAGTGCGGGAGGGGGGGGTGGTGGCGCTGAAGATGAAGAAGACTAGAGCATTAGTTTTTCTTCTTTTTTTAAAAAGCCGAATAGGAGACAGAGGGAATATCATGTGAATGCCACGTCATTCGGCTTAAGAATTGGACAAATCTAGTTAGAAGGAATAGCATTACTCCTTCACGATAAGCGGGTATAGACTTTGTTTGAATTTACTTTTAACATACATGTTTTTTCAAATTTTATAAAAGTATTTTTAAAAATAGTATTGTTTGAAGTAAGATAAGTATTTTTCTGTATTTTATATTTTGATATATTAATGCAAAAGCGCTTTTATATGTGTAAAGCTGTTTGGATGTGGATATGTAAAAACACTTTTGAATGTGGTAAATTATTAAAATAGGCATTCATTGATTTTTATTAAATTACACTGATATTAATAATGATAATGTATTATAATTATAATTACAATTATAACTATAATATTAATTATTATTATTGTTGTCATTATTTTATTAATGTATTACAAATATAATTACTTGTGAGGGTCTGTAGAGAAAAATTGAGAGAAATTGATTGTTTGTGAGGGTTACTTTAGTAATTTGACAACCCAAAACAAAAGCGTTTTTTTAAAAAACACCTCTGGGGGGCAGTTTATGAAAAAAATTGAATTTTAGTTTTTTTCACCACTTCTGTTTTTTTTCTAAAAACCCAGACAAACATATTTTTTAAAACTCACAAATATTTAACTTATAAAAAAACACCCCATATACGCTGTAAAGGACTTAGTAAAAGTGCTAAAGGAATGAAAAGTCAATACATTGAGGCTGTTTATATATCATTAAAAACTTTAATTCTAAAACCAGGCTAAAAATTTCATTGGATAGTCCGTTTTGTTTAATTTAAAACAATTCAAGCATGCCCGAGGAGGGGAAGACTTCACTCAAATTACACTTTAAATAATAATCCACGGGATGGTCAGCATCACCAATATCACCAGCTAAGCTGTGATCATATCTGATACATCGTGGTCCGGACTGACGCTATACGCTGGTTGGATGTACGGCGGACAGCGCATCTAAGCAAAGCCCAGTTGGCAGAGCTAAAGACGGGCGTGGCGCCCACCGTGGAACCCAATCGCTCAGTCGGGTCGTTGGCCGAAAGCCCAGCAATTAGCTTTCCGAGAGCGATGGAGACCAAGGGCTCCTTTGGGAACTCCAAGGCGCAAGCCAAAATGATAGGCCAGCAATTAGCCGTGCGCTTCTTGTTGCGGCGCTTGGAGTGAAAGCATGAGACCGACGAAGAAATGCACGACGAGGAGGAACGTTAGTAGGTTCTGGTCGGTGATAATGTGAGCAGGGGTGTAACTCGGGCCGTCAATCTGGATCAACAAGTTTACCGGCTTCGTTGTTGTGGTGCTCAAGGAGGAGGATCGAGATCTGTCAGAAGACTGGAAACTCATTGGGTCATCAAGGATGCCATCAGCCATGGCCGCGACCTCAGGAATGATTGTAGGCTGCCAGGAGTATTGAAATGGATAAAGGGAAGGGGCCCGGTTGGGCCATGTGGCGCTATAAGCCTATCCCGGGTGTTTAAACTCGGGTCTAGTCTTTGGACCGTGCCGTCCAGACAAACAGGGCTAGTCTTTTTTTTCCTTCTTCCCACTATATATAAATCAATTTTATGTAGATGAACAAAAATGCATTTGTAATCATTGTTATAATCTCAGGGTTGGTCTTAGGCTTGGAATTCCAGTTGAAATGTGGTGTTTGTCCAAGTGGTACCCAGAGATGGATGTAGCTCTTCAGCTCTTGTATTTGTTTGAAATTTTAAATTGTTTTTTCTTTTCAATAATTGGATTTTGGACATGACGTGCGAAGCAATCAGTAGTAGATCCCGAAAAGGTTTTTAAACTCCAACCCAAGTGAACCGAGTTCAGACATGGGCGGATGGATCCAGCTCATTAGTACCGCGTTTTTCGGGTTTTCGAATCTTAAAGTCGACAAATAAGCCCCACGTCGCGTTCTCGCGCGCGTAGCCCCATTGGCATTCATTCTCAAGCCCAGGCGGCGCAATTCTATATACAAAGAAATCGAGGCAAAAAGGGCGGAAGCGAAGCCCGTCCCCGTGAGCGGCGAGCACTATCGGCGATGGCGCATGACTCTTTGGGGTTGAAGCCCTCTCGCGGCCTCCCGACCTCCCGATCCCGCATCCCCCGCGGTCGCCAGCTCCAGAAAACTTTCAACAACCTTAAGATCACCATTCTATGTGGCCTTGTCACCATTCTCGTACTCCGTGGCACCATCGGCGTCGGCAACCTCGGTGGCGCTCCTTCCGACGCTGATACTCGCGTCATCGAGGACATTGAGCGGATCATCCGCGAGATCCGCTCCGACTCTGAACCCGAGGACGAAATGATCCTTGGTGGCTCTAACTCCACCACTGCTCTCAACTCAACCGTTCTCCCCGCTGAGAACTACACCCTCGGGCCTAAGATCTCCGACTGGGATGAGAAGCGGGCCATGTGGCTGGGGAGTAACCCGGGATTCCCCTCTCGGATCTCTGGCGGGAAGCCTCGGATGCTCCTGGTAACCGGATCCCCTCCAAATCCCTGTGACAACGCGATTGGAGACCACTACTTACTCAAAGGAATGAAGAACAAGATCGATTACTGTCGTCTCCACGGCATCGAGATTGTGCATAACATGGCGCACCTCGACAAGGAGCTCGCCGGGTACTGGGCAAAACTGCCGCTGATCCGGCGTCTGATGCTCTCCCATCCAGAGATCGAGTGGATCTGGTGGATGGACAGCGATGCGCTTTTCACCGACATGGCCTTTGAGATCCCGCTCTCCAAGTACGATTCCCACAATCTCGTCGTCCATGGGTATCCGGATCTCATTTTCGATCAACATTCCTGGATTGGGCTCAACACAGGAAGTTTCTTGTTGAGGAACTGCCAATGGTCGCTTGACCTCCTTGATGCCTGGGCTCCGATGGGACCCAAAGGCCCGATTCGGGATGAGGCTGGCCGGATCCTCACGGCGGCTCTTAAAGGCCGACCGGCGTTCGAGGCCGATGACCAGTCGGCGCTCATCTACCTTCTCTTGTCGCAGCAGGAGAAGTGGGGCGATAAGGTGTTCATTGAGAATTCTTACTATCTCCACGGGTATTGGGCCGGCCTTGTAGATAAGTACGAGGAGATGATGGACAAGTATCACCCGGGGCTTGGCGACGAAAGGTGGCCTTTTGTTACGCATTTCGTGGGTTGCAAGCCTTGTGGGAGCTATGGAGATTATCCAGTGGAGAGGTGCTTGAGTAGTATGGAGAGGGCCTTCAATTTCGCTGACAATCAGGTGCTCAGGTTGTACGGTTTCACTCATAAGGGACTTGCTAGCCCTAAGATCAAGAGGATCAGGAATGAGACTGCATCTCCGCTGGAGGTCTTGGATAGGCTGAATCCACAAGCTAGGATAGTCAGCCTATAAAAGGAGCTGCACAACTTCCGTCCCCAATCCTGATGTTCTGATACTCCTCTCAATTGTCATGAGGTATATGGAAAATCTTTGTGTTATAGGATGTTGGTTTAATGAGTTTTGTAGCTTTAATATTTGCATCTCAACTTTTTGGTAGAGGTAATGCCTGTCTGTCTGTCTGTCTTACTTATATGTATGTGAAGTCACTTTGTTGAAGCAAAACAAAGAAAACCAATGAAATTCTTTCATGTTGTCTCCAGATTTTCCTTTTTGAATATTTCATGTTCCTACAGCAATTAAACTGATGTTAAACATGTTTTACTTGGAAACCCACTATATGACTTCTTGTCTTTTATTATATGTTTCATGTTGAATTTATTGCTGCTGAATGGATTGGATGTGCTGTGTTTCAATTTCAATTCTGAATGGCATATAAGGTTCAAATTCTGGTCATCTAGTGTTTGTGGCATAACTTGCCTGACATGTAAAACTTGAGTCAAATATTGATATGAAAATTATTTGCTAAGCTATGTGAAGATAATTGTGATAAAAGTTCCCATGCTTAAGATCTCCTCCGGTAGAAACTTTCAGGTAAAAATTGTTTGCCTACTGCAATCATTATCCTGAAGTCTAGTTCATCATTTTCAAAATTTTTGGTCCTTGAAATTCTAATGTTTATCTTGTTTTAGATGGCTTGCGCACTTTCATTTGAGAAAATCTATATGTGCCTACTTGTGCCTCTATCCTGTGTATCCTGAATGTTTCCATAACCTGTTCACATGTTAAGTCATTATTGTTAGTTCCACTCAGTGACGTATGGGGCAGTGTGTGTTTCAAAGTTTTTTAAAAGTTGGTTTGTCCATTTGTCCTAATGCTTCTCTTGTTTCTGTCTTAGATAGAGCAAAGTACAAACCTTTTCATGAGTTGATGTTTTTGATTTATGAAGGGATTTCTATGTTTTCTACTTAGATTCTTATGGACCATTCATGAACTAGATCGCATTCTTAGGAGATCTGAAAATTGCCATAACACATTTACATGGTAAGTCAAACAAAACCACTGAAATATGAGTCCTACAAGTTCCTAATTTTGAAATATTAGATTGCAGTTCCATATTTTGGCATCTAGGATTTATTTCTTTATAATGGCATTGATAGATGAGAAGGGGTTATCTTATGCCTGCTGTAGAGTGAAATTGGACTAGTTCCTTTGCAGTCATCTCCCGAGTTTAATGGAGATGGCCACATGATTCAACTAAACTTGAGAGTGGAGGCTTCAACAACTCTTATCTTCACTGATCCATGTATATTGCAGAGTTTCACTTTTTACTTGTGACACTAATTGGATCCTGCATACTTGTGAAGTACCCAGTAACCCAGCATTGATAGCCCCGGTGAATAGTTATGAAGTGCTTTTGATTACTGATAATATTTGCTTCTCTCTTATCTCCTGTGTGTACACATAAACATGAAAAGGTACGGGTATCCCAGTGATGCTGAGAATGTTGAAGGTCAATCAGGATGGAGAGGAATACTTCCTATTGTGAAGGTCGAGTAAAGTATGGGAAGTTGATTTTAAATTTTTGACCATTTACAGCAAAGAATGAAGGGCTTTAGGAGGTTGGTGAGGTTCACAACTAGTGTTCAGCATAGATAAGTCCAAGTGATATGATGGAGCTGATTAAAAGCGTTTTTAAATAAATAAATGAGAGCTGAGAAATTTTATTGAGATTATTCAGACTTTGGCAATGCCTGACCACCAATAGATGCAGATAACATGGTATAGCCCATCTACTATCCTTTGTGTTATGCTTATTGTTTATTGTGATTTTTCAGATACTTGCTTGGGAATCAATTGTAGTCAAAATAATTCATCAGTAACTGTATCTCCTATCTTTGATTGGAGATCAGTCTGTTTAACAGGTTGATTCACGATCATCTTCCTACTAAACTGGAAAAAGAAACCAAAGAAAAGAAAAAAGGATTAGTGAAGTTGGAAGAAGCTGCTGGAGAACTTCCCCTGTGAAGCTGTGGAACCTGATACTTTGACTCAGTATTTCATGCCAAGAATGCATCAATTTTCATATATTTCTTTTTCTATTTGTCTGCTCTTGAAAGTTTATTACTATCATTATAATTTTAAAGTTTGACATATAGCTTTGATGTGTTCAATCAGATGGGGCAATTATTTTAAATGCACATGCTACCTCATGACTGTTGTTGATTGAGGCCTCTCTGATTATCCCATCTGAAAACTTCTAAACTTAATATATTTCTATTTAATACATGTGTTGACAATTGTTTGGCCTACATTACTCTTTTTGAGTCTGTGTGTAACACTAAGTTGATCTAACCTGCTTGCGTCTGTCTCTCAATCATTTCAGGCAGCAGCCTTTATGGCAAACCGAGGAAACAAGAGTATGAATGATTGCTTTATCACAAGATGAACGTCTGGGTAATGAGTCCATTATGTTTTGAATCATAATAAAGTGAGGCCATAAATTTGTCTTCTTTCCATTTGATTTTATCTTTCATTTATCTAAAGAACAGCTAGGAAATACAAAGAGAACTGGAAACTAATCCAAGAAAATATATAATGACAATGAATTGATGTTCAGTTCAATCTGCAATGCCTTTATCCCTTGTATTATTTATTTATTTATTTTACTGTTGTGTCTGTTTATAAGTCTCCAGATGTCTTAACGCTGTTTGTGGGTCCAACATGCTCTAATTTCTGTTTGTCTGAAAGGAACTTCAAGCTTCGCCTTCTGTAATGATTTCTATCAAGCGTTATTTATTTATTTTATTCAAATGCATTCCAGTGCTAATTTTTGCTATATATATTTATATATATCTTCATAGTTATTAGCATTTATTCTGATCATGAGAACATGGTCAAACTTTAATAGACTGTTTGCACGTCAAAGATAAGATGTTCTCATGTGTGCATATTATAAATTGCTTTGGATTATATAAACAAAAGAAAGAGATGAAATGCCACTTTTTTGGAGCTGGTGACAGGCACATGGAAGAATACCACTGTATCTCATTGCGTACTTTATATACCCTTTCTTAATCCACAATAATCCATCACTCATTCTCTAGACTTAATATAAAAATAGCATCACTTTTTAGACCTTGTAGCTTAAGGCATGGCCACCCACCTCTTTTTCAGGTCAAAATGGAAGGCAAGGGCTTGTTGTTATGCTGATTCTGGTATTATGTTGAACAATCTCAGTTGGTATGGTGTTCTCATTAGTCTCCCATAGCATGGACATAGAGCAGACATCATAGTGCCGCACCAGCCATCGCTCAATTATTTCAGGTTAGGTGACACAATGAACCCCTATTCATTCATAGATTTACTTAAAAACCCCCGGAAATTATGAAGATCAGAAACTTGGAGGCAAAAGTATTCAAAAACTGAAAACTTGGGATTTATCACCTTGAATAAAAATAAGTAAAAGGTACTGTCCAATGAGACATAAAGTTTGTGCTTGTTCCCCAGCTCCATCTTTCTTTTTCTTTTTAGCCAGAGGGAGCACAATAGCAGGCTGGTGAATCCAAGTACGCAGGGCCAGCCTTTTTGACTCTCAGCTTCTATATAAGTTCAAATTTTATTAATCAGAGTTTTGCCAGGAATGAAAATGAATGACTACTTAAAGTCCATTATATATATATATATGGATTAATTTTTAGTTTTTAACGTCATTATTATGTAATTAAGGCCAAAATGACAAAAAAAGCAACAAAAGCATATGATTTAAAGATATGGAGGTGGTTTAGACTTATCTTTACATTGGACCACAAGATCACAAAAAGTTAACTACTCTCGAGCCTTGACCTGAGCGGCCCCCTCCATGAACTACATGACCATCTTTAACTAATGGCATATTGGTAGTTTACCTCAATATTGAAACCCAATTTGAGAGACAGTTTGGTGGGGTCCAGAGTAATGACTGACCATTTGGGTCTTAATGCATGATCCTCTTAATAGATGGTACATTTGTAATTTATCCTCAAGTTCAAACCCGATTAGAAAAAAATATATAAACATGGCGGGCCCCTCTAGTAATGAACTACACGATATTTGGAAGGAGTGTTCTTGGAACCCTAGTCTTTCTTTATCGACCTTCTCTTCGATCAGAATCGCAATCCTCGCCATTTCTCCGGTATCGATTCTATGTTGTTTTGCCATTTAATTCCACGAATTTTAGTGTAGTTTTTGACTTTTCTCTTCTGATTTTTATTGATATGTTTTTTTTTTTTTTTTGAAGTGTTTGAATCTTTCGGGTTGGTTGATCGATGCATTGGTTGGCTTGTTTGTGAGAATCTTTTGCGAAGGTGTTTGCTTCTTGTTATGATTTTTTTTAAGGGAATTTATGTCTGTTTTTCTTGGATTTAACTCATGAGATATGGCATAAAGTTGGGGACCATCATCCATCCAGTTAGCTAATTTGATGTTTTGTTCATTGGTTTTCTTTTTTAAAAGAAATTCGAGACGGTGATTTTGTTCAGTTTTTCCTTTTTACAATTTATTTTCTTGTTTTTTATGCCAGTTTTTTTTAGTAAAGTTAGTGACTTTGGCGACGCTTTTATGCCAAGAAAAATCAAAGCGGCTCACCAACTATCACCATCATGTGAAATCCATCAATTGCATCTCCTTGTGGAGCTTGAATGAAGCGTACTGTGTTTTTTACCCCCATTTAGCGATTCATTGTGTCTGTGCTGACCTGTTGTGATTGCTTTGCAGGATTTTGGATGGTTGGTGCTGATCTGGTTGAATGCAGGTACTGCAAATCGATCAACTATTATGGTAGAGGAAGTTTGTGGTTCCATGCTTTGTGTTTTTGTGCTTCATTGCCTTATGATGGTCTCGTTTTAGAGATGGGTTAGGCATTTTATAGCTTATCTGATGTGGTAGTAAATTCATTGAGGTCGCTGGTGCATTCGTCCTTAGAAATGAATTCATCTCGTGGCACTTTAGAGATTGTTGAGGCGAATGAAGAACTAGACCTGGTTCATTCTTCTAATGGATCTTGTTTGCCTGGGTTTAAGCCAAAAGCGGTTCAAAGAGATGGCAAGGCATATGTTTATCCTGTGGAAAATGATCTCAGCCAGCTCATTGAAGCGATTGATCTCAAAACCACAAAAAGGGTTTTGGCTCCATCTACTCAGACAGGAGTGGACTTGCTTCGGGAGAGTAGGATGAAAAAGCCAATGAAAGTTGGTGGATCTCAAGCATCTGGGATGGGGGCATCTGAATCTGTCACTTTAAAGCAGGCACTGAGAAGACTATGCATTTCTCAAGCATCAGAGATGGCTGCTATTAAGAGAATGTCCAAACCAATTGGTTTATCTGGTGTGTCGGAAGCCGGGATGATCACAAAACTTTATTCTTCTGTCATGGTTCAAGGGAGTGAATCTGATCTTCCAATAAATGAGGAGAAGGGGACAGTGGAAGTGTCATTTTATCCTGAGAAAATTGTAATAAATTCATCTGGAAAAGCATCCGAAATATGTGAAGTGGGTGACATTGAATCATCAGATAAAAAGGAATTATCTTATGCTCAGAATACAAATGCTGCAATTGGTATAAAGACTAGTATCCGGGGCACAAGTCTTTCCACATCTAAGAAAATTGTGAGCAAAACACGGGGTTCAGTGAAAGTGGAAAATCTCAAAAAGAGGGCACATCCCAAAGGTTCTCTATCTATCTCCCATATCTTGGTAGAATCTGGCAAAACTAATACTAATCCACAGTCACTAAAGCCAACATTTGGGAAGAAGGTCCTTTCTAGAAAGAAAGGGAATCCTGGACCAGTTTCTGCACTTGAAAATTCCAGCGGATGCAGTGAAGGTGATAAAGCTGTAATTTCTAATAAAGCCAAACCAAAGTGCCAGGTGGAGCCTCCTTTGCCCTCAGCAGGTATTGCTAATGGTGTTGAATCTGATAATATGAGAAAGAAGGACAAAGATGATAACAAACTTGATTTTAGTCCAGGAGTTTCTGATGGAGCCAGACCTGTCAGTTTGAAAATGAGTGGATTTTCGGGGTCAAGAGAAAAGGGAGAGTGTTCCCAAAGTTCAAAAAGTAGCATGGCTGATTGCAGTAGCAGCGCTAGCATTAGTGATGACAGTAATCAGAGTGGGTATTGCAGTCACAGCAGCAGACCTCACATGTCAAAGGATGTGAAATGGATGGCTATCCACAATGTCATTGAGGAACATGGAAACTTAGGGCTTAAGAACTTTAAGCTCCACAGAAGACTTGGCTGTGGAGATATTGGGACTGTTTATCTTGCTGAGCTGATTGGTTCAGAGTGCTTCTTTGCACTGAAAGTCATGGATAATGAGTTCTTGATGAGCAGAAAGAAGATGCTGAGATCACAAACTGAAAGGGAGATACTGCAAATTCTGGATCATCCATTTCTTCCAACTCTTTATGCTCATTTCACATCAGATAATCTCTCATGCTTGGTTATGGAATATTGTCCAGGCGGTGATTTGCATGTCCTTAGGCAAAAGCAACCTGGCAGGAGTTTCTCTGAATTTGCAGCGAGGTAGGTGGACTCTATCAGACTCTGGCTACTTGAATTAGACATAGTACGAACCGGCATCTTCTTTCAAGGTTATGATGTATTCAGCTAACATAGTTTTTGCTCTTTTAAGTATTCTAATGATATTTTGAATAGTGTTTGATGTAAGTCCCTTAGAAATATATCAATCCTTTCTTACGTTGTTAACCCAGATTTTAGATTGAGTTAAATATCCATATAACCGGGAGGAAGATCATACACTAGTTTTTAATTGGTGGCAGCAGTTATCATCAGATATGTTTTAGAATTTGCCAGCCTCATTGTTTTCCTGCATTTATGTTTGTTTTCCCTCTCACCACCCCTGAATGAATGTGTGAAATCATTTTTTGCAGGTTTTATGTTGCAGAAGTCCTGCTTGCATTGGAGTACCTGCACATGTTAGGTGTCATTTACCGTGATCTTAAACCCGAGAACATTCTAGTTCGAGAAGATGGTCACATTATGCTCTCTGACTTTGATCTATCTCTCAGATGCACAGTAAATCCCACGCTGCTCAGATCCTCATCATTTGGGGCACAAGAATCATTGAAGAAGCTATCTGGACCATGCTCCGAGTCCAGCTGCATCAGCCCTCTTTGCATGGAACCATCATGGGTTCAGACATCATGCTTCACAACCCCTGTAGTTTCTTCAACAAAATCCAAGACGGGGAAGCCAAAATCTGACCGCAACATACATGTCAGCCCATCTCTCCAGTTAGTTGTCGAGCCAACAGATGCTCGGTCAAACTCTTTTGTTGGCACTCATGAATACCTAGCCCCTGAGATAATCAAAGGGGATGGACATGGGAGCGCTGTAGACTGGTGGACATTCGGCATATTTCTCTATGAGCTTCTATTTGGAAGAACACCTTTCAAGGGGTCTGGAAATGATGAGACGCTAGCCAATGTGATTTCTCAAAGCTTGGTGTTCCCTGAGAGCCCCGCTGTGAGTGGTAATGCCAAGGATTTGATCATGGGGCTACTGGTGAAGGAGCCAGCGGAGAGGCTGGGATCAGTCAAAGGGGCTGCTGAGATAAAGCAACATCCATTTTTCGAAGGTCTTAACTGGGCGTTGATCCGTTCTAGTGCGCCACCTGAGACACCGAAATTCTATGACCTGAGGACTCCAGTGAGGGTGCGAAAGAAAAAGGAGAGTAAGTGCCTTGATTTTGGGCTCAGTGGAGAGGATGTTGAGTTTGAGCTTTTCTAAGATGAAGCCCTTTCTCTTGTTAACACTCCTCTTGTTTCTTCAAAATCATCTGGTTTACTGTTGTGCCTTTTATGTATTTTAGTGTCGAGCTATATAGCATTGTAATTGATAAGCTACGGGGGATAGATGATGCGCAATACAGCAATACCTGGATATCCTTTAATTAACTTGGATACGACTCCCAAAAGAAGAACATGAACTCCAGTTTCCTTTTTAATGATAAAAAATTTATAATGATTCCCAGATGAGGGCGCATAATTCAACATGATTCACTAGTGGGAAGGCACATTTTTCCTGAGTATATGGGTTATCCAGTGTTTAAGTGTGTGCGGCTTTTGCTTTCACTTATTTTGCCCAACCTAGGATTACGCACACCTAGCCTTTTTTACCGGTCTAACTATTCAACCTGACCGAAAAACAAAAAGTTCATGATGTATCGCTTGAAAATTTCCATTTTTATGGCAATAGCACAAAACCAAATCAATAAAGCCTCGACTTTAATTGATGATGGTAATAGTAGCAGAATTCAACTCTAGGCACATCTTTGCGTTCAGATATCCAAGATATAACAAATGGAAACCGCGAAACAACAGGCAAACAAATATACAGCCCGGGTAAAATAACAAATATACCAGCATCTTGATCATGATATTTACATTGAACTGGTAACTAAATGATATCTTTCATACTATGTAAGTCTTCTTTAAAATTTTTCGACCTCGTTTTCTACGTGGGTTGGAAGAGTCGACCATGAGATTCAAGGCGTTGATGATCTCCACATCCTCCTCATTCCATAGAATGTTAGCAGCTTCAGGATTGGCAAGCAACTGCTTTGCCACAAGGTATCCTGCAATGGACCATGTCTGGTAGAGACGAGCCTGTTTACCAATAAACCGTGCTCTCTTTGTGTCATAATATTCTGGCCATTTATCCGCTGCTATCCGCTTCTCAGCAACATCAATAGCTCTTGCAGCAATCTCCGGGCGGTTCATCTTTATACAAGCAACCGTAAGCTGCACGTGTACATCAATGCATCCACAAGCATTTCCCAAGATATTTAGTCAGTAGCAAAGCAATGATGACTAGCATGGGGAAAAAATCCTACATTCCTTGATTAAGAGATATTTATATTCAGAAAAAGAACTCAACGACCATGAAAAATGTGGCCTCGAGTATGGAGTCGTAGAGGAACAGGAAAAAGCATATGAAATAACTTAAGGGCAAACAACAAAGCTTACCTGCCAGAGAAGTGTTGGCCAAGAACCTCCATTGTGGTATGACCAAGGCCTGCGCCATAATCAGATACAAGGGAAGTTCAATAATAAACAAGATGAATTACTAAAGAAACCAAGACTTTAAAATAGAAACAGAGACTTAACGTGTTCTTAGGATCACTGCCAGTAATGATCTTCCATTCTTGACCCTCGAGTGCAGGATAGCAAATCTTGAAAGGCATGTCCGACACTAAATCAGACCACTTAGACTCTATAAGATCCAAAATGGCATGAGATTGGTTTGTCGTTGCCAAACTGCTCACAACAGACCAAAGATTTCCCAGGGTAAAAAAACGGAAATCCATGTGAGCAGGCTGCAGATTACCAATAAAATAGCCACCTTTGTTAGGCATCCACTCTACCAGCCATGGAGAAACCTGATCTGGGTAGATATTGAACTTGTTCACAGCATCATATGAATACTCCTCTGTTTTGTATCGGTAGATCTCATTCAATTTTTTCATGTCGACCCAGTAATATTCCCTAATATGAAACGATAATGCTATTAGCCTATTATTCAGTGCTCGTATAAGGTCTGCTGATCCATCTTCTCGTGCAAGCATTTCACGTGCGCATAGAAGAGCCGAATAAAACAGTGCCTGCAAAATGTAAAAGTTCCATCAGGGGCTTACCTCATTTCAGGATTATTAATCACTTACTATATGACAGTTTGCTGCTTTTAAAGAAAAGAAAAATTTATGTACTTTAATGGACAAAACTCGCAGCCAAGCATACTGTTGACCAATTCATTGATTCAAACCGCAAACAAGTAGCACAGAAAATGCAAATATTGGTCACCTTTTTTAAATGAAAATTAACAGAAGCCTTAGGTGTTCACAGGGAAGAAAAATATATAAATGTCAGCAAATAATTCTAGACTGAGGATTACTTGAATTTCCAGAGGGTGGCCATGAATACCCATGCGACGATCAATCATGCAAGAACCATCTGTCACAAGTAATGTTGGAAACATATCAAAGCCATCAGCCAGACAAAGCCTTAGAATCATCTTAATCCCTGTCTGCACATCAATTCTCTCTTGAACTGAAAGATCCCCAGAGCATTTCCCATATGCCCTTAACAGTATAATCCACCACAATCCTGCGGGGGTACAGTAAAATAAAAGAGGAGCAAAATTAAGGGCCTACTGCAAGCCAACAAGCAAGATCAAAATAATGAAATCTCATCCCAGTGAAATTCAACTTAAATGTAAGAATCAAACATACAAATACTTATACCAGGAAGACCTTATACACTTATCATGCTTTCCTCACCTGGCAAAGCCTTATAAACTAGTGTGCTTTATTCACCTGAATCAACTGGTGCAACACGGCCTATTGCAGCCTCTCCAAAGTCAGGATCCAATACCTCTTCAGTTGCTGATTCATCTCCATCAAGTGGAACAGTTCGCACCTTGAAGCTGGCAGGCATCAATCCTTGACCAGGACTGTGGCAGTCCATTGTTTTCTCCCAGCTCTGTCAAAATAAAAATAGGGAATTAAAATTTACACCAGAAACCACAAGCATACACCAGGCATCAAGAGTAACCTTAACCTACACTCAAAAATCTTAACTTGATGAGAAATAAACTATTCCAGTCCAAAAGATCAAGCAAAAGGAGGGGAAATGAAGCAATTAGAAGCATATGTAGAACTACTCAAGATCCATCAGGTTCCTAATCTCAGCACACATGGTCCTCCTTGATGAGACTCTGGCCACTATCCATGCTGCTTCTCAGGCAGATAAACTATACATGCTGTCAAAACCAAACAGAAATGCTAAAACATGCATAAGCAGCAACAATCAAAGTTTACCTGAAGCTGAAGAGTGTAAAGGATGAAGTTCCGTACAATATCATATTCCCCCTTCAAAAGGAAAGCAATGCCAGAAGGTATGAAGTCCCGAATGAAGACTTGATCATAGTTCAGAACACTGGAATCAGAGGGGTCATTCGCAGCAATGGTTCCAACAGGACTACCACAATAATAAACCACAGAATCCTGCAAAAGGCGCCATGCTTCATCCTCAATAGAACTGCCCTTTTTCTTATGTGCAGCATGACTAACTGTTACATCGGAAGCTGACATACTAGTTACACCCGCATCTGGTTTCCCATCGCTTGACTGCTGAAGCTCCTCAACACCAAGAATTTTCTGGCCATTCGTGTCACCAAAAATCTGGTTTACTGTGGTGGCAGGATCCTTGAACCAGGCCCCATTTCCACCATCACTGGCTACACCAGCGACACCTTCAGCCTTTTGGCAATGGCACTGTAAAGATGGATCCACAGATGCAGATGGCATTCCATTAATCCACATGCGGTTGTGCGACAATCCATTGAATGAATTGGAAAACTGCTTCTTTCTACAAATAGCTTTGATTCTTCTTGGCACTCCGAAGTGCAAATTGCTGTTTAAAAGATCACAACGAGGGCCGGGCACCGCCCCAGAAAAAACATGCAGGGCTACCTCCGAAATCACCATCGTAATACAAAAATCAAATAAATCAAAAGTTCTAACAACACTCAATCAATGTTCCTCGTCTTCTACAATCCAGAGACCTAAGCAGAGAAGCACCAATGCAAGTGAGTCAAACACAAAGTCTAAAACTTCATCAACGTATCAAAACCAAAAATTTCGCTTTACCAAGCTAAATCTCCCCTTCCTAAATTAATCTATAACTTTAATCAAAATAAAAAATTGGACCATTCAGGCGAACTAAACCCAAAAAATGTAATCCAAGATTCAAAAATTGGAGCATTCGCGCTGACAATCTCGCTTTTACAACCAGAAATAACAAAACCCTAATTAATCTATCTACGATAAACTTGGTACAAGATCAAAACACACAAACAGACGGCGCAATCGGAGGGGAAATCTCACCTCGAGCTTCGTGTGTCTCCGCGATCAAATGGGACGAGAGAAAACCTAAATTTCAGACGATTTGGCTGGAGCTATGGTGCCGCGTGCTCTCTAAATAGAGAAAGAGAAGGAGAGACGTGGAGCAGGAAAGAACCTTCCTTTCATGAATAATGTAAAAGTTATTGTTATTTTTTTTTTCTGGGAAAAAAACTAATAAATTTATTCATTAATCCTTTTGATTCCTTTTTTGCAGCCTTTCATTTCCGCTTCTTTTTGCCACGACCCGTCTTGCACGCCGACATCTAATCGAATCTACTAATTATTGCGCCTTACTAACCTTGTTTCTCTTTTAAGGGAAATAAATAAATAAATAATTTATATTCTTTTAACAATGCGTAATAACGCAATACAATAATTATGAAAATATATAATTTAATTAATAAAATAAAATTAAGAACCATTAGTTTGAACTTTATAATTAGCAGTGTCTGTCACCATCTAAATTGAAAGAGTCACGTTTCTCATCATGATGCACTGAGAACCAACTTCCAAAGGCCTTTTGTTTTTCTCCTGATTGTGTGGATTGTTACATCTTGGACAATGTCAGCAAAAATATCTTACATCCGTCTGTGGCTTCAGGAACTTCGTATGTGGCCTCATATCCCATTTTTCAAAAAAAGAATCAAATTCAATCGCTAACTGGCTCCAACATAGAGGATTAAGATGATAATGAAGAACTGTGTTTTGAGTGCAGGCAACTGATGATTAACTCATCAAACAAAAGAAACAATCACTTTTTAACATCACATTAGTGAGTTAAAAGCTTGCACCAAAACAGACTTTGAAGCTTCCTACATGAGGACAAAAGGGTCAGAATAATTCACAACCCGGCATTCATTCCCTGATGACAGAAAAAATCATAACCTTTATCCATTATCACATCATTGAAAGGAGCTTTGAATTGACTGGAAATTGACAGCTATATTATATCGAACAAAAAGGAGAACAGCAAGTATTGCACCCAATAGTTTAAAGAATTTCTTTAATTGGGTCCTACGGTCCCTGTAACATTCAATGTATGTTATATTACTTCTGTTCAGGGATATGAACGCACAGAGCAGCAGGGATTGAAACGGTTTCTTCCAAACATGAACAAGAAACAGAGAACTTCCTTTGTCCTCCCCCAAAATGTTCCTGTCAGTCTGAAAATGGTACCTATTATAAGATCTCATCAGTCTATTGATCAATTGCGAAGAGCTTTCACAGCATCTGCAGCAGAAAACCAAAGAATGTCAAAGAAATGCAAACATCATCTCTGATGATTATATCAGGCTCATCCAACTAGGTTTACAATCGTACTTGCAATGAAGCAGTTTAGTTTGGAGCTGCCATATATACAGAGGAATGATCCACTGGAAAGAAAGTTTACAACACATACCTTGAGTTTAAACTAAAACATTGCAATAAACACAGCATTTTGTGTCTGCAAAAATTGTTTTCAGTTTAAGGGGCCATCCTCCATGTTTTGATCATTGTCATTATCCCCTTCATAATATTCATCATCACGCTGAATTTGCTTGTCTTGGGTATGTTCTGAAATAGCAAGTTAACAAAAGGAAGGAATGTTGCTTTTAGAAAATAGAAGAATACACTATCAAAGCAGTGAAAAGAAAGGGTAAAGTAGTTTGATTACAAATTTACAGCACTATCTGAAAAGAAATTTGTGACAGTAATAAGAATGATTTAGAGGAGAAGAAGAACCCGCAGAAACAGAATTAATAACAAAGCAAAATATTAAGAACCTTCAGATATATAATGGCTCTTCCCAAATTTTTCCTTTTTCTTAACAGGGAATGACCAAATGGTCCTTTCCCATTCGCAACATAGCCCAAGAATCCCTACTAGTTTCTAAAACCAAAGGAAAAAAACAATTTTATTTCAAAAAATTTCCCATTCAATCTATATATTTTAAATTAATTACTTCTAATAAAATTACAATTTTACCCTTGCCTCTACCCTTGCCCTTCTTGCCAAAATGACTTTGATGATGAAGAAGACATCACACTCCAGGCATCGCATGGCCACGGTCTCCCCAGGATTGGGACAAGCATGCCTGGGGGTGGGCAGAGAGAATGGAGACAATGGTGATGAACTTGAGATGCACGGCTTTATGCTTGAGTGAAGCTTCTGTTTCCTTCTAGCAGCCCCATGAGGAAGTATTGGCCATGGTGGTTATGGACATGAATGGGAAGAAGATTATGAGGATGATGCAGAGGTCTACCATCATCTTTTCATGTTCATGGTGCTGCTGTGATGTAGAAAGGAAGGATTATGATGCCCTGAGTAAGCTCGTTAGCCCCACATGAGCTCACCAGGCAAGCCTGACCTGATGTGAACTTACCAGAGCTGGGTGAGGCGCATGAACTCGCCAGGAAGAAGTGGAAGAGAAGGGGAGAAACCAACATTGGGATAAAATGGTAATTTCAACAAAACTAAAAATTTTTAAAAATAATATTAAAAAGAGGCCACTGCAGGGACCTGCAGGTCCTTTTGAAATGTCTCAAGGACCTGCAGGACCCTTTCCCTTTTCTTTATTGTGGGATTTGGTTCTACAAACTTCGAAGCAAATAGTCAAAGCAAATGTTCCTAAGTACTCGAGTATTATTATTGAAGTATAACACTTACGGTCTGCTCGTTCATCAGGGTCTTGCTCATCTTCATCAAAATCTGGAATATAAAAATCTGGGGGAACCTGCAGATAAATCATAAGTGCTTTAAATTGTGGATAACAGTATGAGCATGCCAGTAAACATTTCTTTTTCACAATAAATTTATAAAATTGTGCAACCAGGAGGAAAATCTATGACCAACAGAAACCTCACACAAGGCCACCCATTAGGAGAGAAACAAACCATCAATATAAAAAATAGGTTAAGCATAGCCACAAATGATCTGCAATAGCCCAAATGGTAAACACAATTGACTTACCTCTTGCATCTGAACGCTTGGAGCATGCTGTATGCACCGAAGACTTTCCAGAACTTGCACTTTGATGGAGCTCAAGTATGATTTACTGTTCAAGTTCTCCTACAAAAGTGATTTTAAAATGACAAAAGTTTGAAACAATTCTGAGAGAATTGTCGCTAAAGAGCCAACTATAAATGCTGTGTGAGAGAGAATTGAATAAATAGAGGTTCAATTAGCAATATTGAACTCTGATTCTTGTCGTAGTGTTGTTATTCACTCAGGGAGGAAAGGTACACCTGATACCAGTAACATCAAGATCCGTGACAACGGGCAGTTGAATATGATTGCAAAACTATAACAACCAGCTTACCAAGTTTCCACTCTGAATCTTCAGCGAAAAATCTGGGGCAAAATATTGAATATATTCATTGTCTGGGATTTCTGCAAAAGACAGAATAAACATACAGTGTTAGAAACCACGTAATGAAAGCATAATCAGTAAAGAAAAGGTGTTCTCATGTCGATTAATAAATATATCTTACACAAACTCACCCAAGATGGCGTAGCATACTATTTAACAAATTTGACATTAAGATGGGTGTGCCATAGAACCATAAAGGAATTAACTAAATGGAAACAATTAATAAAGACAAAAAACAAGTTGTAACATACAGAAGAAACAAATGCATACAGCTTGAACATATTCTGTGCAAATGAGGTGACAATAGACCGTACTCGAGTTGATGCCTTTCGATTTCAAATGACAGACCTCTAAGAAGTTTATTTCATGTACATGTTAAGGATCTACAAAAGCCTTGCTGCCTGGAGGCAACCACTTCTCCAGTGTCCATAGAAAAGCTTAGAGAAGATATCATAAGATTGTCCAGACTGGAAGCAAAATGCCTCCTACATAAGTTTCAGATGAGGTGAATGGTAAACCTTTTTTCATAAAAAGAAAATGCAAATGTAAACCTTTTTTCATAATCAAATCATGTTGGGTCAGCATTTCACCATTAGATCTCACCCGAAAAGTTACCTTAAAGTGATTAATTGCTTTTTCCCATTCAAACAGCATACCATTCAATCCACTGAGGGTCTCTTTTGTTCTCTGAGAATTGGAACCACAGAATCTATACCTCAACCCAAAGTATGGTTTGATTATCGAGATGGAACAGAAGAAAGGATCTAAAAATCCCACTTACAGCATTACAGTTGGAATTTCAGCTTAAACTCAATTTTCAAATCCTGCATTTCCAAGTCCCTTGCATTTTGAAACACTCCCAACCAAGCAGTTTCTTATTTGAATCTAAACATATATATAAAACACTCCCAACCAAGCAGTTTCTTATTTGAATCTAAACATATATATAAAAGGCACTCTATCTTCCAATTACATTGGAAAGCAGCACTGTCTCACACAAATATAAATTGCTTGTTTGTCTAAAGTGCTCTAACTAAAAAGTGGCAAAAAAGAAGAATATGTTAGTTATGGGTCTCATACAGTATCCACAATCTCCCTTGATTCATGATTGCATGTACAAATCAACTTATAAGAAGGAAAACACATATTTATACCATTTGGAAGCTCTGCCTCTAGTAAAACTCCAGTTTCAACAGTCCAGCAGCGAGCTACATTTTCCTTAGTGTAACCACCGCCACCAGTTACCTGAAACATGACGTGTCAGTTAAACAGCCACTAGATGCCAATAAAATGATCAGTTATGAACACGTACCAGCAAAGGTAATTTAAAATTTTTCACAAACTTCACACATTCGGCATGTCCTGAAATAATATTACACTGATAATTGCCAGTATATGCCCAATCAAGGTAGCCAATAAAAGTTAAAAAAACTAATAACATGAGCTAAGGAGGATGTTATCTTCAACTTCAGTGTATATATATTAAAAAAAAGGAATATTAATATATTGATGTTATCATCCAGGCATTAGTAGGATAAACACCATCTATGGAGAGATTGAAGCAGCCCAGGCGATCTCCAGCAAGAGAATCAGCCCCACATTGAAGAACTATGACATTTGGTAAATATGTCTCAACAACCTTGGCAATGATCTACATGGTGGAATAACTTTAGTTAAAATCATTAGTGCAATAAATGTTGCATTCTTCATAAATGTTACCACCCAAGAGGTTCCTGACTTACTGTCTTGAAAAGTCGAATAAACGAAGCATCATCTATGCCATCTTTAAGTGGCACATTGATGGCGTAGTACTTTCCTTCTCTTTCACCAATATCCTTCAAAAGTAAATAGCCAACACTATCACGATTAGTTACAGCATACATAACAAGTATATGAATTTAAGTGCACACGCGCGCGCGCACACACACACACATATATATATGCTGTTGAGAAGCAGATGAAATCACAGCATTTTGTGCCTCCATTTTGAGGCCATACAAGATCCACTAGCACTTTGAATTTTATTAAGTAGCCTGGTCATGGTCTTGCATATAATTCAAATGATCTAATATAGGACTACCTGTTCCAAAGAAAGAAATTTGCCGCACCAATGGAAATGAGGTTATAAATGGGTTCAGTATGTAAGGTGCAAATCATTTATTAACAATCTTTGCATCAAAAGTACAGTCTACCATAAGAACTATAGAATGAAACATGTACAACAAATCAATTTTTACCCTTATTTCATCGACTGTGATATGAGAAATTTATTACCTTAACGTCGCCAGTTCCTGGAAAGAACATGTCACCGAACTTGTGAAAACTGACTGTCATTACCCTGAAATATTCAGGCTATCAAAGATTAATAGAAGTGGTACCATCATAAAAAGGAAAGGGATGAGATGCTCAGCGTACAAAAAGTCTCAACTGTAAAGCAGAAGGCCTCTTCAACTCCATCCCCATGATGAACATCAATATCATTGTATAGCACTCGGGCATGATACTTAAGAACTATAGTTTCCTATATACATCTAAAACTTCCATAGAATAAGTTAGTACAGCCATTACCTGTCTGTAAAGTAGAAGGCTTCTTCAACTCCATCCCCATGATGAACATCAATATCAATATATAGCACTCGGGCATGATACTTAAGCAGCTCCAATATTCCCAAGACCAAGTCATTGATATAGCAAAATCCAGACGCCTCACATTTCTTTGCATGATGCAGACCACCAGCCCAATTTACAGCAATATCACAAAGTTTATTGTTCAACCTTCTGGCAGCATCTATATGACAAATGGCAGCTGAGACAATTCATGCCTTGTTATTCCACTTATACCAAAGCCAACAAAGTTTACCTATCGTGCCACCAGCATACATCTGACAGAACTCAAACAGGTTGTCAAAAACAGGACAGTCTTCACCAAGATTATCTAGTTGTGTAAAGCACAGATTAGCAAAAAGCCCCATAAATTCTTCCGCAATGGTTTCTTTAGCACGTGACTAGATGCTCAAAGAAAAGCAGATGAAAGAAGTAAGCACTTACATCTCTTGAGGTCATTAGCAAACAAGTGTTGCGTGTCAGGAGTGATTCGATGCAAGAACTCCACATAATCCGGCGAATGAAACTGCGCAAGCTCCACTGGATAAGCCTTGTGTGGCCTCTACAAAAGATCAGAGAAAGGGAACGAATCATGCACAAATAATGCTACAAAATAATCAAAATAATCGCTCAAACTCACATAGATCTCCATCTTGTTGTGAAGCCCATACGAAAGAACAAGATGATGGGTCATACAAAGGCGGTGTGGCTTCATCGGGTGATTCGGTCCAAAGTAAACACTCCCCACATCCCCTGAAAGACAAGACTCGAATTTTGAACAATAAAAATGACAAAAGAAGGGATTGGCAAGGAGATACCGTCATAGAAGTACGCAATTCGGTCCTTCGAGGGCATCTTGCTCGTTGGCGGGTATTTCTACAAGAAAACCGCCATGAGAGAAGATCGAGAGCTCAGGGGAACGAGGAGAGACGGGAGCGAAAGTGAGGAAGAAGAGTGCTTCGTTGAGATCGTTAAACTTTTGTTACGGACGGTCCAGATTGAAGCCTGTTGATAAAACTCCCATTTAATATCGACCGTCCATTGATAGATGAACGGGTGTCGGCGGACTATATAAGAGAGAAGGTCGAGTCCCACAGCCGAGGCGGAAAACCCTAGCTTGTTCTCTCTTTTTCAATCTCGACCTCTTGAGCTTCATCAAGCTTCGATTGCTGCTGCTTTGAGGGGAAGGAGAAGGGGATGCCGAAGGTGAAGACGAGCCGTGTGAAATATCCGGAAGGATGGGAGCTCATCGAGCCAACCCTCCGCGAGCTCGAGGCGAAGATGAGAGAAGGTTTGCTTGTTCTGATCTTTTGGTTTCGATTTGATGGCGTATCTGCGTATTTTGCTGATTGGGTTTCGTTAATGTGTAGCTGAGAACGATCCGCATGATGGGAAGAGGAAGTGCGAAGCATTGTGGCCTATTTTCAAGATCGCGCATCAGAAAAGTCGGTATATTTACGATCTTTATTTTCGTAGGAAGGAGATATCCAAGGAATTGTACGAATTTTGCTTGGATCAAGGGTATGCGGATCGTAATCTGATCGCCAAGTGGAAGAAGGTTGGTTGATTCTTTATTGGCCTAACCCTAAATTAAGTAAATTCATGCAATATTTATCTTTTTGGTAGTTCAGATCATACATCCACGCTTATTTTATACTGATTTTGTGCAGTATTTATTTGTCTGTAGTTTCTAGTAAACTCGAAACAATACATTGTGATGAAAACTGCATGCTTTTCTAGTAGCTTCAATAGCATTCCAAGTGATATCATTTCATATCGTTGACATACAAGGCTTTTGATGGAATCATCTTTATCTAATAGCACTCTAGTTATTTGAAGTTTTGAACCCTCACAGCAAAGGTGTAAGTTGCGCTTCATAAAAAAGCTTTAAATATGGCTTCCTGGCTATTTAGTGGTTAGAAGCACCTTGTGCTTGGGCAGGAGCGACAAGAAAAGTGGAAGCTTTTTGGTAACCCTGTAATTTTCAGATTCAGGTTTCCTTCAAATCTCATATAGCTAGTCCATAATATAATGTCTTGTATCATAAGGCTTTGGGAAAAATTTTGACCCTTTTAAGGTTTAGCCTTGCTGCCCAAAAGCAGAAATTTCACTGTTTAATTTTTAGGAATGCTTATGGAAGTAGGAAATATGGAAATAGATTCGCTGGAGTTTGTGCATTATTTGACCATGCAGGAAGGCATCTATGCCTCAAAAAATCTTCTAGTAAGCCAGCCCTGACATCTTTGGAGCGAAAAGAACAGTAGAGAATTTACCAGAAAGTGCTTCATCTTGCCTATAGTTTGGATTAACACTACGGAACAGATATTCTTCTCCAGTCCCAGGAGGCATGCTTATAATACTGTATATTCAAGTCTCTGTGCCAGCTGGGCTGATTTCTTTGTTACTATAAGGCGGTGGTGCTCTCACTCATCGTCATTGTTTACTCTGAATTACGCCCAGATAATTAGGATATTCTTTAGAAAACCCTTGTTTAGATTTCTCTTATATTCTCTTTATTATAAATCATAATAATCTTGGAAGAAACAGAGAAACTTGTGTATCCTGTTTTTCTGCACTCACTAAATTCTTCCACAACCAAACATAAGAAAAATATTTAACTTATGTTTCTTTTTATTGCGTACCTTTTCTGATTTTTGCCAGTTCTGATTATTTTTGTCGCGCTCTGGAACTAGTCTTGTTTTTCAATGTATCAGCATTGGACGGTTAATTGCGATGATGGGTTTTGGGGCAGTTTTTAGTTGCTTTAGTAAAACAATTTTTTTTAATCTTTTTGCTGCATAAACACATGGTGTGCACCTAGGTAATTGTGCAGTGTTTTACTAATTTCTTCAATTGACTTCTCTTTGTTTATGAAGAGATTGAGCTTGCCCCTTTTCTTCGCAAGTCCTTAGCACAACATGCATGTTGAGGACTTCAAAAATTTTCTAGTCTGAGCTCAGATAGGCTATGAATATTCTTCTGGCCTAATGCTGACAATTTGTATTACCCATATGTTATATCCTGTACAAATTTACAGTATTTCTAGCTGCCATTGAGTAATCTACTTCTTGATTCTGAATAACAGAGCAATTATTGATATAAATAATTGTCATTTGTTCTCTTTTACATTCATTTCTAGATTATTTGGAATGGTATCTCTGTCTACTTGCGTGTTTTGCAATTGTATTAGTATTAATGAGTTCACACTCGTGAATGACTGGCTTTGTGCAGTCCGGATATGAACGTCTCTGCTGCCTCCGTTGCATGCAACCACGAGATCACAACTTCCAGACAACATGTGTGTGCAGGGTTCCAAAACACTTGAGGGAGGAGAAGGTTATAGAATGCGTCCACTGTGGTTGCAGGGGGTGTGCGAGCGGCGATTGACCTTTTGTAACACCCAATCCCAGCAACTCTTAATACTCTGTGTGACGTTAGGCTCCTTCCTTGACTGCTAATGAGTGTATCTCTGAATGCCGTAATATTGATTGCCATGGGAGTAGCGAATCAAACTGTTGTACATTTCTAAACCAGAAAGCTGATTCTCGCTGAACAAGGTGTGTCTATTAATCCGAAATATATTTTGCACGGGATGGCCAATTTTATTGCTTATCTATGTATGAAAGCGGCTTCCCTTAGTATTGCCATTTAATAATGCTTCTTTCAGTATGAAAGTTTCTTCCCTTATTGATTGTCATTTGATGCGTTTTGTGGATGGCAACAGTGCCACTTGCAAGCTGAACTTTCTTTCTATTGACGCGCGAAGACATTGATCTTGAATCTTTAACTGTCTTTCTGCGCCTCAAGAAGCTTCTTTTTCTTTCATGAAGTTTCTTTTTCCTTCTTATAGTAGTGCTCCACTTAAAAATCTATGATAAATTAGTTATAGATCCCTGAGAATACATTAGTTCTTCTTCTTCTTCTTCTTCTTCTAACTTTGACCTTTTTCTTTTTTTTTTTAATAAATATATTTCAAGTTTGTTGTCAGAGCTACATCTTTGACCAGACCTATAGAGCAAGAAACCAGATTCGACAGGCAGAACTTCCTTCGATCATGGAACAAATATGTGCAAGTTGAGGTGGGACGTGATTTGAACACATCAACCACCATTTCGAGTCCAAATTATTTACTTTACTTCCCCAGTTAATGATAATTTCCACCTGTTATTATTATTCTTGTTTCCTCTCTGATATTGCTAATTTTTTAAAACGTTAATATCTAACTTAGCGGGTAGCCTCTCTTAAAACCAAGTCACTAGCAACATAATAATAAGCAAAGATCTGAAGCAAAAAGGTGCATGGAGAGCGAGAAGAGTTGTGCATGTTTATTTCTCCCCAAGTATTAATCCACTCAAGTGAGAATGAGAGATTAGGAGATCAACAACCTCTTACAATCATGATAAATGATTTATTTATTTATTTTGAAAAATAGAACTGTTGAATATCAATAAGAGTGATGATAAATTAGTTAAAAATTAGTTAATAAATTAAAATCCATGGACATCCTCATGTGATGTGATGCCCTCAATTAACAAAACTAGTTCATTCAATTATTATATTATTAAAATAATTATTCGTTCATCTCATTTTATAGAGAAAAAAAATTATAAGATAATTTAATATTAATATAATAATCCTGTATTGCAAAAAAGTATGCATATAGTATGTTTAAAAAAATAGTTTGACTTTTGGAAGTTATGTAGGACTAATCTGACAAAGAAGCTGTCTTTTGCCGGCCGATAATTTTTTTTTAATTCTACTGCTATTAAAATTCCACTACATTCCATAAAAAATAAAAAATATTAAAAATATTCCCTATTTTAGACAAGGTTTAAGAATCGTGACATCACTATTTAACCTTTTTTTATTTACATTGTATAATTTTAACTTAAAATTAAAAGAATCTCCTCGCCTCTTCTCTTGGAATGAATTGGTTGTTGGCTAATGGACAAACAGGAATTAATATATTTTTTTAATATCCAAAATTATCTCAAAACAAAAAATTAAACAAAGAGCTTTGAGTGGCATCCTAACAAAAAAAATATTTTTTAAACAAAATAGACAAAGAGAGGACTCAAAAGGCATACACATGTGTAAAATCAATATTTCAAACACATATTCATTTTGCATGAGTAGAGGCAGAGGCAAAAATGGGTGAAAAAGGCCATGATCTTTGGCTCTATTACTTTCTCCATATATCGCAAATATGTGTAAACCATTCTAAAAATTGAAAAAATAGAAAAAAAAAAGAAAGAAAGATACAAAAAATGAAAAAAAAGAGAGAAAGTGACCAAGATGGTGTACTGATTGAGGGAGAATGGGTGTTGGGTTGGTTGGTGATAAAAATTTTTGCCGGAAAGTGCAAATCCACTTTGATGGTGCATTGTAAATGATTGATTATATTAATGACCCTATTAATTGTTATCTACAAAAGTGTGTAGATGATGGACTCTCTATAATTTTTCTTTTATTTTTTTCACAAAACTCTAATATATATATATATATATATATATATATATGAAAAAATAAAAAATAATCAATAATTTGTTGATTTATTCACTACTTAAAAATTTAATAACCTGAGCAGGTGATGAAATGATCATCTTAAATTTCTTTAATAAAATAAATAAATCATAAATTCTTAAAAGGGACGAAAAACGGCACGAGAAAAACCTCAAAACCGAAACGCAGAAGTACAAACGGAATCCAGAAGGAGAAGAAAACGAACACAACACAAGTAATCTCATCTCATTGCTACAACTGCAGCAGTAGGTGCTCATGGCTTGGCCCAGTGACCTCGGGCAGATGGGCAGCAGCCGGCGGGCGCTCATGGCGGCGAGCTTCAGGGCAGCGGAGGAGGAAGGTGATCATTATAGCTTCATGCATAATGATGAGAAGGATCGGAGATGGGTGGAGCTAGAGAGCCTTCCAACTCCGGACAGGGCGAAGAAAGGCATAATACTTGATGTCTCTCAGAACGGCCAACTTGTTACAAACGAGGTCGATCTCCGACGTTTCAAACCTCATCTTCAAAAGGCTCTCATGGGTCGCATACTCGCCGATGTTGATGAAGATAATGAACAGTTCCTTCGTTGGATCAAAGCCCGTTATGAACGGTGCTTTAATTAATTTTCTTTTTTTTTTCTTTAAATTTATTTCTTCATATATATATATATATATAATGTATATAATGTTAATACATGAACAGGGTGGACATGGAGTTGCCAAAGATTGAGGTACGGTTCCAAGAGTTATCAGCGGAAGGGAAGGTGTACGTTGGGAGTAGAGCGCTGCCGACACTGCTCAACTCTGTCATCAACTTCACCGAGGTTTTTTTTTTTATTTTATGTATTTTATTTATTTTATTTTTTTTGTTGCTACTAATGAGCACATTGATGAGTGATTGGAAATAAAAAACATCTTAAGGAAGCTTGGTATATATATATATATATATATATATAAAGTGTTTATATGGCGTTAAGAAAGACATGTTCAAATTTCAACTTAATAGGTGAAGAAGGTACATTCATGGTTAAACTTAACTGTTATATTACACGACGTAATTTGTCTATATTTGGGAAAAGAAGGGCATCAAGTTGTGTTTTTATTTTTATTACCTCTATAAATTTGTCTTAAAAAAAATCTGAACATTTAGTGTGACTTAAGTTAGTATGAATGAGTGGCTGGCTGACCTTTTGCGATGTTCTTAGGGAATGACAGGGTATCTTGGTCCTTTTCCGTCCAAAAAAAAGGTCCACAAAATCCTCCACAACGTCAGTGGTATCATTAAGCCATCCAGGTACGTGAGTGTATATTCTAATATTGATTTCTAACTCAGCTGAGAAATGTGAGTAAATCTTTGTATTTTTAATGTATTACTATTCCACAGGATGACTCTTCTTCTTGGTCCACCCGGCTCTGGAAAAACAACATTGCTGCGTTCTCTGTCAGGAATGCCATATAGAAAATTAAAGGTGCCTCCCACATCCCATATATATATATATATATATATATATATATATATATATATTGAGTGATAACAGTAAAATTCTGTGTGTCAGGTATCAGGGAGAGTGACTTACTGCGGACGTGACCTGTCAGAGTTCATCCCTCAAAGAGTAAGTTCATATATAAATCAGCATGACATGCACATCAGTGAAATGACAGTCAGAGAGACATTGGATTTCTCTGGACAATGTTCCGGTGTGGGAGGAGGCTATGACATGCTGCTTGAGTTACTAAGACGTGAAAAGGCCGCAGGTATTAAGCCAGATCCTGACACTGATGCTTTCATGAAAGCAACAGCAATGTCAGGCCAGAAGTCTAACCTCGTCACAGACTACCTTCTCAAAGTTTGTTCTTTTCCCTCCACAGGCTATCTAACAAATATATTATTATAGTATTCATTATAAGTCAAATTTCTGTTTATATATATATATATAATGTTGCAGGTGCTTGGTTTGGACAGTTGTGCTGATACCATTGTGGGTGATGAGATGAGACGTGGTGTTTCTGGTGGTGAAAAGAAGCGTGTAACTACTGGAGAGATGTTGGCAGGGCCTAACAGAACTCTGTTCATGGATGACATATCAACTGGACTTGATAGCTCCACCACCTTTCAGATTGTGAAGTTTGTGAGACAAATAGTTCACGTCATGGATGGAACGGTGCTCATGTCTCTTCTCCAGCCGGCGCCTGAAGTCTTTGAACTCTTTGATGACATAATCTTACTATCAGATGGGCACATCGTTTATCAAGGTCCAACAGAGCATGTCCTGGAGTTTTTTGAGTTCATGGGTTTCAGATGCCCTGAAAGGAAGGGAATTGCAGACTTCCTCCAAGAAGTCACTTCAAAAAAGGATCAAGAGAAGTACTGGTTCAATGTAAACCAGCAGCCTTTTAGATACATTTCAGCTGCTGAGTTTGCAGAAGCCTTCAAGACATTTCATGTGGGCAGGCACATCTTGGACAGTCTCAGCATCCCCTATGATCAGAACAGAGCAGAGTATAGTTCAATAGTGAAGGAGACAACTAACAAGTATGGCATCTCTAACTGGAAGCTCTTCAAGGCATGCTTCTCCAGGGAATGGTTGCTAATGAAACGCAACTCATTTGTTTATATATTCAAGACATTCCAAATCTCAATCATGTCAGTGATTGCCATGAGTGTGTTCTTTAGATCACAAATGCATCACAGAACCATTGCTGATGGAGCAAAGCATCTTAATGCTTTATTTTATGGTTTGACAACTGTGATGTTCAATGGTATGTCTGAGCTAGTGATGACTATTGAAAGGCTTCCTGTGTTCTATAAGCAGAGGGATTTTCTGTTTTTCCCTTCTTGGGCTTTCGCATTGCCGTATACAATCCTTAGAATTCCTATCTCACTGCTAGAATCAGGAATATGGATATTGATTACATATTATCCCATTGGTTTCGCACCTGCTGCTAGTCGGTAATGATCTATAAACATAATTCATCTGCTTGTGCTGCATGCTTTGTATTGGAGAAGATAACATCTTCATTAATATATAAATATTCAGGTTCTTTAGGCAGTTCTTGGCATTATTCTTGATACACCAAATGAGCTTGTCAATGTGCCGGTTTATCGCTGCAGCTGGAAGGACTGTTGTTAATGCCAGCACATATGGGAACTTTTTTATGCTTCTTATTTTTGTCCTTGGAGGTTTCATCATATCTAAAGGTTGTAAGCTCATCTTTGTCCAGCAACTCCTCAATTTAAAAATATAAGTAAATAGATTCAATGCTAAAACTTTCTTCTTCTTCTTCTTCTGGTGTTTTTTTTTTTTTTTTTTTGTGAGAAGGTGGATACACCACAAGCAATAAGTGTCAATGCTAAAAACTAAATTTGTAACCATACAAAGCAAAATAAGCATAGTTTTTATTTAATGTATTTTTTAAAAATCTCTTTCCATTAAACAGATGATGTCAATTCTTGGTGGGCATGGGGCATTTGGGTTTCTCCTATGACTTATGGCCAGGACGCCATAAGTGTCAACGAATTTCTTGATCCCAGATGGAGCAATGTAAGTCTGTAAGAGATTATACATACTGATAATGTTTTACAAGCTATTGATATGATGTGATATATATATATATGAATGTATGACTTTCTCACTTGTTGCTGATTCTGATCTTTTGCAGCCAAATACCGATCTTAGAATTAATGAACCAACAGTGGGGAAAGCATTGCTCAAAGTCAGAGGCATATTCACGGAAAACTACATTTACTGGATATCCATTGGAGCTATTTTGGGTTTTACTGTTTTGTTCAATACGTGTTTTGTTATCTTTCTTAAGATCTTGAATCGTAAGTCATTATATAACATGCTCTTTTTCTTTTTGATGTTAATCAAGTAATGCATTTGATTTGATTTTGCTGACTGGTTTTCTCTCTGTCGTAGCAATTGGGAATTTTCATGCGGCCATTGCAGATGAGGATGAAGAGGATAAAGGTGTCAAGGAAAAAAGCTCAAATGGCAATCAGAGCGAAAACATGTCCGGCAACGATACATCATCTAAAATCATTGGTGAGTTTCCAACCACATGTTATTAATATTCACTTCCTTGCCTATATATATGTATATATTAAAATTATTTTGCTCGGATAATTAGGAGTACTAGCTAAGCAGTCTGAATGCTATATGATGATATTGCAGGTAAAAAGAGAAGTGAGCAGATGATTTTGCCTTTTCAGCCACTTACACTCACATTCAGTAATGTGAACTACTATGTAGGCATTCCAAGTGTAAGTCAGGGGAAAAAAAAAGACTTTCAATTAATCATACAAAGAGTTTTCAATGTCTAAGAAATTCGAATTACCGTCACTATGTATTTCGTTCTTGTAGGAAACAAAGAGTAAAGGAGCCAAGAGTAGTCGTCTTCAGTTACTGTCCAATGTAAGTGGTTCATTTAGGCCTGGTGTCCTGACTGCACTGGTTGGTGTTAGTGGAGCTGGGAAGACTACTCTGTTGGATGTTTTGGCTGGAAGAAAGACACAAGGCAACATTGAAGGATGCATTAACGTTTCTGGCTATCCAAAGAAGCAAGAATCCTTTGCTCGCATTAGTGGTTATTGTGAACAATCTGACATTCATTCTCCCTGTGTTACTGTCTATGAATCTCTGATTTTCTCTGCTTGGTTACGTCTCGCACCCGAAATAACAGAAAAACAAAGAAAGGTATGTAGCGCAAATCTTCTCTTCTTATGTTTATAGGCAGAGATTAATGGAATATGTTTAACATTTTAGCATACTGTCATAATATGTAGATGTTTGTGGAGGAAGTGATGCAGCTCATTGAGCTTAACAAGTTGAGAAATGTTTTAGTGGGATCACCTGCGGCGGATGGTCTGTCCACTGCACAGAGGAAGAGGCTTACAATAGCTGTGGAGTTGGTGGCAAATCCGTCCATCATCTTCATGGATGAACCAACAACTGGACTTGACGCAAGATCTGCAGCAATAGTCATGAGAACAGTGCGTAACACGGTCGACACTGGACGTAGTGTGCTTTGCACCATTCATCAACCGAGCATTGATATCTTTGAATCTTTTGATGAGGTTGGCTGCATGCTATCTTGCTTTGATACGTTTCCCGCAAACTAGGATTGATGTGTTTGCATGCAGTTAATGTTGATGAAAACTGGAGGGAAACTCATATACTCTGGTCCCCTTGGTCAGCATTCACAAAATCTGATTGATTACTTTGAAGTGAGTTCCCCTCCTCCTCCTCTCTTCTTTATTCCCAAAATCATTCTGTGTTTAATTGCAAATGAATGCATCAAAGACCAACTATCTTGTTGGATAGGCTATTCCTGGAGTTCCCAAGATCCGTGAAGGTCAAAACCCTGCAACATGGGTTCTTGAAATAAGTTCCACTGAGGCTCAATTGAACATTGATTTTGCAGAGCTGTATTCCTCTTCCTCTCTTTATAAGTAAGTGATATATAAGCTGTGTGTGGTTTAAGATGCACTGAGAATTTTTTGCATAACCATTTCTGTGGGGTTCGTTCAGGAGGAATGAGGACATTATCAATGAGTTAAACATTCCAGCACTTGGCTCCAAAGATCTCAACTTTCCCACAAAATATGCCCAGAGCTTTGCCACTCAGAGCATCGCTTGCTTCTGGAAACAATGGCAATCCTATTGGCGGAATACAAAATATAATAGCACACGCATCATCTCAACCGTCGTCTACGGTCTCATGTTCGGTACTATGTTCTGGAACAAGGGCAGCAAGATGTAAGATTTTGCTTAATCAATCAGCACGCTTGCATGAAACTTTTTTAAAATGATCTAAAAGAGTTGCATGACATTGTTGCACTTTGCATGAACAGAACAAAGCAACAGGATCTGTTCAACTTGCTGGGGGGCATCTACTCTGCTGTCTTCTTTCTTGGTGCAATGGCTGCCTATATGGTGCAGCCTGTGATTGCCACTGAGAGAACAGTTTTATACCGTGAAAAGGCTGCTGGGGTGTATTCATCCTTGTCCTACGCCATTGCTCAAGTAAAACGAAGAATAATAATAATTAATAAAACAAAAAAACAGAGCAAATGAATGACTTGAAGCTTCACTTGTGATTATATATTTCTAACATGTTGGTATCGTGACTCTTTGGCTTTAATAACAGGTAAGCATTGAGATGGTGTACATAGCAGTGCAGAGTCTTATTTACACCATCCTTCTCTTCTCTATGATGAACTTTGGATGGCAAGCAGACAAATTCTTGTGGTTCCTCTATTTCACTTTCATGTGCTTTGTTTACTTTGTTTTGTTCGGCATGATGCTTATGGCGATGACTCCGAATATCGCCGTTGCTAGCATTCTCTACGCCTTCTTCAACTGCCTGTGGAACTTGTTCTCCGGCTTCATCCTGCCTAGATCGGTAAGCACAAGTCATACAACTGGCTTAATTAACATATGTCAGTGAGCTTCACCCAGTGATACGTTAATGCATGTCTTTGTTACAGTTAACTCCCATATGGTGGAGATGGTACTACTGGGTTTGCCCTGTTTTTTGGACAATCTATGGCCTTGTAGTTTCTCAAGTAGGTGACAAAGAGAACCTGGTTCTGATCCCTGGGCAGGCTAGCATCCCTGTGAAGGATTTGCTAAATCAAACTCTTGGATTTCAACAGAGCTTCCTCGCTTACATGGCTGGCCTTCATTTGGCATTTGTGCTCATCTTCTTCTGCGTGTTTGTGTATTGCATCAAATTCCTCAACTATCAAAGCAGATAGATTTGTTCTTCATTTTGACACCAACGTGGGGACATCATTTTTCATGTTTTTATACTTTATTCTATTCAGTGTATTACTTCACCTCACATGGTAAATCTTCAAAGGGTCATTAAACCACCCTAACTATTGTATCTTCGTAACCATTTGTTCTTTTAATTCACTTATGTGAGAGGACATTTATCCTTTATCTGTTATAAAAAAATAATTACACATCTAAACCCAACAAGAAAGTCTAAAGTCTTTTATAACCAGGATCTTTAGTATTTGTAGTTCTTCCAAGCCACGGGAAGTGTTGTTAAATGATCTTATAGTGTTTTGATGGGTAAAGAAGTATCCTTTGCGGTGAGGGGAATACGAGATCTTGATGAAGAATACCATAAGATGCATAGGGACAGGCCCTTATTTCCACAACCAAGTGAGTTCAAATGCTCCTCATTGAACCCAATGAGACTGACGAATGTGGATTCTTCTTGCAAAGGGAACAAGGGTAATAACAAGTCCTTCAACGGGTTTAAATTCGATATGGTTCCAAGTTTTTTCTTCGTTATATTAATAAACACTGATTATGGTTATAAGTTTTACAACATTTCTCTAAAATTCATTGTGTTTAAGTGTACGTCCGTGTTTTGGATGCATTTAGGGTCCTGTTTCTCTAAAATTTGAATTCCTAAGATTTTCATGAACATAAGCATGTTGTGTACAGTGCCCATGTAGTCTATGAGGATTAACACACCTGTGAAAGTTAACAAAGGTTATGTTGGCTTAAAAGGTGAATTCTTGAGATACACGCAGGCATAAGCACGCTCGTCGATCTCCCTTCTTGGGGTGCCTTGTAGATTGACACATACATGTACATTAAATTGGAGGCTAGGCTATGCTTTGCTCAAACCTCTATTCCTAAGTTTTTCTCAGGTTGATATCAGCATGCCCGTGCTCATTGCTCTTATTCTTGAAAGTCAAACGGGCTTCGACCATGTACATGTGAACAGTACCACTCACGCTGCCATATTAAAAAATTTTAAAGCCGCGTCCAAAATAGTATTCTGCATTTTAGAGAACTGGATGTGAAGTGCTTTGCACCATTCATCAACTACGCATTGATATCTTTGAATCTTCTCAATGAGCTTAAGTTCTCCGTTGCCTCCTTGGTATTGCTGCTTCTTGTCAATGCTATTTCCTGTCAATGCCAGCAAGAAGGTCAAAATCCTGCTACCGACCGAATTGGTGGTACTACTGGGAATGTCCATTAATGTTCTGGACTATCTATGGGCTAGTGATATCTCCACCTCGGATCAAAACGAACCCAGCTGACAGTGCTTAACCTAGGAGGTTTTTTTGTTTTCCAGCAAGGTTTTCTTCATAATTATGTCGCCGCAGTTGGTGGTGGGTGCGTGCTATTCTTCTTTGTCTTTGTATATACTCCACCAACTTCCTCAACAACCAACCAAAATAGGCATAGACTGTATCATGAACCAAATTTATGACAGCATCTGAGTTCTGTAACATTCACTGTACTTGAATTGCAAATGGCTCCACCACGACCACCCCTGTAGTGCAGTACTGTGCATGCATGTGGTCCCGTTGTAATGATATGTTTTATTGTTTTGTACAAGACAATCGAAAAGCTTGCTAAGATATATATATATATATATATATATAATAATGCAAAGTGCAAACGGACCAGCATGGTGCTCATGATTTAGACTTTGCTTAGGAGCTGTTGCTCCTTTTTGACCTGGGCAGGCCCGAGGTTCCAGACGGTGTCTTCCGCCTTCCCAGCCTTTTTCTCTTTTTGTTGGTTTTTTCTTTTGTACTTCTTCTTCCCCTCACTCCTGGTGAGAGTTATCTTCCTTTATGTTACTTTTCTCTTTTAATAAAGCAGTGGTTTATCCACTTTTATTCAAAAAAAAAAAAAAAAAAAAAAAAAAAAAGTGCAAACGGACCACCGTTGCAGTCCTTTCCATCGCTCTGATCTAAGCATCATCCGGGATATCCCATTTAAAAAAATTCCTTTTCTCTTCAATGGCCCCACATCCTCTCCAGCCGTTAAATAAAAAATTAAAAATCATCTTGAATGATTTAATTTTTAAAATTTCGAAAACAACAAATGCCAACGCATCTAAATATTCTCTCCATCATTCCAAAATCATTTTGTTTTCAACTGGAATTCAGTTTCATGAGCATTGTTATAATTATAGTAACCTTTTTTTCCGTTTTAAATTTAGCGTGATCTCTTCAATAGAAGTAGTAATAATTCATTAATTTCTAAAATCAGAGGAGCGGCAGTAAAGTAATTATCATAATTTATGGGTTTACAGGAAGGGAAGGGGGCGCCAGAAAGCTATATCAGCCTTTCGTTTCTGATCTCTTCCACGTGGCCCACCATCATATCACTTGGCTGTCAAGTTCCAATATAAAAAGGCAGTATGGGCCCCTGGGCACAGGGATCCCCATCTTTCATGCAGGGCTGAGTGAACCCGGTACACGTAGCACCGCGGCTCTGGCTCCAAGGGACTCTGCTGCTTCTTGCGCTCCCTTCCATTCCATAAAAGTATAAAACCCCCCCTATCCCTCTCCCCAAACCCTTCGTCCCTGATCTTGAGCGTCTGAAACCCACCGAGATGCCGTTTGCTCTCTCGGGGATCCGCCTTCCCACTGTGCGGGGGATGTCCTCCCGATCCGCTTTTCGCGGGGTCCGCCGGAGTAGCGCCAACGTCTCATTTCTTTCCACGACGACGAACTCCAACTCTAGTGAGTGAGATCTCTTCATCTTTCTTCAGTTTCTCTTTTTTTATCCCTTTTTCTTGCTTATGGTGTGATTGGTGTCAAATATGGTATCCCGTGCTTAGGGATCAGCGTTTTCCCATGGTGATCTTTTTAGTGGATTTACCTTTTTCTTTCACGGTTTTCTTTTCTTTTCTCTGATCTGATTGATTTCTTTTTCCTCATTTTTTTTTTTTTTTGTGATTCTGTTATTTTTCTTCTTTTTGGATTGGCATGTGGTTCTTGCGGTTATTTTCTCCATCTTGGATTGGCCCTGCTTGGTTTAATGCTCACCTTATTTTTCTCTTTAGGGAAGGTATGTGCTTCTGTTGCACAAGGATCAGGCATATGCGTGGGAGACTCAATGACCAATGGCGACACGAACCATAGAAGGAGCTCGCGCCAGGTTCAAGGGAAAAAGCACATCAAGTATAAGGATTACATTATGAATTGAAGGACAGTGTTGTCATTGAGGAATGGTTGTAATTAGGATAATTAAACAATTAGCAAGGTTGTTATGCAGGTTCTCTATGTTCTGGCACGGTAGGTGTTTGTTAAAATGCCAGCTAGTCAATTGTTAGGAGTTTGCTACAAAGCTGTAGGGAGAGACTATAAGAAGGGGGAAATGAATGAAAGAAGGCATCTTTTGGCTTGGAACTTTCCTGTCTCTCTCTATCTTCTGCCTTTCCCCATCCTCTCTTTCCCTTTATCTTCTCCTTCTTCCCAGAATTATTCTCTATCGTGCATCAATTTGGTGCTTTCATTGATTGAATGACGGAGGGTATGATGACGCGCGCCCGTGCAGTGGATGAGCAGCTAGCAGCGATCACTGAGCAACTCGCACGTCACGATTCCGTCCTCACCAAAGTGGACTCCCTCTGTGCCACAGTACAGCAGCACTCTGATTCGTTTGAGCAACTGCGGAAGAACCATTCCGATTCATTTGACATTCTTCGCAGCTCCATGGCAGCTCAACAATCAGTGATGGCTGAGATGATGGTGAAATTGCAGCAACTTGGTAACGCATCATCATCTTCCCCGGTACATCACCCTCCACTACTGCCCCTTCCTCCATCTAATCCGGTCTTGGCGACCCATCCCTCTTCACCTCTCACACCACCATCACTCCATCCCAATTCCTCTGTTTCACCTCCCCGTTTACCTAAGATCGAAGTCTCCTTCTTCTCTGGCGAGGAGGTCCTTGGTTGGTTATTCCAAATCAACCATTATTTCTTTTTCTACCGAATTCCAGATGATCAGAAAATCGCCGTTGCTGCTTTCTTTATGGCAGGGACGGCACGTCAATGGTTCCAGTGGCTTCACGCCACGAATCAACTTACTCACTGGGATGATTTCGTCTGCAAATTAGAACGGCGGTTCGGACCATCTTCATTTGTGAACCATGAAGCCGCTTTATTCAAGCTCAAGCAAACATCATCGGTGACTGCGTTTCTGCAGGAATTCGAGTGTCTTTCCACTCGCGTCACTGGATTGAGCCAACAAAGCCTATTGAATTGTTTCCTTTCCGGTTTGAAAGATGAAATCCAGCGAGAGCTTTACATCTTGAAACCTGTCGATCTCCATGATGCCGTCGGAATGGCTAAATTAGTTGAAGATAAATGTACCGCAGCGCGTCTGGCTATTCCTCGACATTCGTTTCACCGACCGCCGCTTCCGGCTACTTCCCCGGCGATGCACCGCGCTGCGCCCCTACCAATTAAACGCCTCACACCGGCGGAGATGGCGGCTCGAAGGGAGAAGGGTCTTTGCTTCAATTGTGACTCCAAGTTCACCCCTGGACACAAGTGCAGCCCGGCTCTCTTCTTATGTTTGATGGTCGATCAGGATGATTCGGGTGCATCCGAGGAGGATCCACCACCGGATCAGATCGCCGCTCTTGCTACACAACCGCCGGACGTTCCATGGGATCCAGATGCTCCCTGTATCTCATTCCACGCCTTGATGGGCAAGTTGGTGCCGTCGACGTTGAAGATCGCCGGTTCAATTAATGGCAGGGAGGTGGTGGTGCTCGTGGATGGCGGATCCACGAATAATTTTATTCAATCTCGATTGGCTGCTCACCTTAACCTGACCATACAACCGTCAGCACACTTGCGGGTCACCGTCGGCAACGGCGAAGCGCTGTCCTGCGGGGGTGAATGCATAGAGGTTCCTCTCAAGATGGGAGACGAAATCTTTGCCGTTGATCTGATTTTGTTACCGATTTACGGTGCGGATTTAGTCCTTGGGGTTCAATGGATGCGGCAATTGGGTCCGATCCTCTTTGATTATGATCAGCTGTGGATGCAGTTCAACCATCAAGGCCGTCAAGTCAAGTTGACTGGACTTAATCAAGTGCAAGGCAACCTGGCTCGGTCAGCCTCAATTAAAAAGGCTGGTGCGAATGATGCTCAATTCTATCACTTACGGGTGGAACCAATTCACTCGGACCCGAACCCGAAGATCGGGCCTAGCGTCCCCGCCGTCTTCTCCGAAGGCATTAAATCTCTTTTACAAAAGTTTGCTGGGGTGTTTCAGATGCCGATCGGGTTGCCGCCGTCGAGAGAGCATGACCATCAAATTCATCTTCTACCAGGCGCCAATCCTGTCAATGTTCGGCCATACCGATATCCACATTTTCAGAAATCAGAAATAGAGAAGCTCGTGAGCGAGATGCTCTCTGAAGGAATAATCCGGCCTAGTACCAGCCCGTTCTCCTCCCCTGTTCTACTTGTCAAGAAGAAGGACGGTACTTGGAGATTCTGTGTGGATTATCGGGCATTAAACGCCATCACCGTGAAGGATCGGTTCCCAATTCCCACGGTGGACGAGCTGTTAGACGAGATTGCCGGTTCACGGGTGTTCTCCAAGTTAGACCTCCGCGCCGGCTACCACCAAGTGCGGATACACCCGAGTGATGCCCAGAAGACGGCGTTCAGAACACACGAGGGGCATTATGAGTTCCTTGTGATGCCGTTCGGGCTGTCTAACGCACCGTCCACGTTCCAGTCACTGATGAACTCCACATTCAGGCAAGTCCACGAATAATTTTATTCAATCTCGATTGGCTGCTCACCTTAACCTGACCATACAACCGTCAGCACACTTGCGGGTCACCGTCGGCAACGGCGAAGCGCTGTCCTGCGGGGGTGAATGCATAGAGGTTCCTCTCAAGATGGGAGACGAAATCTTGAGAGGAAGGTGATTGGGTGCTTTTGAAGCTTCAACCCTACAGGCATACATCCTTGGCGCGCAGAATATCTCATAAACTTGCTCGTCGGTTTTATGGGCCGTTTCAAGTTGTTGATCGAGTGGGCGAAGTGGCTTATAGGTTAAATTTACCAGCCACAGCGAAGCTGCATAATGTGTTTCACGTGTCTAGATTAAAGAAATTCATGGGTGATCCAGGACCCAGTCCAATTCCCTTACCTGCAGAATTTTTAAATCAGCAACCAATTCTGGAACCACATTGCATTCTCAATCGCCGTGAAGTCCTAAAACGAGGGAGGGTGTTCTCAGAGATTTTAATTCAGTGGACTGGGCAATCTGCAGATGATGCAACATGGGAGGATATAATAGCTTTCAAGGAGGCCTTTCCTTCATTTATCCTTGAGGACAAGGATCTTCCAAAAGGAGGGGCAATTGTTGCACAAGGATCAGGCATATGCGTGGGAGACTCAATGACCAATGGCGACACGAACCATAGAAGGAGCTCGCGCCAGGTTCAAGGGAAAAAGCACATCAAGTATAAGGATTACATTATGAATTGAAGGACAGTGTTGTCATTGAGGAATGGTTGTAATTAGGATAATTAAACAATTAGCAAGGTTGTTATGCAGGTTCTCTATGTTCTGGCACGGTAGGTGTTTGTTAAAATGCCAGCTAGTCAATTGTTAGGAGTTTGCTACAAAGCTGTAGGGAGAGACTATAAGAAGGGGGAAATGAATGAAAGAAGGCATCTTTTGGCTTGGAACTTTCCTGTCTCTCTCTATCTTCTGCCTTTCCCCATCCTCTCTTTCCCTTTATCTTCTCCTTCTTCCCAGAATTATTCTCTATCGTGCATCAGCTTCGCTCTCTCCTTCTCCTTCGTTTGACTCGGATTCTACTTCTACGACTGTGGCTGCTGCTGTTGGGAAGGTCCTTATCCCAGGTGGCGAGAGCCAAGAATCTGCTCCCCCTGCAATCGAGAATTCTCAGATAGCCGATGACGAGCTCAAGGTATAATCAAGTAGTGTGTTGGATCTACTGTAGTTTCACGTTGTTATTTGTTTTTTTGAAAATAGAAAAGAAAGAAAACACAAGAGCCGTCAATCTTAAGATTTCACGTTGTGGGTTTTGTTGATTTCTCGAAAGAAGAAAAAGAAAATTCAAGAACGCCCCCATCCATTGTGGATGTTAAGATTTTCCTTTATATCTTGCACAGGTGTTTGAAGATGTAGTTGGTTTACCCACTGGAGATAAGAGTGCCATTGAAGTCCAACAAAAATCTTTTGCTTCAGAAACCCTTGTTGAGTTGGAAGGTGGTGAACTACCTGAGTCCTTGGATACTGAGAAAATTGATGAGCCAATGGAAGAGAAATTAGGAGTTATTCCTCCCCCAGGCAGTGGACAGAAAATTTATGAGTATGACCCTTTTTTAGAAGCTCATCGAGCACATCTTGAGTACAGGTGAGAGATACTTACAATTTTATGATTGTGGTGCATTCTCGGATAGAGTTTGGCTATTCCTGTAATTGATGTTTGTTTCTTACAATTTGGCGCTTCACATTATGGATTATTCTTTGATGTTTCCTTTGGAAGTACAATGTGGGGCCTGGCTGCATTTAGCAAGAGCATTTTGAGAATTGCTCCTGTATGAATGTCCGATCTCTTATGCTGCCAAAGCTAAATTTATCTTTCTTCAAGTGCAGATATAGCCAATACAAGAAACTGCGTAAGCTCGTTGATGAGCGTGAAGGAGGTTTGGAACCATTTTCTCGTGGCTATGAGAAGTTTGGCTTTATCAAAAGGTTAGCTCTGCATTCTCTTATAAATGCTGTTTTTATTTTGAATTCAATCATACAATTCTCATTTCCATCTCATTTTCATCTAGAATCAGAGTTTGTCGCCACTCTATAATGTTCTTTTTAGTCTTTTTTCTTTGCGGATTAATTGTACTGAGCAACTTTATTTTTAGTATATAAGTTGTGATTAGCAATTAAAACTTGCAAAATGCATTTTTGGTTATTATCTAGATTTTTCCTTGTATGCTGCACGAAAATTAATTTGATCATCTGCTTTATTTTTATTCCTTTTACGGTTGATTGTTTTAGGATGTAATTTGCTCAAATGCTGGTGATAGCACTTACAATTGTGTATGATGAACCTTTCTTCTTTTTTTCCCAGTGGCACTGGCATAACGTATCGGGAATGGGCCCCTGGAGCAAAGGTTTGTTGGTCATGATGATGATGATCCATTTTTAATCTATGAATTACCTGGGGTTGATTCTCCTGAATGTCTGGATATATATAATATCCTTCATTTGCTTTCAGTGGGCAGCACTAATTGGAGATTTTAACAATTGGAATCCTAATGCTGATGTCATGACAAAGGTGTGCTCCTATCCATGCTTCCTTTTAGACTATAATATTTTGCTAGACTTTTCTGAAACAGCTCTTGCTTCAGCTAATTCTTTTTACTCATATTACTTGTGGAGTGTTGTCCGCTGATTTATATTAGACTTTCCTGAAACACAAAATTTGAACAACAATAAAATGGATGATTCATTGGTAAATTGCTAGTGCTGTGAAAGCATGAAAGGTGGTCTTGTAATAAAGATCTCCATCCATATATTTGATAGATTCTATTGTAAATTTATTTTCCTTATGCAAAGAATTGGTGGTCTTTTTTTGTGATGAGGCCAGAGTTCAAGGTCCTGATCTTATGTTGAAAACACTCAGTCTTTGGAATTGAGTTTTTAGCTTCATTTTAAGGTGTTTGAGTTCAATGCTTGGGAAACAAACTAATGGATTTTACTATATGGGTGACAACTACAATGCTCAACTGTCCAGAATGAATTTGGCGTGTGGGAGTTATTTTTGCCCAACAATGCAGATGGTTCACCACCAATTCCTCATGGTTCACGTGTGAAGGTACTATTTAGTTTAAATTTTGCCCATTTTTAATATTGTAGTAATTTATTGAAATGCTTTGGAATATCTGAATGATATTAGATCTTGTTTATTCATGCAATCTATCATTGTTCCAAGTTTGAATTATCAGAATTTAGGAGTTCTAAAACATGGATGATCATGTGGATGATCTATTAGCTCATTAGATTTCTTCCTGGTAAAAAACCTGATGTTGCGTGCTTATATTTAGCATTTGTTGATAGAAAAAAAGGTAAATCTATGTATCATGGAAGAATTTGATCATATAGTGACAAGCCGTGGCCATGTTATTGTACACTTTGAACTCTGCCATATTTCTATGGCTTTCTCAGAAATGTTCAAATATAAAGGGGACAAAGCTTTACCTGGAGTAGTGATTAACATTATAATATTTCTATTTTGCATGTGAGAATAGTTATATATGTTTCAATTATCTTTATTGTTTGATTGGTGTATATTCATCTGTTTGTGTTTGCTCTGACCCTGTCAAACACTACAAGAATCCAATGGCCATTAATGTGGTTTACAGGTTGTTCATCGGTTCTTATATCATCCAAATATTTTTAAAATATTTAACGATCAAACACATCCTCTTCATGTATGATTATCTGGTAAACTAATCATCACTGACCCTATAATCACAATGTCACAACAGATACGTATGGATACTCCATCTGGTGTGAAAGATTCAATCCCTGCATGGATAAAGTTCTCTGTTCAGGCCCCTGGGGAAATACCTTACAATGGTATATATTATGATCCTCCGGAGGAGGTATTCTTATTTCCTTGTTAAATATCATTTGGATAGAGAGCTTCCAAATAATTAATTAGTTTTTTTTCTGTGATGGATGTTTGGTATTTTAATTTTGAGTGTTTATTTTATTTCTAAATTCAGTTTTTCATTTATCTATATAGGAAAGGTATATATTCAAGCATCCTAGGCCGAAAACTCCAAAATCTATACGTATTTATGAATCACATGTTGGAATGAGTAGCACGGTAAGCCTTCCACTTTCTTATAACCATCCCATCTTTATCTGTTTTACGTTAATATTTGGTGAAAGACTTTTCATATTTCTTGATGTGCCTTTTCAAACAATATCACAACAATTGTAGTGAAGGGCTAAGGTCATTATTTGACTACTTTATCTTTTTTTAGGTGGGGTTCGGTTGGGGTTAAGAAAATTGGGGTTAAGTTGGTTTTTGGGTTAAATTTGACTTAATTAATATTAAACTAAATCAATATTTTAAAGTTAAGATTTTATTTTCCTAATTAATGATGGTTATTTGCTAGTATTAGTATATACATATATTTCTAATTAATTCAATCTTGAAATATAAGTTGGTGGGACTACCTCAAATAGTTCTTAATAGTTGTTGATGTTGACATTTTGATCTTCTATTGTAACAATAATAAAGATTCCTGTGTAATTTATTGCGACAATTTCATGTACAAACTATTTTTGAATTATAATTTCCTGTGTGGAAGTATAAATTTTTCATTAAATACTTTCAAGTATGGGTTCTTGGTGCAAACTTGAAACAATCTTACTGGCAAATTATGATATTTCTTTTCTTTTTTTAAAATAAATAAGTAAACAAATAAAATGGCCATATCTATAAGGAACCTTAGGAGACATTACTTCTGTTGTTCCATGCTTTTATTGTATGCAGTATTTACTTGTATTTTGTTTCTTTACTTAGACTTGGGTTGTCACTTGCAGGAACCCAAGATTAACACGTATGCTAACTTCAGGGATGATGTATTACCCCGGATTAAACGACTTGGATACAATGCTGTTCAGATAATGGCCATTCAAGAGCACTCATATTATGGAAGTTTTGGGTAATTCATCACCTGTTTGGATTTTGTGGAATTTCATGCTTAACATATATATATATATATATTGTTGTAACCTAGCTATGAGCTTACTGATCCTCAAGTAGTGAAACTTGCAAGCCATATTTTTGGCATTCGTTGAATCCCCGGTTTAATATTTTCCAAATCAAACCATTTGAAATCTGTCAAATCCGACAGTTCCTCTTCAGTATCTATTTAAGAACCGAGCTAACCTTTTTTATTAAATGTGCTCAGGTAGATAAATTTCTTAGATGTGAAAGTTAGCTATACTTTCCATGTTTCTTTTGGTCATATATCATCAATCAGTGTTCTTGATACCTGTCTAGTAACCACTATGTTGTTTTTTTTTGTAGGTATCATGTTACCAATTTTTTTGCACCAAGCAGTCGTTTTGGAACTCCAGATGATCTCAAATCCTTGATTGATAAAGCTCATGAGCTTGGAATAATTGTCCTAATGGATATTGTGCACAGGTTATATTCAAAAGTTTCTTGTATCAGTCTTTTATGTTCCCCTTCGGAAGTATCCTTACCTCTTTTACGTTGGTCACACTCTCTTGAATAATCTGATTGTTTTGTCATGATCCATTCATTTTTATTGTTTTCCCATTGTTTCTCTAACTGATAATGCTAGCAACTTGATCAGACATTGGGCTATTGAGTGACATTTTACAAAAAGAGGCTCTTTACACTTCAAAATAGAAAATGAATTGAGCTGATGCCCAGAAATTTTCAGATGAAAATAAAATAAAATTATTGACATATGACTAAGTTGTGATGTGAATTAATATTTTAAGCAATGGGACTAAGATATGACTACAATTTTTTTATGTTCAAGGAAGGTAATGAAGTTGCCCTTGTACCTTGATCAACATGTGCAATCAACATGCTCCTTCTTGGATTCTAAGTGAAGGGGTGTTTGGCTCAAGTAATAATGAATTTGTTGCATAACCTTTTATTTCCATTCCTCTATATATGTATGTTAGTGTTATTCGGAAGTAAGTCTTCATCAGGAAGGCATCAATGCCCCGGTTAATGTGAAAACAATGATGGTGCTGTGCATATCTGTGCTCAATCTTTAATATTATACATCAACTCCTTATTTTTTGTTACTTATCCTCGAGTCCACTAACTTTGTTTACATTGATAATCCAGCCATGCGTCAAATAATGTCTTAGATGGGTTGAATCAGTTTGATGGGACGGACACTCACTATTTCCACTCTGGATCTCGTGGGCACCACTGGATGTGGGATTCTCGCCTTTTCAACTATGGAAGTTGGGAGGTGTGAACAAACTGTGTAAATTTGTTATCTCGACAAAGTGCTGACTTCCTTATTGCCTGTCACATTATGTATAACCTGCCTCTGATCCTGTGCAGGTGTTGAGATTTCTCCTTTCCAATGCGAGATGGTGGCTTGATGAGTATAAGTTTGATGGTTTCAGATTTGATGGAATTACCTCAATGATGTATACACACCATGGATTGGCGGTAAGGAGAACATAAACCATCACTGTGGTAGCTCTAGATACGGATGGTATGCGGTGAAAATGCCTTGTTTGAACTTGTTCTAAACATGTCTCTTATGGAAGATTAAACTGTTTGTATGTTAGAAGTGGCAAATGTTTGAATAACAAGTTTATCATGCTTAAATTTATTATTTTATTGTCTACTACTGTTTCCAATCTTAATCAAAGGCTTTTTGAAGACCGTGAAATAATAGCTATTTGTGCATGTTAAGGATATACTTTCCCTGATTTTCTATTAGTGGTCTTCTTTTATTTGTTTGAAATTCCGTTCACAAATAGAATTTGTTTTACCCATTTTTGCTTGTTGTGTTCTCTTGATGCTTTCAGGTGGGTTTCACTGGAAACTACAATGAATACTTTGGATTGGCAACTGATGTGGATGCGATGGTCTATCTAATGCTGGTCAATGATCTTATTCATGGGCTATTTCCAAATGCTGTTACCATTGGTGAAGATGTAAGTTAACATCAGGAGCTTTACACTTGGTATTTTTTTTTCTTTTGTTTATTATTTATGCTCAATAAAATGTATTGAATCATTAATGTGTTATGTGTGAATTAACAAGAGCTGCATATATATATAAAAGAAAATTCTTCTATAGCATAAAAGGATGTATCTAACTTGTTTTTATTGTGAGATCTAGATCTGTTGGATTAATTTGTATTCAAGTTACAGAAAAATCATTGTACTTGCATGTATTTTCGTGCATGTTCCTTAAGTATTATGATTATCAACTGGAGTATCTGAGATGAACCAACCTCTTTTATGTTGTTGAGGGATGTGCATGCATTAACGTCATGTTTATAGTGCCAAAGATGTTATCCAATAATAATTCTTAATGCTAAGCCAAGTTGGGTGATCCTACCATTAACTTGTGCAATCCCGTGTGCCTGTGTATGTATGCGTATCTGTCTATGTGTGGGTCTGTGGGTCTATGTCATAGTCTTATCCCTATGCATTGATTCATTTTCAATTTATTATGTAGCATTAATTTGAATGTATGGTGTGTTATATTCTTATCCCGATGCATTGAGTCATTTTCATTTGATTATGTAGCATTAATTTGAATGTGCTATATGTGTTTGTTTTATTCTTTTCCCTATGAGTTGATTCATTTCTTATGTAGCATTAATTTGAATGTATGTCTCAGGTAAGCGGAATGGCAACGTTTTGCATTCCTGTTAAAGATGGTGGTGTTGGTTTTGATTATCGACTTCATATGGCTATTGCTGATAAATGGATTGAAATTCTTAAGTAAGTAAAAATGAGATGGTGCGCAGGTACATAACTCTGTTAGAGTCTGGCTGAATTTTTGCTGCACATGGCTTTAGATGCCAATTATGTGATAGTTGCCTCTTGGCTTTCACATTTTTTATCAATACGAAAGTTATCATTGACTTCTTTTAGATTAGGAAAGATGAACTGAGCAGTCACTTTTTTAATATTCTTGCCTATGCACCTTAGTCAAACTAGGATAGTATAGTGAGCCCATCTGATAAATTAGAATAGTCACTAAAAAATTCCTATTATAATTTCTGTTTTTTATTTTATCATATTCTATACTATTTTTTGCAAACTTTTCAATAGCCTTGGGAATCACTATATGCCTATTCAGTTTGAATTTACTTTCATGGTTATTATAGGTTAAAGGATGAGAACTGGAAAATGGGTGACATTGTAGACACCCTCACTAATAGGAGATGGTTAGAAAAGTGTGTTGGATACGCTGAAAGCCATGATCAAGCTCTTGTTGGGGACAAGACTATTGCATTTTGGCTAATGGACAAGGTAGTTTTTACTGTAGAACGCTTTTATCTGCATTTATTGGGGGAGCATTCATGTACCTGTGATTGTCTGTCTGTGCATATATTCCTGTCTGTGTTTTTTCACATATATGCATTGTACATGCCTTAGATGCCTAGACTCATATGCCTGTATTCTTGATCTGCTTGTTTTAGATGCCTAGACTCATACGCCTGTATTCTTGATCTGCTTGTTTTAGATGCCTAGACTCATACATCTGTGCATTCACTTATATTTAGTATTCTAGAATGTGTCTCGTGAATAGTTTTCAAAAAGTTGTGCTATGCATGGGCATTCATGCAGCATTCAAAATGAAGATCATCCTCATGCATGCACAAACTTAAGCAAATGAAGTCCATTCCTTATTTGAACTCATGTTAGTGGTGTGGTGTCCATCAATAATTTTCTTGTCATATCAATGAAAATACTTCAAATAAAAAATTTCTTCATTAATGTCCACCAATTAAGATACTTGCATTGGCTAACACCTAAAATTTTTTGGTGTACCAATTACCACTCAAACACATTTTGTTTTAGTTTGGATTCTGCATATTGATATTAAGACCATATGTATGCCCTGCTTCATCTCCATGTCCAAAGTTTAGGAAATGTTTTTCCCAAATACCATGCTAGCCACAGGACAATGATATCATATGTCATGGTTGGTGTCTCTTATCCTTGTTGGTACTATATCTTATTTTATGAAGTATTTTCTGCAGGATATGTATGACTATATGGCTCTTGATGCTCCAACGACTCCTACAATAGAGCGAGGAATAGCTCTCCACAAGATGATCAGGTTGATTACTATGGGATTAGGTGGAGAAGGATACCTTAATTTCATGGGAAACGAGTTTGGGCATCCTGGTAAGAATTAGCTTAGCAATGGTATATTTTTATCAAGTTCAATAATTGTGTTGTTTACTAGTTAGATCATGATGATTCATAAATTTACTGTATATTATGTTCCATTCTTTTTCAATGTTTCAGAGTGGATTGATTTCCCAAGAGGTGATCAAAGACTTCCAAATGGTAGGGTGATATCGGGCAATAATTTTAGTTTGGACAAGTGTCGCCGTAGATTTGATTTGGTAAGCTTCATGGATGATACCATCTCTACTTGAGAATGTATACAAGGTTGTGGTTTGTTATCATATATATATATATGTATAGGAATGGTTCATAGAATTTGTTTTGGCAGAAGGATAAAAGCAAAAAGTATTGGAAAAGTTCCTTACCAATTTGTGAAAGATAGTTTGAAACCTGGTTAAGTCTCACTTATGTAAGCCTATTATGCTGCCTAAGCACCTTACAGATTGTCATCAAAATTTGGTTGATGATCACTGTGTTTTAGGTCCATGCTGAAATAATGGAAAGGTGGCATTTTGGACTTTGCTTAGATGGTTTTTTTACTCATTGATCTTCTTAGTTCCCATTACTTGCGTGGTTCTATCAAATTCTTTACAAAGAATAAGGATACGATGAGCACTTTTGGAGATCTCCTTGATATCTTATGTGTACTGCAATACAACTATTGCCTGTCCTCTCGATGGTTACAATCGACCAATGTTTTTGCATTGGGTGTAACAGATCTTGCTGCAGCAAGTACCAGCATAACTTGGGGAGATGATCAGTTAATGGCAATAGGCAGCAAAGTAGGTCGCCCACCTATTAAGAACCGTAGAAATTTTTGGCTCATCACGCTCATGTGTTTATGACCCTTTTGTGTGTGTGTGTTTGTAATTTTAGTGAAACTGCCGAGGCATTTTATTTGCTCACAGTTTCTATGCCATCTCAAATGTCATTCCATTGATATCATATGTTTTTTAAAGGTTATTCTTATTTACTTTTGCATTTGGCATTATATATAGAGACCCAGTCAATGCCTGTTGAAAAATGTTTGAAATAGTCTGATGTTTTGACTGATATTTACATGATATCTTCTTATTTCCATTCCACTGTCATTGTAATTGCAGGGAGATGCAGATTACCTCAGGTACCGTGGAATGCAGGAATTTGATCAAGCAATGCAACATCTTGAGGAGAAATATGGTGTATGTGTAGCTTTTGGTACCTCTTTATTGGCAGTTATTTTTTCCTTACTTTTACTCTCTGGGAAGTTTTATAAGCTTGGAACATAAATTGGCTGACAATCTAGTGGATTATATGTTATTATGTAGTTCATGACTTCAGAACATCAGTATGTATCAAAGCGAGATGAAGGTGGCAAGATGGTTGTTTTTGAACGAGGTGATTTGGTATTCGTCTTCAATTTCCATTGGAAAAACAGTTACTTTAACTATCGAGTTGGATGTTCAAAGCCTGGAAAATATAAAGTAAGATGTGATTTTGCTGCCCACATTTGTTCTAGATGTTCTGGTTCAATATGTTTTTCTTCCATCAATCTCAAGAATGTAACTTTGTTATTTGAATTTTATTGTTTGGCATGCTTGTGATATTCTTAACAAAGTTGATGCCAGGGCCTAATGTGCAATGTGCTATTGATTTCAGGTGGTTTTAAGTTCTGATGACGGTTGGTTTGGTGGATTCAACCGTATTGATCCCAAAGCAGATTACTTCACAAGTGTATGCATTCCCTCAATTATGTTTACTACTTGCACCCCGTTCCCTCTTTTGGCTTTCCAGGACAATTACATGACTTTCGCCTTCCTCGTGTGCCCATGCAGGAAGGAACCTATGACAATAGGCCCCGCTCTTTCTTGGTGTATGCTCCATGTAGAACAGCTGTTGTGTATGCTCTCTGTGATGAATGATTCAAAACATCATTAGGCCTTTCCAGTTGAATGCGGCTCCCCTTATGAAGTGACGGCAGTTGTGGAGTCAAGTGGCATCATGCATGCAGATAGCAGGAACTTGACATTGTTGTTGATGTTAATAGCTTCATCCTTGGGCGGTAGCATACCGGCAGAATGTGCTCTCCTAGGCTCCTTCTACTTGCAGCTTATGGTTCCTCCCCTTTCTTGATGAATAATGAGTCAGAGGAAATTTGTGTTGATCTTTTTCCCATCTTCCTTATTTGAATAATTTTATATTGGTACAGCAAAGCAATGGAATGAGTTGTGGCAGCCACTAATATTCCTTCCTTGCAATACGGTAGTACGAGTCAATTCTGATGAATAAATGCATACATGGAGGCCGTAAGTCGATTTCATGCTCCGGGGAGATCTGGTGGTCTAGGTCTTTGATACACGCAATTGATTTCTATAAATGGATTTCTGTTGGTGTTGTCAAAGGCTGGTACATGATATACATTTTATGTATAAATACGTGTCGTCCGTGTCTTCTTCATATGAAATCAAGCTTAGGTAAAATCAAACCTTGAAGAAGGCGGGTATGTTAGTGGGATAAATACTACAGAAAAGTCCACTGGTAAGCCTCCAGAAGCCACTCATATTTATGTTACAAGTTGACAGCAAAGGCGTATTCTACAGCGACTGCGGTACTAGAATAGATTCCTGATGTCCACCAGTAGCAATGTGGCATCCGCCCATCACTCGGCATTAGGCATTAGACAAATCAAGGAATCACGTTTATATAATACAAACATTGTTCGATCCCTATCGAATCACACTCTAGTAGTTGGCATGTCAGGGACAAAAGTAATTAAAGATGCGCACATATATATATATATATATATATATATACACACACGTAAGGGTATGGGACAACACTGTGGTATATACATCAGTCGTTGACGTGTCAACCACCTACCTGCCTAGCCTAGTCTATCTAGCCCCACTCCTCGTCGTGACTCCTCCCCAACATTATGAGAAGTCGTCGTATTTAGGGAGTTTATTTTATAAAATGTCAGCCTTTCCTCGGATTGTCCCCAAGACCCTTCCATGCTTGATGCTCCTTTCATGGTTAATATTAATCAAAGTCATGTTCCAATGCCCTTGTAACACTTGTTTACTTTCTGAATCATTGGGGCTGCTATCGCATTGCTCGTCATTACTAAGGACACTCTCAGTCTTGTGTGTGTTTGTGTATTAAAGCTGCTATCGTATTGTTTGTCATCACTAAATACAATCAGATGCTTGGGTAAACGACATCGGAGAATGGTGCTGAGATGTTAGCAAGTGACATGTCAACAACCATTCCGTTCTCCTGATTGGACGAGACTAGTCTATCTATATATATTAAAACAAAAAAAAATAAATAAAGGGCATCAAGCTCACATCTCACAGGACCCGTGAAGTTTTATATCAAAAAGTAAAGTTGATTATAGTTGTCTTAACGTACTCCACTGTGATGCCAAGAACAGCTACATTGTTCTTGGATTCTTTGTAGAGGTAGAGCCACATCAATTCCAACTGTTAGCCGGAGAGAATCTGAACAATCTCTTTACAATGGGACCTTGCTGGGTGCTATCTAATCATCCCTAGTTTGAGTGGCACCGCGCACCATGTCCGAGAAAGTTAATGAAGAAGCACAAATTAATAAGCGCAAACACAGTCACACTTGCATGAAACCTTTTTCTTGGTTTTTTTTAATATGTACCTCACCTGAGCATTCATTAATTACTATCCGTTTATTCCGTTGTATGCTAATTAAATTGTCCATGAGAATACTGTAGAACACCAATGGAGATAAGCAACAAAAACAAACATCGATGGGCGAGCCCGGCTACGTGAATGAACTGCATTCTTTCTATCATAGATCAACATGAATTGATAAAGACTTAAGAGACGTGCACGGTAGAAACACTGAACATGTATTCAATGCAATGGTCCTTGCAAGGACCAACCTCAACCCCGAAGAGAAAAAAAAAACAAAACTAGCTAGAATTCGCCCAATTATACATCACAAGAGGAATTAATAAGCTATATATATATATATATATATATATATATATAATGCTGGAAAGAGAAAGAGATATGGGAGATATGGGATGGAATTGTGTCCTTCCATACCATTCCATACCTTTCCATGCCATGTTCGTATAATGATAATGATGTCTGTATAAAAGAAAAGAAGAGACATGTGAATCCAAAAGGCAGGACTGTTTTGCACTGAAAGCGTGCATGTTGCTCCACGTAATCGCGCTCGTCCATCTGATTTATTTATTTATATAAAATCCAGTGCAAGCTCATGCAAAAGCTCTTGCGTGCGGAGGTGGTGGCTTACGCTGGTGCGTATGTCTTGGTTGAGCTTCACCCACGCAACCTCCTTTTTCACCGTTGGACTGGAATTGAACCGGGTTCAAGTGATAAGAGTCGCTCTTAATTAAGACTTTTATTTTTTATTTTTTTCCAATTTCTTCTTGTATTCCTTCATGAGAACGACCGCACTCCTGGGATATGTCCACTATCTATCTATCTATCTATCTATTTTTACTGTTACCAAGAAGCCATACTTCCGCCCATCCTTCTTTACAGAGAATGTTTCAAAAATTCTTTCTAGTGTGATGTGGTCCTCTCGTAGTCAAAGACAGTAAAAATTGTGACTTATTTCACATACTCTGTTATTTTATACCAATCAGTGTCCATCCCATCACAATTTGTTTTTTTTTTTTTTTAAAAAGAACCAAGCTAAAGTTATGGAGAGGCATCTCAAGTTCGAAATCTCTCGCCTCCTCATCACAAAGCTGACTGGACGGTCAATGATTTGATAATCACACCAATTAATTTTTTTTTCTTTTTAAGAAAAAAAGGGTTTTGATGGTGCCTTTGTTTTTCCCTTTTTTTCACTTTTACAGGGTAGTAAGTAAAGCTACATCGATTTGGCAGCCGGTGGGAGCATGCGCGCTGCCATGCTCTGCTCTACAACCAGAAAAACACACACACATTGGTAAAAAAAAAAAAAAAAAACAAGGCCCACAAATCTCCATATCAGTCCTTCGTTTTCTGTCCTTTTTCTCCAATTAAATAAACACAAATAAAATTAATAATCCCCAACATGAACCATTATATATTTTTTTGGAAAAATATATTAAAAAATATATGTATATATATATATATATATATATATATATATATATATATATATATATAATAAAAATCACAGGAATGTACGGCCCACTAGCTACGGAGGGGCCTCCGCATGCGAGATGAGAGATCCGATTTCCCTGCTGTCGGCGTCCGAATCCGATATACAATATCGCGAAATATATGAGAATTGAAGAAACTACACGAGAGGTCCACGTCCAGGGTCCTGCCATCCCTCACTCACGTGACTCCATTGCTACTCAATATCCATGCCATTTATTATTTATTCATCCACCTCACTTACACTGGCCTCGGAAATAGAACTGCCCGCATCTTAAGACGATGATTGCTCGCGGGTCGCGGCCGGTTATTTTTAAGCGCCGCGTATTTCGAGTCCACGCCGTCTTGGAGGGGCAACAAGCAAATCCTTCACTGCTGAGAGGAGAGCTTTCTTTCCTCATCTATGAACAATTAATTGCATATAATTATTCTTTTTTTTTTTTTTTAATTGCACTATCACACCTCCATAAGGTAAATTGTTAGTTAACTAACAATCACTATCAGCAATTAATTGACAAATAATAATCTAATAAAAAATGATAAAAATTAAATATTTACTAAAAAAATAATAATTTTCAAGATCTTTAAGAAGTCAATTCTCTTATTTTATTTATTTTATTTATAAATTACTATAATTTATAAAGATATTTAAAAACAAAAATATATCATTTCAAGAGCAACCATGTGTTTTTTTCTCTTAAAAAAATATATATATATATATATATATATATATTATCATTATTATTTATATAAAAAGTAGGAAGAAGCAGTAAGTCAGGAGTTGAGAGTGCAGTATATCAGCAAAAGCGCTTTATTTTAGCCTTTCTCGTTCCCCCACCAGGCAGAGGCAGAGGCAGAGGCAGAGAGCTGCACACACTTCTCCACCTCCTCCCTCCCTCCCTCCCTCCCTCCGATCAAAATATCCGCCATTTCAAAACCCATTGCTCCTTCTCTTCCTCCTTTTCTCCCCTACCTCGATCCTAACCCATTAGCATTAATGGCGCTCCTCATTTAGCTTGATCATATATTCTCGTTGTTGTTGTTGTTGTTGTTGTTGTTTCGTGGCTGATAATGGCGCAGAAGAAGCACCTTCGAGAGCTTTTGAGAGAAGAGCAGGAGCCATTCCTCTTGAAGAGCTTCATCCAGGAACGCCGGGTCCTGCTACGGAGACGGCCACCATCTCCCAAGAAAAGCGCAACCGCACTCGTTCCTTCAAGTCCATCTAAAAGCCCTCTCTTTCTCCCCTCCAACACCAAAACACCATCCCTTTTCAGTCTCGCCTCCTCCTCCTCCTCTGCTATCAACCCAACTGCTTACTTTATATTGGAAGCCGCTATCAGGATTCAAGAGAAGCAGAACAAGAGCCATTCCGGATCAAGGTCCATCAGAGGCCTTGGCATTGGCTTCTTTGGATCGGTTTTGAAGAGGTTAGTGTCGTTCAGGAAACCTAGACGTGAGATTCAGGCCAGAGATGTCACTCTCTCCATCAAGGATATCTTGGTCTGGGATTCCCCGCACGCCGGAGACTGCCGGAAAAGGATTCATGTAACGAACTGCCTTGAAAAGCGCCGCTCCACTTCTCACGGTGACGGAAGTCATGGGATGAAGAAGAATGAGGTTGAAGAAGACAAGAGCTTCTGCTTCTCGTCCTCAGAGGAATGGAGAGGCACATCCTCTTGCTCCGACGAGAACCGTTCGCCGATGTTTGAGTCTCCGGCAGCCTCTCCCACCCGCCGGAAACCAGAGGTATGCTCGTTGTCTCTCTCTTTCTTTGTTTTTGTCCTTTCCGTCTTCATCAAAGTGATCGATTTCCGAGTTCTACTTTCATCTCTCGACTCGGACGACTCGTTATGGTTCGATTGCGATTCCACTCGTTATTTACCTCTGGTTAAAAATTACAAACTTCATGCTTGTTGCTTGTGTTGTGACCCACTGGCATGCTTCGGTCTCTGCTCTGGTGATTGAGCTTAATTGTATATATTTTGGGAGAGAGAGAGAGAGAGAGAGAGAGAGCAATAAGGACATTTAGAATTGTCGGTCAAATTTAGTGGTCTAAGAATTTGGAACATCGCAAGCTTTGAGCCTCTTCTTCTTTAGCACGGGCCTTGTGTTTTTGTCATTGTTGTTTGGGCATTTTAATTTGTCATTCAGCGATGCTGTCACAGTTAAAAATAAAAAAATAAAAAAATAAAAAAGAGATTGAAATTGTTGGCCTGTTGGTTTCTCTTGTCTTTACTGTTGAAAACTATATAGAATTTCCGTGTAGTTGTCCGGTTGTCTTTCAGCGGCATGGGCTAGTAAAGGCAATGCAAAGTGGCTTTTTCTTGTATGAAAAAAAAATAAAAAGAAACAAAAGGCTTGTCTTTTTGGTAAGACGGCATAATGCATGAGGACATTATCTAGCTGCATAATCACTCACGTATTAATCCAAGTCGTCCAGCTTCTGCATAACTCATGAGGACATTAAATTGAACTAACTGACAATCACCAATCAATCCAGGTATAAATAAATGGACCAGAAGAGGCTGTTCCTGTGACTTAATTTATTGTCAGAGACAATGATCTTGTTTATGAAAAAGATGACTAAAATTTTCTTAGTCTTAGTATATGACTAGTTTATAATTAATTATCTTTTTTAAAGAAAAGGAATTGATAAATCAGGGACAGCTGGTTAGTGGCACGGGGCCAAAGGAAGAGTACGACGCGGAGCAGCGGCAGGAGAAAGAGCAACAGTTGAGCCCCGTCTCAGTGCTGGACCTGGACCCCACTTTGGAGGGGGAGGGGGAGGGGGAGGGGGAGGAGGAGGAGGACCACCTGGAGGGACACGTGGACTCATACGAGCGAAGCCCGGCAATTGTGCAAAGTACGTTGCACTGATCCACCCTCCTATATACTTACTCCTAGTGCTAGCCTTTAACCTTTTATTTGTATTTTATTTTGAACCCACTCACTCACCCAATCACTCAACTTGTGATGCTTGTCTCTGCTCCAATAAAAAAGTTGCACACTTTTTGTTTTTTGTTTTTTGTTTTTGGGGGGCCAATTCTCTTTTGAATTCAAACCTGAGCGCTTGATTTTTTCACTGTGCATGCAGGAGCAAAGCAGCAGCTTATGCACCACCTTCGCAGGTTTCAGAGGTTGACCAGCTTGGATCCTATCGAGCTGGACCAGCTCTTGGCTGAGGAGGAACATGATCATGTTGATTATGATCACAATAGTTCAAACTCAAGGATCATGTTGCACACCCGTAGCGAACCTCCTCAAGTAATAACAATAGAAGAAGAAGAAGAAGCATGTTCATGTTCTCCTTCTTGCATCAAGAAGAGCCGGATGGACATAAAGAAGCTGACTATGGACCTAATTGATGAGGAGAAGAGCAAGGCATGCACAACAGAGAAGCTTGGCGAGGTGGAAGAACAACTGTTGTTGGAGAAGGTGCGCCAGAGATTTGAGGCTTGGAAAGAGGTTGAGTCTAACACTATTGACATGATGGTCAGCCTGGATCTCAGACGTGAGATACAAAGGTGGGACGGACGATGCAAGGAACAAATGCAAGAGATTGCAGCTTTAGTTGAAATTGCCATTTTTGAGCTGCTAATCTTTGAGCTCTCTGATGAGCTTACTAACTATGATCATCAATGTCATCAGCAGCAACAACTACTACTACTACAATTAGTCGCATAATGTTGGTCTTAATTACTTGATGATGCCCTTGTTTCAAATGGGCCATGCAGAGGTGACCTACTTCATGGTTAATTTTGTCTCACAAAAGATAGCAAGCAGTAGTATCCTAATACTTACCCTGTGAGTCAGTGAGGACCTGGATCCTTTGTGTGAGTACGTTGTCACATGGCTATCTGAAATTTTGCCGGTGTTACAGTAGGCCTGTAACAGAGGACTGCACTTAGCAGTAGTTGTGATTTCATGTACATTAATCATGGACATTTCTTCTTTCCCTAGTGAATGTTTTCTTGCGCCAAGTTCAGCCCCCCCGGGAACAACTTCTAATATAAGTTCAATTCCTCTGAACTTTTTACCGTGCTACGATGTCAGCAATCATGCTTCCTTGTGTGTGTGTGTGTGTGTGTGTATATATATATGTTTATTTTATTTTGAATTAAATATAGAAGAAGCTCAATAACATTTATTAGGTGAATAAGGCTCGTTAGAATGAAGTAAGTTTAGCTTTGCATTCATCTTGCTGCTTGGTTAAATCCCAAGTTTTCCATTGACCAGAGGCTTGTGGATCAAATGACAATGATTACATGGAATTCTATGTATAAAACAAATTAGGTTTTAAAAAAAAAAACCAGTGGTGATCACAAAAAAGAAACGTAACCGATCATATCCAAGGAGAGTAGTTATAAAAGAGAGTATTATCCAATTAAATTTCTGTGCAATTTGTTACTGAAGATGAGGATGAGTCCCAGTTCGAAACTAGTAATATGGAAAGTGTACATGAGTTAAATCTCCCCAGTGGGCTTGTTTCGGAGAAGATCATTTCCTTAAACAAGATGCAGAGGAATTGACCAGCAATCTGTGCAAATGGATGCAATACCCTGGTCTTGAGGAAACCTTTGTCTTGTGGACCATCTTCTTCTTTTCTTCTCCCTGCGGGCCATACATTCTCCTGCTAAATTTGGCAATATATTCACATAAAACTGGATTTGCACTAACTTAGGACAAGAGTCATGAACTGGATGACCAAGCAGCATTACTAGTATTTCTCTACTGCGTCTGTCTCTTTCCTTGGTAAATTAGTTTTACAAGTTTGCATTTTGTGTAGAATTGTCAAAATTGATTTTGTAAAAAATAAAATGAATAAATTACGTTTAACAAAAGAGATACATGAAGAGAACAGTTCAACAACAAAAAAGCTTCTTCTCTAGCAGTGGAAGTTTAACAAAGAACTGGACTTTAACACCAATAACAATAGGAGATAGCAGAGAACAGGAGAACGCACTGGAAGGATACATGTCATAGTAACCTCCCTAAGGTGGACTTCAAACTCCAAATAACTAATTTGATTCTCATACTTGCAGAGTGTGAAATCAACCATCTTTTTATTCTCATATACAACTTAGAAACCACTCGAGAAAATTTGCTAATTAATCAATCAATTTAAAAAGACCAGCAATGATCATCATCAGCAGATGAACATTGAGGAAGCCATTATTGCTGTCTGGCTTGCCATGCGGTGCTACACGTGCCTTATGACTGGTTCTCAGTTGTGGTATTTATTGTAAAAGAAAAAAAAAAATCCATGTTTAAATTAATATTTTTAAAATAAAATAAAATAAAATAAAATAAAAACAGAAGGTCGATTTGGATTTTGGATGGACCGTAAACCCCACGCGGAGGAGGGAGACCAAGATCTTGTGACGACTTAACTTCTCGCGAGAGAAGTCGACCCCCAAAGTCTTGGGTTGGAATGGAAGTAAAAGGCCGACGCATGAGATGATGAACATGGTAACAGCACTTGTAAATCTCAATCTTATCTTCGAAACCGTTGAGTTCCAGTCTTTTATGTTTGTTTTCGGTGTAAAAATGTTTTCGCTTGTAATGATTTCAAGTATTTATTTTTATTATTTTTATTATATATTTTATTTTTGTGGTAATTGAATGTTAAATTGATCCGTGTGAGAGCAGTGCTGATTGATTGAGGTTCAAAGTGGGGATTTTGAGGGAGAGGGGGTTGTTCATTATGGGAGACTCGACGGAGATGACTATTGAGTATCTTCGTGCAAGATTGCTCTCTGAGAGATCCATTTCCAGGACTGCCAGACAGAGAGCTGATCAATTGGCCAAAAGGGTTTGTGTTAAATCTTCAACAATTTTTTTTTTTTTTTTTTTTTAATAAAGTGGATGAGCCATGATGATTTAATCTTCAACATCTTAGCTCTTCGTTTTCTGTTTATTTTTTAAAATAAGAAAAAGAAATTGTGTTGCTTCAAGATGTTCTTTTTTTTCTTTGACTGATTCGGTTGATGATTTTGGTAGGTTATGGAGTTGGAGGAACAGATGAGAGCTGTTACCATCCAGAGGAAAAAAGCTGAGAAGGCAGCTGCTGAGGTTCTTGCCATACTTGAATCTCAAGGTGCTGATGGCTTCTCCGAGGTCATTGATTCGAGCTCTGAGCATGCTGATGAGGATTGTGATGAATGGAAAGAGAAAGGTTGTGCGTATGATGGCAATGAGAATGAGAACTCCATAGTATTGATGACAAAGACAAGTGAGCAGGTGGATGGATTTTCAGGTTCAGAGGTTGAAGCTTCTGCCTCCTCAAAAGGCCCGAGCTTATCATGGAAAAGCCGTAGTAATAGTCCGAATTCTCGCCAGAAGTCAAGGTTTAAACAATCTAAACAAAGACAGAGACGGCCTAGTTTGCTGTCTAACAGCGAGTCCCTCCCAAAGCATCAATTGGGCAAGTCGTGCCGGAGGATCAAACCAAAGGAGATGGGGTGATTCTCTTAACGTTTGTTGTTGTTTTTTTTATCTTCCCCTATCTTATTATCAGAGAGCTAACTTTTACTCGGCTGTTTTTATTTTTATTTTTATTTTTATTGTCCCAGATCACCAGCAGACAATGAGGCGGGCAAGAGTCTTCTTGATGCTGAAGAACAGAGCGTGTCTACATTGTCTAGTAATCATTTTGATGACCAACCTGATGAAAATGGGGAAGCTTCAAGAGATGAGATTGACAGAAGCCCTCCTCCTTATAATGAAATTAACATGACTAATGATGGTCTTCCTTTAAATGATCATGATGAAGATGAAGAAATGAAGAGAGTTCTACAGCAGCAGGAGCAGCTTATTGATCAGTTCCAAGCAGAGGAAAATGCTCAGAGAGAATGGGAAGAGAAGTATAATGAGAACAAAAGCTCCATGCTGGTATGCACATCTTTAATGCCATTAATTAATCATTGCCTGTAGTGTAATCATTTTTTCCTTCCTATCTCAATTATTGAAGCTTAGAATCCTTATGAATTCACTTAGGGTTATACTTCAATTATGCAAGAAAGGAATTCTTCAAATGAGAAAGGTGAGAGTAAATCCCACCCACAAGAGAATTTTCTCTCATGTTGAATATTGTATAGATATGCAACTTTCTCAACTCTGAAAATTGTAGCTATACAATTTCCTATCGCCTGGCAAGCACACCATGTCGGCTTTTGTGAACTATTTGATCTCATGAAGTAGGCATCTTGCATGTTCATTTTAAGTTCCTTTTTCCTGTCATGAAGTAGTCATTTTAGACAAGGTTGTTCATGGCGATGATGTAGTTTTATTACCGTGAGAAATTAAAAAAGAAGTGTTGATCTCATCTCCTTTGGATGGAAAATTAGTTATTTATGTTAGTAGGTAACCAGATATTACCAAAGAGTTTACTTGCAACTTATTTTACTACTAGGACAAATAAACTCGGTCAAAGTTCAAGTGTCACATCCCTCATGAATCCTTCTTAAATTCTGATTATCAAAATACTTGCATCAATTTCTTGTAGGATATGTCATCAAACTCACTCAAACTGTTATTTAGATTTACCCAAGGTGGCAATTCACTGGTAAATCTTGTTAGAAGAGTTAGACCAGAATGCTTTAATTTCTCACTGCAACACTCAGTCAGACTGTTACGTCTTATAACCCCGTCTGTCTGCGCAATTCTCATATGCTAGCAAAAGAAACAAATCCTGATTACCATCTTATTGCTGCAAATAGTACAGATGATCAAAAGTTGTTTTCATTCCCAGTCATTGGTCAAATGATCAAATGATCTACCAATCTATATTTTTGGATACCTAGCTAGCTCTAAATTGATATTGACTTTGGTTCTGATTGTTTATCTATGTTTTCTTCTTTTTCCTTATTTAGTAGCTTTTCACTCTTCTTGACTAACCGGTTTGCTTGCATCACTTTTAAAATATAGAGCGTTTGTGAGGTCAAGAACCAGCTTACTGCAGTTCAAACCAGGAGTTATCTGGGGCAAAACACCAAGCTTCCCAACTCTAATTCAGACTTCCAAAATGTGGAAAAAATGAGTGATCAGCAAATTTCAAGTGGTGGACAACCAATTGCTCAGATCCCTAATATAACCATGCCTAACGACAAGAAACCCCAAGGTAATATTCATGAAAATAATGCTAGCAACCATCAGGTGCTTGCCCCAAGGCATTCAAATGGCTTTGGTCCTAATGAGCTGACAGTAAATCCACCCGGGAGTACTTTCACCGATCCTGAGCTGTTCAAGCCATCAAAGCACCATGACATGCTGGTGGGCAGGGATGGAACAAGTATGCAAGAATTTGCATTCCCAACAGAAGTGAGATTTGATGCCAGAACTGGGAAAAAGGATCTTGCATTGTATTTTGATAAATCAGACTCTAGTTCACACAGCAATCCAAATTCAAAGCATGCTCAGGGATTCATCGAAAGCACTTCTAGCTGGAGCCCATCATCTGATCATTCCACTGCTAAATTAACTCCAGGGGGATCTTCAGAAATGCAAAGGCGATCACCTCAAACAGCACTAAACAATTTAGGCAGTGTATTGAGCGCCCTAAAGATTGCTAAGGCATCACTAAAGCAACAGCTGAATGCTTCTTCTTCCCCAAGCGGAGGCACATTAGCAATAGCTGCACCGACCTACACTCGGGTTCAGGCAGTAACTTTGGACGTCCCTAATGGGGCGGCAGGGCTTTTTAGATTGCCCACAGATTCATTTCCACAAGATAATTTACCCAGGCAAAGATTCTATGATTCACCATTACATTTACCATCCAGTCATGCTGACATCGAGTATGCTCCCAGTGCCAATGGTTACCCTTACCGGAGCTCCGCATACATTGAAACAGAACCTAGAGTTTCAGTCGGGAAGCAGTTATATGATCCTTACCTCACTTCCAGCACAATATATTCTAGTTCCAGTCGGTATTCTCTTCCCTTCTCAGACTCCTCGAGAGAGGGGTCACCCTACGGAGTTTCAAGGCCTTATCTGGAAACAAGGAATCAGACGTCTAGGAGAGACCCTTATGTGTACCATGCTGAGAGTGCTCAGTTTAATTCGAAGAGGCTGTAGGCTTTAGCAGTGCCTTGATGCCAAGCTGCGCTGAGTGAGATTTTCTTTGCTTTGGTTTGCTTAATTATTTTGTATATCAAGTATTAATTTGTCATGAGATGGTTCAATAATGATTAATAGTGAATATGTTACAGCGCATTCTGTAATGTATGGGCCATTCTCTAGTTTTTGCTATGATGATTTCAATCAAGACTGTTCTGCTCTGTTCAAGAAATTATGGTGGTCTGTTTTGCTCTGCTGATGTGGTCTGGATGTGGACATGGACAAAGTTCTACGCGCGGATGGGTCACTTGCCCATTTGCCTTCTTTTAAAGGCATGGGATCATGGTTTATATGGATCTCAGCAGGCTGTGTGCTGACTTTCACAAAGGCAGGGCTAATCCAACCAGGCACACATTTGCCCTCATTCCAAATTCCAATCCCAAGAAAGACGGATTGAATAGGCAGAAGAAACTCATGTGAATAATTTGATCAATGTTTGATTTTGTCATAGATTGCATCTGGGGAGGTGCTGCATTATTATGTGATTGATCAAAGAGTAAAATAATGCTGCATTCTTATGTGAATAAAGAACAGGGTCCATAGTATTCATATTAAATGCCAAAATTATTTATGTGCTTCGATTTACCAGGACCAAGTCCCACATAGTTGTTGGGGTGCAGCTGGTGGGAATTCATTGACTTCATAAATATATATACATAGGCCCAATAATTGGCTCCTTGTATACTCTACTGTAACAGGGCCCAGAAGATGGTTTCACCTATGTCCCATGGTTACCTATGAAGTCGCATATGCATTCATTAATTCACTCAAATAGACGTCATTAATCCTCACAAAATAATCAAAACAACACACTGGTATCAATTAGCCCCATAATCTCACACTGCAACTTTATTCAGCCAAGAAATCACGAAATAACAGACATAACCTTAATAAAAACATGACGGAAGACTAGTAAAGAAGAAAATGAAAACAGGGACTCAAAGCAAGCAAGCAAGAAAGCAATTGCGTGTATAAGAACACATATCTAGCTCCAAGAGCAAGCACTCATATATATATATATATATATATATATATATATATATATATCGACGCACTAGTATCGGCGAACGTTGTTGCCGGCGACCCGGCCATAGTTGTCATGACCACCATAATTATCGGTGCCCACACCGACGCCTCCACGGCCACCTTGGACGTTGTTGTTATAGACATCCATGTAATTATCTCTTCCGGCCCCGTTCCTCATGCCTATGTCCACATTTCCAACCGCATCATCAACGTTGTTGTGGAACACGCGACCACGGTTATCTTGACCAGCATAGTTGCCACCACCAACACGGACTTGGTTGCCGTAGTCTCCACCCCTCACGTTGTTCCTGAACACATCCATATAATTATCACGCCCGCCGTAGTTCCCGCCGGCGATCTCAACGTCGGCATTGGCGCCGTAGATTCCGTTCTCGAAGACACGACCGCGGTTGTCGCGTCCGGCGCCATTGCCAACGGCGATGTGCGCCCTCCCACGGCCGCCAATAACATCGTTGTTGACCACGTCCATTGCGAAGTCTTGGCCTGCATAGTTGCCTACTCCGATGCGCGTGTCTCCAGCGTTAGGACAGCTAGGGACACCGCATGGACGGGCGGGGCGACAGGATGGCATGCATCGGGTTACCACCACGTAGGGGCAGCCAACGACGCAGCATGGGCGGGGAGGACAGCAACTTGGCAGGCACCTATTCTGCTGAGCCAACAGTGAAGACCATATGTGATTAGACAATTAGAAGAGCGAGCGAGTATGTTGTACCATCATGCATAAATGTACGATCAGTTGTAAGCATTAATATCATAAAATTAAGCAAACAGAATTTCAGTCACCATTCTTTTTTGCAAGTATGCAAGATAAGACTGTGTGTGTGTGTGTGTGTGAGAGAGAGAGAGAGAGAGAGAGAGAGAGAGAGAGAGAGTGAAGGTGTGGCTCACCATTTTGTTGATGTGTTCGGTGAAAGAAGGGATGGAAATATAATGTAGAACTGGGACTTTTGGAGAAGGTTTGTTGTGGGACTTGATGGTGCTTCTGGCAGGGAATAGAGTGGTGGCCTTTTATATTCAAAGGCATTGAAATGGTCAATGGGTTGGTCGTATTTGAAAAACATTGCAAATGTGGCTCACCATTCATGGAGTCTTTTTATATTATAGAAACGAAAAGAAGAATGGGGTAGTCATTCTTTATGTTTTGGTCCAGATCAGAAGAAACCGACCCACACGTTTGTTTTACACTGAAAGAATATATGTATATATTAAGAAAGGGCCCCGTATGTTTCTACTAAATCTTGAGCGGATAAGTTCCACTGCACAGTGAACCGAGTTTGCGTTTTTTGAGAAACAAATTAACTTACCTAAGAAGTCTGTACTATCTTTTAATTTCTTAATGACTAAGGTCTTTCTTTACAAAATATTTTAAAAAAATAAAGGTCTTTATTTAGTGTTTTTAGTCCGGTGAACAACAATTAATACTTTACTAAATCATCAGCACCACCAGCACCTCCACCTCCACCTCCTTCTCTGTTTTTGCTGAGAAGACCAGAGGCGAGTCCAGTCCAGTTTGGTAACTAATGGTGAGTTTTTCTTCTATTTTATTTTGCAAAATAAGAAAAGGCTTTCGTCATGTCTGATTTTTCTATTTTTGTGGCATGGCTGATGGCGTGTTATATGGCTGCACGCATCCAGGGAGCCTGCGATCCATCCTGCAGTGAGCGCCATCCTTGTGGAGTACTGGGTTGCCCCAGCACTACCTTCATAGAGGCACCAACTGTAATTGAACCCCAAACCGGATCTTTGCTTCCAAGTGGAACTACTGGCGCACTGGAGGAGACATCTCCACTAAGAACGGCGGCTGATGAGTCCCATGTAACCAATCTACAGATTCTCTACAGTTGTTTCTCTCTCTCTCTCTCTCTCTCCCCCCCCATGTCATAGAAACTTTCTTTTCTATATATCAAACTCTTAACTCGTTCTTTTCTAGCCGCTAGGACAGCATCCAAGCGCTCCGGTGCTTCCGGACGAGGCCACCACACCAACACCACTGCCGCCGCCGCCTTCGCCACCTATGATGGCAGCTCCCATGGCCTATCAGGAGCAACCCATTCCACCACGCCAATTCTTGGGGGAGAGTTCAGCCCCTCCACCACCACCACCTCAAGGTCTGGATAATCATGAGGTACCAATCCAGAGGGTGGAATCCATGGATTACCCCCCTCCAGGCCACCGTCCATTTGGTGGAGAAGACGTGGGTCGCCGTGGCATGAGGCGGCCATTCCCTGGTCCTCACGGCCGGTGGTATGAGTACATCCCTTTGATATCCGACCTGGGGCGTTACAAGTGCCGCCAGTACTACCCAAACGATCCTTACTTGAACAACAGGCCTTGGTACCGGAGGGTGGAAACCTGGCATGGCCGTGACTCTGACAACTCTGTACCTCACCGTGCACGGAGGGCTCGAGACCGTGCACCCAGTTTCTGTCCCAATAATGTGGAGGACTCCTGCAACTACGTGCCCCCATTGAGGAGATGGAATAGTTACCCTGCTAGAGAGGCCGCCCCCTCATCCTCTGCACGCCAGAATCATGATGATCCGCAGGGAGGACCCAGTGATGGTCGTCAGCCTGCAGCTGGCGAAGGCACCCTCGTTCAGGATAACATTGTCATTGGTGATCCGACCAAGGTGAGGATTGGAGAAGGCAACCGTGGTGGCCGCTCTACTGGGGGTCGTGTCACTGGTAATGTAGTCATTCGCTAGACCAGACCGGACCGGACCGGACCGGACCAGGCCCAGATGGGACTGCGTTGCTTTGGAAGATATTTAATTTGTTATGGTAATAATGTTTTAGCACTTGTGAGTGGATGTGGATGAGTCTCGTTTTGTTGATGCTTCTCAGTATGGATGTATGCATGTTTTCCTTGAGTTCGCTTGTAAGTAATTGAAGTAGTAAGTTTGTAATAAAGAGGATCAGTTTTTCAATGGAACAGATCTTTGTCCAAGTTTTTCTATGCACTTGTGTATTCATTTTGTTCACAAAAGCATGGGTTGTATGATATATATGTATACACACACATAGCAACCAAAAAATAATGGCCCGTAATTATGGTCGGACAAATTAGCACACTATGCCGAGCCAGGGAATTGGGCGAGATGTAAAGCAAGGAGGCTTAAGGATCTGGCCGAGGTGTGAGCCATTTATTTTATCTCCATCTTAAATTTCCATTTGAAGAATCCAGGCTAAATTCGGTGCGCCACTAGAATTGTGACTTTGACAACTTCCACACTCTGAAAAATCATAGAAATTCGTTATCAAAATGTATTTATGTCAAATAACTAATTTTTTTAAAATATCTATAATAATAACATTACATAATTAAAGAACATCATCAGAAATAAGGTTATGATCAACCGAGATTTAGTGGAGAAGTAACCAAGTCGACCGAAAGAATTCGGATATATAATTATGGGCATATATATATATATATATATATGGAATTGAACATTCGTGCTTTAATTTCCGGTTCTCTTTATTTGATACTGGCGTAGTGATATTCCTGCACAAAATGAAGATGAAGATGAAGACATTGGCCAAGATGCCAATGTCACCATCACCCAACTAAAACAGAGTCACTAAAACGACGTGGTTGCTCCAAGCCAAATATTTTTTGCTGAATTTTCTTTATTAATTATTATTATTATTATTATTATTATTAAAAAAGCATATCTCAATAGCTGTTGAGATGGGATATGTCAAACAAATTAACCTAATTACGTATAGCTGATTATTTTATCACTGAAAGACAAAGTACTAGTGTGATTTATTCTCACATTTTGGTCATAATATATTTAGAATTTTGTCATGCGTAAACCTTTCACACTAGGCCAAATTTCAGATCTCAACAAAATAGGATGTAAACCAAAGTAAACTAAGCTTAAATTTCTTGTATATGCTAACGACTTACAACAACTTGGTCTTTGTTTATTAGAAATATTGCAGGGCAGCAGTTATCACAGTTTTAGACCGAAGAAGAGTCACGGTGATCGCCTCGGTGGGCCTGTCCTTGTTGCTTTCCTTCAACGTGCATGTATTATGGAATATACAAAGACTTAACCCGGTCCACACTCTCATTAAATTTTCAACTAGTCTTTGTTTATTCGAGATTGAGTACAAGGTGCAGAAAAACTCGGATGAAGGAGTACTTTAAACGAATGCATAGTTTTACCAGTAATTACTCTCTTAATTATAGAGATATTTCTAATTTATAGTTCCTCATCAACTATATATATATATTATATATCCTATCCAACGCACACAACTTGTGTCTCATCCTGTTAACGTCGCTAGCTGAAGCATGGCATGGAGGCCGGACAGAGCTCGCCAGCCACCTCGTCAAATGGATTCTGATCCAAGGCCTTTTGCCAGCAGGGCGGGTGTTGGCCGTGGCGCTGCTTCCGGTGTTGGTGCTCGCCACTCCCCTCCAAGTCCCAGACATGCACCCGAGAGTCATGATGAGTTCGCTGGGTATCCACCGGGCGGTGGGGAAGGCCGACGGAATGATTTTGCCATCCGTGCAGGGCCAAGAAATGGCAGAGGCCAAGGTCAAGGTCGTGGGAGGGGTGCTCCTCCTCGTTGGCCTCGCTGGACACCAGCAGCTTCCAACCCAATCGATGACGATGACGACAGCTCATCATCGTCGTCCGATGATGAGCCTGAATTCAGAGACATGCATATCGTGATTGACCACAATAGGATTATGAATGCTGAAGGCGCCGACATTGTCACAGGCCAACGTGCCAGGAGGGATCTCAGTGTTACTATAACCGACAATGTCATCGGAAGTTGATTAATTAGTTGAGCACTAATTAAATGCCAGCCTTGGTCCTCTCCGTTGTATTAATTCCATGTCCCTATGTTACAATTCTATTTTATTTTTGTGGATGTTGTTTTTAATTTATCAGATGAAGAATAATGTTCTACGCCTTGAGGGACAGATAACTACCATAATTTTGATGATTGGATTGCATGAGTTATGGTAGTAACTGGTAAGTGCTTATTATTATTATTATTATTATTATTATTATTATTATTATTATTATTATTATTTGTTGTTGTTGTTGTACCCTGTTTGAGTTATTCAAATGTGAGATGGTTGATCCGTTAACCTCTCATTCATTAAAAAACAAATACCATCTTTTTAATGTGAAAGGTGGTACAAAAACTAATTATTATCAATACCAATTTGTATAAAAAATAAGAAAAACACACCACTTATGCCATTTTCACAATTAACAGAGAATTATTTTTCTAAATAATGAATAGGATAGGGCTATTCCTTCTCTGTCATTATAAATGTCTATTTCTATAATTTTTTTCTAATTTTTTTTTTCATATTTTAAATTATCTATCTACACACATAATTTAAGAGCTAATTTTAAAATTTTTGTTTTATAAACTTCATTAAATTCACTATTTTCCAAATAGGTAAAATGGTAGTGGTAAGCTAAATGTGCATAAAATTCTTGGTTTTAATTATTTTTTTTTACATTTCATAAAATGGTTAAAAGCTATTTCAAAAAAAAAAAAAAAAACTTACAAACAAATTCACAGGCTCGTTTTATTTTAATGAACAAGGTTTGTAAAATTTTATTAGAAAACAAATAGATAAACTCCAACAGTGCAAACCATCAAACCAAACTTCTTCAAGTTGACAAACCAGAATTTTGCAAAACTCTAAAAAAAAAGCGCGCACACACAGACAAAATAATAGTTTGGAAGGGATCAATCCAGTTAAACAGTTGTCAAAGGCACTTAATTATGCTTAGCTGATTGTTTAATTTCTCACCATTTATCAGCGAGTGCAGGCATGCTGCTGAAGTGAGAAAGAATAAAGGTTGCCACCGAAAGACAATTTGATGGTGTGATATATTCTCGCCATGATTTGACGGCTTCTTTCTTTTGTTGTTTCCTTTTTTTTTTTTTCCAAGATTTTGTTGTTGTTTTCTTTTGGTCATATTGTATTCGAAATTATGTCCTGGGAAAGCCTCACGAAACCCCTTTTGAAAAGGTAGTGATGCTAAATTCCTTTATACTCTAAAAAAACAAAGATAAGACTTTATCGGCAACCAAGATGGTCTTTGTTTATTCGAAAATGGGGCATCGAATTCCAAGGCAAAACAATGCCATATCTGTCACTTCACCCTTCCCAAGTTGCAAAATTTTTCGCATGTGGTATAAGGGTATATGGGGCATGCAGGATAAGGTCCATAAGGATATAATGGAATATAAAACGACTTGGCCCGGTCTACTCGCTCTGAATATCAACTATCAAGGTAGTCTTTGTTCATCGGACTGTCGGAGGAGATATAGACGTACAAAGTGGGTGGTGGAGTTTGATCATCAAATAGTACAGCAAATTATACTTGGCGCAATAATTACTCTCATACCGGGATATCCGTCTGGTCGCTGCTGAATAACGTCGCTGATCAAGTATGGCACCGAAACTAGGCCGAGCTCATCAACCACCTCCTCAAATGGATTCTGATCCTGATGATTCCGATCCAAGGTTTTTCGCCAGGCCGGGTGTTCGTCGTGCTGGTGCTCGTCACCCCCCTCACAGACATGCAACCGAGAGTTATGAGTTCCCTAGGTATTTACCTGGTGGCCATGGTCGCCGGAATGACTTCTTCCATGAAGGTCCAAGCACCGAGGCTCAAGGGCGCCGTGGACGGGTTGCTCCTCCTCGTCGGCCTCGTTGGACGCCTGCTCACCAAGTCGATAACGATGACGACTCCTCGTCCTCGTCCTCATCCTCATCCTCATCCTCATCCTCATCCTCATCGTCCGACGACGAGCCTGAATTCAGGGACATGGATATCGTGATCGACCGAAACAGGATCATGAATGCCAACGGGGCTAAGATCGTCACAGGCCTTCGTGTTAAGAGAGATCTCAGGGTTCGTATAAGCAACAATAAGATCGGAAGTTAAACAAGCATCGCTACACTACCTGCTTAATTAATTGGTCCTTCCCTACGTGCTAGTTACTTTTCCTTATGTTACTTTTTCGTTATATATATATATATATATATATATATATATATATATATATATATATATATATATATATGTTGTTATTATCAAATGAATAATAATGCAATTATAATCAGAATCCATATAACAAACATGAATCAGCGGAGATCTCAACATTCTTTTCCACACCGCTATTGAATCGGTGGAGCGCTTTTACTTGTGTAATTTTGCTGTGTGTATGGGATTTTTTGTCACGGGTTTAGCCTCTATGACCTCCCTACCTCCTTTGATGATATATATTTCGGGTTTTGGATGTTGCGTAAGTAGGAGCCTCAGTGTGGATTTGGCAATTCATCCAACACCTGGTGTGCAGTCCCACAACAACGCACAACCAAACAGCTTAAATAAAAGGAAACCAAAGAGAATACAAGCACAATCAAAGGAGAACACCAAAATCTAACGTAATTCGACAAAATCTAGCTTACATCCATATAAGGGGAAGAAAAAAAGGTTTAGAAGAGTAATAACAAGGGCTTCACCCAAACGCGTTGAGATCTAGGATTGCCTCCTCTTCCTTTCTGATCACCTTCTGATTTTTCCTCTTTTCTCTTCTCTCTAATTCAGAGCCTCACACTCTTTCTTCTTTAAAGCCATAGAGGAAATCTGGAATGTTAAATTATAGATATCAAGATTTGGCTTCAGAATTTCAGACACAACCAGGGTATCATAGATCTCATGCTTACTGTTTAAAGTATTGTTCATGATATTGTTGTTCACAGTACTGTAGATTGTCCTCGGCACAAGTGTGGACCAATCTTTTTTTTTTTTGGTCTGGAGGAGCTCAAAGAGCTAACTACACTTTAAAAAAGACCAAACAGTCAAAACGTAAGACCGGCTAGATTAGCCACATCTTCCAGCCAACGAGGTCGATCAATCCCTCTATGAAAAAAAGAAACTCCTGGATTCCTACTGGCAGACTTGGCGAGCAAATCAGCAACATCATTCAATTCTCTAGGACAGTATAGTAGATCCATTCTGTTATCCTGCTGCAACATGCTTCTAATACTTTGAATTTCTTCATGGTTGTTCCCTCTAAGATTTGAATTCTGATCTTCCAGTGCTTCCAGGGCAAGGATACAGTAAGTGTAGATTCGTTCTGGTTTCCATCCTCTTTCTTGACATTGTTCAATAGCCATCTTCATTGCCATAAGTTCTGCATGCATAGCTGACTCAGCCACCAAATTTTTCATCCCTGCTAGCAATATTGTCTTGCATCCCCTGATTACAATGAACCCTGCACCACCCAAATTAGAGGTATTTACCCATGAGGAATCAGAGAACACTGTTAATTGATTCTCAAACATAGAGTATAAGAGATACTCCCTGATTCTTTTTCTGATTTTATGAAAATAGTCCCAAGTGACTTGTAGTGCATTTGTAAAAATCTGATGTGGATGAAGCCTCTTGCCATTGAAAACTAAATCACATCTAGCCTTCCAGATACTCCACGCACACGTTGCAATCAATGCTTTGAGGAATTTTGTTCTAGTCTGCCCCTGACTTCCCTCATTTGTAAGCCATAGCCCTTCCAGTAAATTCCCAAATGTAGTACAATTGACCCCAGTATATAAGGATATTAAGTGCCAGCATCTCGCTAGTCAATCCGCATTCATTGATAATATGATCTAGTGTTTCCCGCAAAGACCACAAAAAGGACAAAAAGCTTGTGGACCAATGTTAAGATTATAGAGATATTGGTGGCAATGGGCAATTTCCATAGTTTACTCCAACCATTCCAAAGCATTGCTCCCCCAAAGGAGTAGCACTATTTAAGTGTCTGTAAATAGTGTTGGAGAGTTTTTTATTACATGGTTGGTCATTCCAAGACCAAATATTGGGATTTCCAGAATTGAACCTGAGCCTATGAAGCATATCCCAATTGAGATTTTTCCCAAAGATACTTTCAATTGCATTTGTGTTTAAGCCATTCCCATCAAGCACATCTGTCATGCCAATATTACCATCCAGAATATTCATATTAATAAAAGTAGGCTTCAAAGCAATTGGCACATCATAAATCCAAGGATGGTCAAAAAAATTAGTTACTTCAGGATTACAAATACTAAGGTGGATGCTATGCTTGAAAGATTGAGCTGTTTTACTGAGCATTTTGAAAAACCAAGACATTTTGCTCCTAATGGACTGTCCCCAAGGGTTCAGCTCACCATATTTGAGCCGAGTAATATGCACCCAAATTTTATTATCATGGTTCATCACAAAGAAAGATGTTTTTAGTCATAAGAGCATCTTTAGCATATCTCAAATTCCTAATACCAAGCCCCCTCGGCTTTATCCAAGTGTAGTATTGCTCCAATTCATGGAATGAAAAACGCCACCAGTTGAACCATTACCCCAAAGAAATTTCCTAGCTAATTTAGATATAGAATCCAGGGTTGTATCAGGGACTGGATAGCAGGAAAGAGCATACACAGGGATAGACATAATGGAGCTATTGACTAGAATTGCCTTTCCAGCTAAAGAAATAGAAGGGGCATTCCAAGCGTTCAAGCTAAGTTGAGTTCTATCAATTAGGTTTTGGAAATGATGGACAGACAACCTTTTCGGAGAGATTAAAGCTCCTAAGTATTTAAAGGGGAAAACACCAGAATTCATTTGAAGAATTGCTTCAATTCTAGCCTTAATTTTTTTGTTGCACCAGCTGGGAAGGTAAATTGCAGATTTGGAAAAGTTAATCTGTTGACCCGTAAGATTTTTGTAAAAATCAAAGCTAAGTCTGCAATTCCTGGCCACACTCCTGGTTGCAATAGAGATAATCACTAAATCATCCGCAAACATAAGATGATTAAAATTATTGGTCAACCTGTTGTCAAACCCCGGAATTAAATTCTGATGCAGAGTGAAATTCAAGATGGCTGAGAGATTCTAAGATACCAAAAAAAAAAGAAAAGGTGACAAAGGATCCCCTTGTCTTACTCCTCTTTGGCTCCCAATCCAATGAGATATTTGCCCATTAATGATAAAAGCAAAAGTAGCTGAAGTAATACAAGACTGAATCCATAAGATCCAAATTTCAGAAAATTTCATAATCCTAAGGGTGGCAAGAATAGCATTCCACTCCAGGGCATCATATGCCTTTTCAACATCTATTTTAAGCAACATCCTAGGGGGGGCTTGGTTATCAAATTCCAAGGAGTGCACAATTTCTTGTAAAGCAATGATATTATCAAAGGTAGATTTCCCAGCTAAAAAACCACTTTGCTCAGGCCCAATCAACTTATGCGAAACAAGTTTCAGGCGATTTGTTAACAATTTTGAAATGATCTTATAGCAGACATTGCATAAGGAGATTGGTCTATAGTCACTGACTTTGCTCGGGGACTCCTTTTTGGGAACTAGAACTACAAAAGTTCTACCCCAAGATCTAGGGAGCTTAGCTGTTTGGAAGAAATGATCAATTGCTTCACAAAGAGGCTTATGAACAATCTCCCAGTAAAACAAAAAAAATTCAACATTTAAGCCATCAGGACCAGGACTCTTCCCTTTAGGCATTGATTTGATAGTTCTATAAATTTCCTGAGGGGTCACAGGTCTAATGAGCATATTGCTATCCATCTCATCTAAGTAGGGAAGATCATTAGGAAGTCTGTTAATTAAATCAGGGACAGAAATGTTATTAGAAGAAGTCCAAAGTTTAGTATAAAAATCAGAGAACTCAGCAGCAATTGAGTGAAAATCAGTATGCAGGTTACCATGGTCATCAGTAACAGCGGAAATTTTATTTCTATGATGCCTGGTCTTAGCATGATTATGGAAAAACTTAGTATTAAAGTCCCCATGCTGAATCCAGAGCATCTTAGCTCTTTGGGCCCATCTAATAGCATTTTGCCTTAAAAGTGCAGAATGTTTATTATATAGGCCCCTAATGACACTATTATAATTCTCAGAATAAGCAGGAGAAGCTTCAAGAGTCTCAATTTCAAAAATTTCATTTTCAACACTAGCAATGGCAGTGTCCAAAGGAGTTAAATCAGAAGATTTCCAAGCAATCAGATTATGTCTGGTACGGGCAGTTAAATGACTAAAAGCATGCATAGGGGAGCCATTAGACTTGTAATTCCAGGCTTTAAACACATTCTGATGACACCCCTCATAATCTAGCCAAAAATTATCAAAACGAAACACAGTTCTCTTATTGCCCCTCAGAAAATAATTACAAGAAAGAATCAAAGGGGAATGATCAGAAGCAGTCCTAGGCAGGTGCCTGTTGTAGTACTTCTCAAAATTAGATAAATAAGCATTATTGGCCAAAAAACGATCCAACCGAGCCCATCTCCTAGCTAACCCCCCTTGATTATTGCACCAAGTGAAGGGGGTACCATGATAGCCAAGATCTAAGAGCTGGTTTAACGAAACAAAATCCAGGAAATGCTTAGACTTAACCTTGTAGTGATCAAAACTACCTCCCTTATGCTCAGACTCATTTAAAATGGCATTAAAGTCTCCCATGAGAATCCAAGGGAGGTTAAGCATAGAGATAACAGATAAATGATGCCAAACATACCTTTGAATTTGAGCATTCTCGAGAATTATAAACTACGGTTAAAATCCATTCTTTAGGATAATTATCGAAATAACAAGATGAAGTGAATAATTATTAAGAGCTAGAGGAGTGACCTTGCCAACCGTCTTTTCCGTAACACTATGATGCCACCAGACATACCATTGGAAGGAATTGCATCCCACTCCCAATTTTTAGCAAACTTACTCGCAGAGCCGAGATGATCGATTGATATCCGCCCCGGTTTCAACCAAACAAACGAAATTAGGCTTAAGAGATCTCATGAGAGCTTTAATTCTAGTGATCTTTTCCGGGCTCGAGGAACCCCTACAATTCCAACACAAAAATTTAGTGATTTCGTTAAACATGATAAAATATAAAAGATGAGAAAAGTAACCAAGAATTGAAAAACCCCCAAATCAAGATCTCAGCCCCGATCTTCCGGTCCTTCTAATCGACCTTTTTCGGGCGGTTGTTGGGTTTCGGTTGCCTCGTCGTGCCGAGCTTCAAGCTTGGCTTCCTTTCCGAACCCGCACAAGTGGCATCTCATCATCAAATAACTCACCTGGGGGTGTATCACCTGAGCAATCTTCCTCATGAATCAAATGTTGGTTATTGTCCCTTCGGGTGGCTGATCTCAGGGTCTGGGACACTCGATCAACCAGGTGATCGTGTGCCTCCGTCATGCTAACATCACCTTGCATCTTGTCCAACGACGTGATAAGCCTAGTCTCCAAGCAAGATACTGGATCCTCCGTCGCGCCGTCAACCCTAACTCTCTCCATCTTGTCACCAACGGCCGGGGGCTGTCCCAAAGCCATCGATGAGGATTAGGGTCTTGGATCGGCTTAGGGCTTAATCCTTTAACAGGTTCCTCTTCAATAGGCCTTGCCTCGTGATAGTAACCTCGCGCCTCCCGAGGACCCTCCCATCTCCCGCCACGTCGATTCCCAGTGTCACCACGTGAAGATCTCTCACCACTGGAATTATCCACGTGGCGTTGACCCCTCCCTGTTGACTCATCTTGCTTCCGAGAACCCAAGTTGGTCCTTCGTCCCCCTCCTCGGCCTCGACCTCGCCGGGGGCCAACAAGAAGCCAAGTCCCAAATCCATCGTCAGTCTCCAAAGAAGGTTCTGAATCCTTTGACGGCTGTATAGGGTCATTGTCTGGCTTTGTTTGCTCTTGATCAATTAGCATTTCTTGGTTTCTGATTCCCCCTTCTCCCTCCTCTAAAGTGTCTTTCTTTGTCCCACCATCAGGCAGGACAGATGAGACAGAGCAGTCAGCTATAGCATGCCCAACCCGGCCACACTTAAAACAGAACGATGGTAGCTTCTCATACAGGATTGCTACTAAGGTTTCATCATCCCCTTCTCCGATCCAAATTCCCCTTTGCAAAGGTTTTGACAGATCTATCTCGATACAGAGTCTAGCATATTTTGCTCGTCCAATGTTCAAGGTGGGGTTGTTAACATTCATTGTATGATCATCGATGCGTAGGACTGTCCCCAAAATGGAGCCCAGGCTTTCCAAAGTCTCCTCCTCCCAATACTCCACCGGTAGGTGGTGCAATTGGACCCAGACGGCCGCGGTGTTGAGTTTTTCGAAGGCAGGTTGGAAGTTCATCCTCCATGGAATGATCTGCAACACCATGCCATTCACTGTCCAGGGACCCTCCCACAGGAGCTTGTCCCCCATTTCCGCCGTCTGACAGCGAATATAGTAGAAGCCATTCGGTAAATCAGAAATTGAGAACTTACCAAGATCCCTCCATAGTCTCGAAAGGACTGAGCGAACTTGGTCCAACGGCAAGGCTTTCCCCAAGAACTTTCCATAGAGAACCCCCTGCATTCTGTCTTGGAGTCTCATGTGGAAGTCCCCATCTGGTTTGAATCTTTTATGTCGCAGGTTTTTCAGCCTTGCAAAGTTCACCGGCATGTTCACAGTTTCGTTCCCAAAGACCTTCTCTGATGGTTCCCCTGTTACTATTCGAGCCCAAGACTTCATGATCGGAGTCAAGGCGCTAGCCCTTGGTAAAGTACTCAGGTTGGGATGCTGAGCAAATCCCGTTGGTAGTCCACCCCCACCTGCCATTGCAAGTGGGGGAAGAGGAAATGTGAGAAGGATTCGAAGGAGGAACTTCCAGGGGGCGAGAGCTTAGAAGGCAAGAGCAGGCAATTATTATCTTTTTTGCTACACCTGCCTCAAGTGTGGACCAATATTTGGTCTGGTATAGGATTGGCTTCTAAGCACTACTGCCTCATCCATGAGTACTATAGGCTTCGTGGTTATTGTTCATGCCACTGTTAATCGCACTATACAAGAACATTATTACTATGAGGTTTAATCAAACCGTGGATCTCCCAAAAATTTTATCCAAAACGCTAGGTCTGTAACCACGGGTATTGTAAACCACGTAATTACTATACATGAAACTGTACATGGGTGTAAATTAGCTTGCGGTTGCTCTAAATGGCAAGGTTGGTAACTTTCGAAGTTCCCAAAGAGTCACTAGGGAGTTTTTCTCTCTTGCGTCGTGTAGCTAAGCCATTCGGTAATTGTATGTTTAATAACACTCCGTTCACGCTAAACTTGTAAAATTTTTTGATAAAAAAAAAACCCCCAAATACTCACTGTGTTAACTTTTATTTGTCATTTTTCAGAAAGTTTTTGATTTTTTTATTATCATTTTAAAAAACCGAGAGAGCATTATCTTTTTATTAAAATACTTAAAAGTCACAATTAAATTGTAACAGCGAGCATCTATTAATGACTTAAAAAGTCAGAACAACTTGGTCTTTGTTTATTAGAAATGCACGGCACGCAGCAGTTATCACACTGGAAGACAGAAGGGACGGTGATGGCGGCGGTGGCCTATCCTTGTTGCTTGCTTCTACGTGATGTATTATAGAATATATAAAGACTTAAGCCGGTCCACTCTCATCAAAATTTTAAATGGTCTTTGTTTATTGGAAATTGACTTCAAACGCAGGAAGACTTTGATGGAGGAGTTTGGACGAATGCAAAAGAATAGTTTAACCAGTAGTTACTCTCTTATTATGAGGCTTCCTTGTTAACTGTATAAAATATATGTGTACTACCCAACTCGCACAGTTTGCGTCTCATCCTGTTAAAGTTAGTGCCAATTAACGTCGCTGAAGCATGGCACGAAGGCCTGACCGAACTCGCCAACCACCTCATCAAATGGATTCTGATCCAAGGCCTTTTGCCAGGGCTGGTGTTGCTCGTGGTGCGGCTGCAGATGCTCGCCACCCCCCTCCCAGACACCCACCAGAGAGTTATGAATTCGCTGAGTATCCATCTGGTGGATATGGCCGCCGGAATGACTTCTTCCATGAAGGTTCAAGCACTGGGGGTCAAGGGCGTGGACGGGGCGCTCCTCCTCGTCGGCCTCCGTGGACGCCTGTGGATCAAGTCAATAACGATGATGACTCCTCGTCCTCATCCTCATCGGACGACGAGCCTGAATTCACGGACATGAATATCGTGATCGACGGGAACAGGATCATGAATGCCAATGGAGCTAAGCTCGTCACAGGCCTTCGTGTCAAGAGAGATCTCAAGGTTCGTATAAGCAACAATAAGATCGGAAGTTAAACAAGCGTCACCGCACTCCCTGCTTAATTTGTTGGTCCTTCTCTGCGTGCTACTCCATATATATATATATATATATATATATATTGTTCTGTATTATGGTTTTATGATCGTATGTATGTCTCTGTTGTTATTATCGAATGAATAATAAAAACTTCAGACCTTCAGTGCTGTCATATTAAAACTGATGGATGACTAGATAACACGATTGAGTAGATTAACCATGGAAGAAGAGCTACATATATATAAAAAGAACGAAAAAGTTACAGAAAGTTGTGTTAATTAATATCTGCGTCGATCTCCAAAAGGAAAGCTCCACCTTTCCCTGCCTCTGTGCATGGACCCTCCACGTATATCCTCTTCGTGGTTAGCATGGGGAGTTGATCTTATCCGGTTACCAGAAATGACAATCCGAGCATCACCACCGGACCGGTTGCCAACTCCAATTCTGACACTCCTCTGTCCCCCCCTGTTCATGTTCATGTAACTGCTCCCACAGGCATTAAAATCATCTTCTTCACCACGGGAGACATTAACCACTCTAATCCCAGAAACACGAAGAGTCAAATCCTCGTGTGCAGTGTTGCCAACTCCGAGTAAAACGTTGTCTCGTCCTCGCAAGACCTCATCCACTTGGATGTCCATGTTGATGTCCTCCGCAGAACTGTGGCCTACGGCGATCCTGACGTTGTCAGTGGACCATGAATATGGCTCTTCAAATCCGTCCGTACTATTGTTGACGCCCCCTCTCTGTGAGCTCGGCCCAGGTGAACCTGGCACGTTTGTTGACGGCGGTGGTGCGTTGGGACATCCGGCCGAGTAGCATGGCTGCCACGCTCGGCATGTACTCTGACAACCCTGTAAACAATCACAAAAGCAGAGTTGGTACGTTATGCGGAGTGGATGGTAACGAAGTACGTTTTTGCCTGAGGGAAGGAGCAGAGAACTAACCATGTCCTTCAGCGGATCTTAGTGAGACCTCGGAAATGTATGCCAAAGCACCACGGCGGACCTGCAGTAAGAACTTCGCAAAGGGAACCCAAGTAAATTTATTAAATAGACTCACGCGTGAAGGCTCCCATGGTTTGCCGTCACCAGTTACGACGAATTTGATGCTTACGGCTGGTTATATTAAATATGCAATGTATCAACATAATAACAATAATAAAATTAATGGGATTAATCATAAATATATTACCTGAGTTTACATCAAACCACCGTGTAAGATTTGAAGCTGGTTATGTTAAATATCCAATATTTTGTCTGTCTTTTGTGTTTGCTTACACCCCATCATCAAGAACGGTACATCTATATCGTTTTGGCATGATGGATGACTGAATGGTAAAACCTCTAGTTCCCGTGTCCAACTTTGTGTTGCATTAAACCACACTCTTAGGCTCCAATCTACTATCTAAACAAATTAGATGACAATGGGTATTTGTTCCTTGAGACCTCTATTTTCGAATTCATTGAACTCGGAGTTTTCTTTCCAATCATCTGTAGCAACTTGGACGACACAAAAGGGGACATGGTTTTTTCTTTATTGTTTTTTAAATGCAGAAATAGGTGCATGGTGGCTTTGCTTTTTTTTTTTTTTTTTTTTTTTGAAATAAATGGTGGCTTTGCTTTGGAAAATCATTTTTTTCAATTGGCTCACTTAGTTAGGATAATAAAATTCCTCCCTTTGATAATTTTGCCAAACAGAGGCTATCCACCACTAGATGCGTCCTTTTACCATGTCACAATGGAGATAATTGACCTATGGCATTATTTCAGGCAAAATTTTCATCTTATTAGTTTTCTAACCTCTTTGACGACGGTCTAGTCATTTTGGAGCTTCTATCTTACCCACCACTCAAGGAATATCTGGGACCGAATTGCTCCATTTCTCAGGTTTAGAGATGAGAAAAGACTCAAATTGGATGATGAGGGATTCAAATTGAAGAATATTGTCATACTATTCCTCTCACAAAGATTAGCCCCCCCTTTTTTTTAATTAAAAATAAATGATATAAAATAATAATGAAGGATATTTCAGGCTCAATGTCACAGGCAAATGATTCAAAGGTAGAGATCCTTTCAGTGGAGATAAGGATCAATATTCGGTTTAACAGCACTTTAAATGTTATTTCAAAGATTATATTCATCACTAACAAGATTATATTCATCATAAAAATTATGCTGCCAAGCAGGTGGGCTCTTTGAAAACTAAATAATTTAAAATGATTGTTTTTTTAATGCACATCAATTTTCATTAATGTATTCATATAATCATTAAGTTAAAATTATTTCAGCACTCTGTAAATCTTAAGTACGAATTCCAGGTTTGTTAAGTAACATAATATTATCACCGGAAGGCACATCTTTACATATTCCAGACTGGGACATCCACCTTATCAATTGAAGGTTGATTTGTTTTATTGTAATTTTCCTTTCTATAAAGCTACCACCATCTGTGAAGTTCTAATAAAGCTCTGTGTCATGTTGGATTCCATATGATTTTTTTAATCAACAAGATGGAATGAACTTCTCAATAGACGATCTCATATTGTTTGATGATTTTTTTTCATTGATCTGCAAGACTTAAGTACCTTTTTAAATGGGCCAATAGACTTCATGTGAATCACTTTATTTAAGCACCATCAAGATTATCACTGATCATTAGACTTCTCCCCTATGGGCAATTTTGAAGATATAGTTGATTTATAACAAACAATTTTTAGAAAAGCTCACCATCATCCATGCTTAATGAAGTGGTTGTTATTGAAGTAAAGAATTATTAGACATATAGCGCAATAGCACTCACTGAATTTAATGCAAAGAAAGCTTTGAACACAAGAGATGCTTTGGATCCAACGGATTAAATTTTATCCTCTTGTTTTCCAAGACCAGATTGTTTGTCAATTGATTAACTTTTCTAACATGGCTATCATGGTTGACTCCTGTTCTCCTGTGGTCACCCATCAAATTGTGAACGCTCCCTTTCACTTACTTTGGCTTCGGCATCAGTAGTTGCAAATGCAACCACCTTTCGTAATTGGTTACTCTGTTCTCCTTCCCACTCAAAAGCGAAAGTTTGAATTTAACCTTATTCATATTTCTTAACTTACCAGTATCAGATTAGTTTGATTCTACTTTCCATAATAAATGATTTTATTCTACAGAACAGAGTAACAAACCCGGGGATGTTAACTAACCAAGCTTGCTCAAGCTTTGCAGAGAATAATTAAGGGTTTATATATAATAAACACAAACATTTTGATCATGATGCAAGGAGGACATGTGTCCTCAAGTCGGATAACAAGCGAGTCGAAACACCAAACATTTGAATCATAATGCAGTAAAAAGAGCATATGTTCCATCTTATCCCGAGTGGGAAGTGGAATGAATTCCGTCACCAAATTGCCGTCCACTTTCAAACACCTATATAATCTTTGCCATGTTCTACAGCCGTGCTTCATACCATCCAAGGATTAGCTTACACTACCAATCTCAATCCGTTTCAAAATGGTAATGATCTTATTACTACCTTGGATTCTCTTCTGATATACCATGCCTAATATATATATATATATATATATATATATATCGTGCAGATATGGACGTTAGTTAGACATATGTATAATTAAGCAGGCATTTTGATTACTTTGTATCTTATATTGTATGTTGGCAGAGGTGCGCCTCATCATGCCGTTCCTACCGCCCATGTGGTTACACTGGATGTCCCTATACAGAGGACGTTATAATTGGATCGGACAACAATGCGTACGGAGACTACGACATGGACATAACTGACAACCATATTCTTGGCGGACGTGGGAAACTCCGGCTCGGTGTGGGGAACGACGCCTGGGGTGACAATCACGGCAGCATAAGAGACAACGATGTGTATAACGCCGACGGGGCTGTTGACATCGGCGTGGCAAACACTGCCGGGCGTAACAGCTATATGGAAATTTATCGGAACAAGGTGGATGGTAGCGTCCCCGGTGCTCGTGTTCGTATGGGAGTTGGTAATGATGCCTGTTACGATAACCGCATGAAAGTCATGCGTAACACTGTGAAGAACGCCACTGATGATGTGGACATTGGCGTGGGAAACAGAGCTGGAAGGCATAACAATATGCAGGTTTATGACAACGAGGTTCTCGGCGGAAACGGAAGGGTACGCATTGGAACCGGAAATACGGCCACCACCGATAACAACTCCAAGATTCGTGGCAACAAGGTTTATCGTTAACCACTCACGCTCAGCATCAACTAGTGTGTCTGCAGACGCAAAAATATATCTATATATAATAATACTAGCAACCTGCTGCTGCCTGTCATAAGCAGTACTCTATTTACTGGTTGTGTTCGCTGCTTTACTACTACGGTTTGTTGTATAAGAACACCTGTATTGTGTATGTCATGCGTGAAAGCTTGTCAGCTATATTTTATGATGGAATAATATGGCAGTATACATATATATTATATAAATGCTTTGCTTTGTGATGCCCTGTCCTCCACTGGTTGTTGGTCTTTGTTTATATATATATGGACCTGGACTACTTTATGTCTTTTCTTTTTTAATTATTTATTAAGGGAGCCGGTAAGGAAGTTCATTCCACCACCCGAGATGCATATAATGGTCGTCTAGCTTCAGAGAGGGCACTGACCTGAGACTTCCTGCTCTTCTTCCCCTCTTTTTGGCTTTCTCCTGAGCTTACAACAATGGTATTCTCTCTCTCTCTCTCTCTCTCTCTCTCTCCCTCTCTCTATTGTGGAACCAGGAGATCCATCATCTTGTAACCGGCCCAGGCCCATTTAAACCATATATGTTCTCTGGCCTTGTCTTGTTTTGTTTTCCAGGTTGGCGAAGTTGAGGCTCCAACATCTGTCCCAACGCCGGACGCCGACGACACAACAAGCTCTCCTCACCAACCAACCAACGACCACCTCGTTGCGGGAACCCTGCCAACTGGGGACACTCCTCTCCCCACTTACTTTCAGGTAGCTTTGGAGTTGATTGCTTACACAGCTCTTCCTGCCTATTTGTACGGACGATTTCAGATTCAAATGCCTTTTTCATTCTATTGACATCGAGTTGTAACCCTTGATTGATTGATTGATTTATTTATTTATTTATTTTGGAAAAATTCAGATACATGTTGTTGTTGATGATGCTTTTGCTAATTCATTTCATAAATGACCTCTATTGGTAGATGTTTGACATTTGATTTTAGCGAGGTTGTTAAAGAGATGATGAAAGACATGCTTCAAAGATAGAAAAAAAGCAATAACACCCATCCCGTTATAAACGAAAATAAATATCCAGATTTTTACTTCTGTTTTAGATTGGATGACAGCCACAGTTTTTTCTTCCTATTCATATATAATAGGTTCTCAGAAAACAATTTTTTCGTTTTCTCTTTTCAGAATGAACCAGATTTACTTCCACCTCCTGATGATACGACTGTTGAACCATTCATTTCTCTCTCAAAGATGCCTCCCCCATTTTGTGCTGTGTCTTCTGATCTCAGTTGCGGGGATAAAAATGACTACAATATTGAGATAGATCAAGCAACACCAATGCAAATTCACAAGGCTGATGGTATGGAAACAAGGATTTCCTGTGATGTAATAATAATTACGCACTGTTGGCTTAGTTTGAGATTAATGTTTTGAGCGTTCTTTTGGCAGGTGTTGTGTCATCAGAAGATAGCTTCTTTAGTTCTGGAATTTCAAGAGTACCTTTGTCTTCTGATCCAAACCATCAACCCGATGAAATTGAGGCAACGGCCATAGAAATTGGAGGGCCTCAATCAGCTGTTATAGATTTCCACACTCAGGTAACTACTACTGGAATAAGTTCAGCCTATCATTATCATGCTTCCTAGATACCTGTTTAATTGTGAGTCATTTTGTTTCATGTTGTACGTTGTGAGTGTCATAATGCTTTTCCTCAATGGATATGATATGCAAATCAGGTAAAGTGTTCTTTTGATGTAAAATTGAGGGTATGAGCCCGAGCTAGCTGAGGAGGCTGCTTGCACTTTTTTAATTCTAGTAGTTGGATTTAGAATCTTTGGTTTACTTAATGAACTTTAGATTTTGAATTTAGAATCTTTGATTTACAGAATGGACCAAACTAATCCATTCCTGGTAATGCTAGTGAGTTGTTCAGTATTCCCCCTAGGGTACTCTCTCTTGTGGTGCTGGGACTTCTCAGCCTGATCATGGAGAGTAACATAAAAATCATGATGAACGAACTCAACCAGTAGACATTGTATTTCCCGATAGAACTGAACCAAGTATTGGGTGCAAGGTAATTTAATACGAAGATTAGCTAGTCCTTCCCAAAATTTGTAAGATTCAAAGAATTGAAATCCTTTGCCAACTACTCCTTGAAAACACTTGGACCCATCTTTTACATGTGTTTAGTTTCAGTTACCAGGCCCAAAACTGTACATATAATGAAGTTCACACCACCGAACTTCTTACAATGACTGTCTACTTATAAAGCCAGAGAGGCTAGTCATCTAACTCTTTTTTCTCCCCTCCTCCCCCTTGATAACCTTTGGACCACGTCATATGTCATCTAGGGCTTTTAAGTTTCGAGGCTGTCCTGTTCCATTACTCATGGACAACATGCTCGCCGGCTTGTTTGTATGTTTTTTGTTGCTATGGTTCAGCCTGCCTATACAACGGAAAATTCCAGGTTGCCAAAGTCAAGGCCCCAGCATCTGCTGCAATGCCAGATGCTGATGAGACAACAAGCTTTCCTCACCAATCAAGCACCAACCAGCTTGCTGTGGTGCCTCTGCCAACTGGGGACACTCCTCTCCCACCTGACTTCCTGGTAACTCTTGTATGTAATTGCACAGCAGTTCTTCCTGTCCATTGGACAGAGAATTTGAGATTCTGTTGACTTCAAATTGATACCCTTGATTTCTGTTTTTGCCTTAGTTTTGAGATAAGGATGTTGGTGATGCTTGTGATGATCCATCTCATAAATGCTTTGCACTGATAGATGTTTTTTGCATTTTATTTTAGTGAGGTTGTTAAAGAGACAATGAGCATGCATGCTTCAAAATTAGAAAGCAAGAAACAACTCATCCAATTGAAAGCGGAAATAAATATTCAGCATGTGAGAACCATTTGACTGTTGATGTGCCTTTGAGAAGGAATCCATATTGCAAACGTGTATTTATATTTCAGAGTTAGATTGGATGACAACCCAATTTCTTCTTCCCACCAAATTATTTTTATGTCTTGTAATACTGAACAATTATTAATACAGTTTTCCTTTGCAATTCTACAAAAGTTTGTTTTCCCCTTTTCAGAATGAACCAGGTTTAATTGCACCTCCTAGTGGTACTGTTGGGCCTACCAATTCTCTCTCAGAAATGCTTATGTCCTGTGGTGGTGTGTCATCTGATCCCAGTGGTGTGGAGAAACATGACTATAATTTTGAGAAAGCCCAGAAAATGCCATCACAAATCCACAATCCTGATGGTATGGTAACAAGGATTTAGTGTGAGTTAAGAATAATTAGATACTGTTGGTCTAGTTTGAGCTGATGTTCATCCTTGTTGGTTGGTGTTGAGTAATCAGATAATACCTTCCGTGGTTCTGCAAGGTCGAGAATACCTTTGTCTTCTGATCCAGACCCTCAGAACAAGGGCATGGAGGAATCTGCCATAGGAGTTGGTGGGCTTCAATCGGCTGTTGTGAAACTCCAGATCCAGGTAACTACTGGAATTAATGTACTATCATAATGCTTTGTGAGTACCTTTTAAATTGTGGGTCATGTTGTTTCTTGTTGTGCGTTGTAATGTCATTTTGCTTTTCCTCAAATAGACATGATATGCTAATATGGTAAAGGTGTTCTTTTGACATAAAATTGAGGGCATAGGCCCGAGCTAGTTGAGGAAGTTGCTTGTCAATTTTTTAGGCTAGTTGTTGGATTTGAAATCTTTGGTTTACATAATGAATTCTAGATTTTGAATGTAGAATTTTTTATTTACAGAATGGACCAAGTTTGTGCACTCCTGATAATTCTAGTGAGCTATTCAGTATTCCCCCAGAGGCATGTTTTTCTGGTGGTGTTTTGTCTTCTGACCCTATCTATGCGGAAAAACATAAACATCATACTCACAGAACTGAAGCAACACCAGTTGACATTGTATTTCCTGATCGGTCTGAACCAAGAATTGGGTGCAAGGTAAGTACTAAAATTCACTAGTTCTTCCAATATTTGTAAGATTTAAGGAATTGAAATCCTTTGCCAAGTACTCCCTGAAAACACTCAGACCCATCTTTTGTACATGTTTAGTGGTCAGTCGCCTATCTCAAAATCTTCCTCAGCTTAACTGCAGGCTGGTATTTTTTTCAGGAAAATGATCCGTCACCAGGATCGCCAGGCGCACTCACCATGGCTACTGAAGGACCTGCATCTTCAGGTCCACCAGTTCCAGCTTCTGAAATGACTTTGTCTTCATTTTCCACGCCTCATCAGCCTTGTTTGCAAGCACGCATACCGCAGATTGGAGGGACTCAATTGAGCAATGATGAAACCCAAACCACATTCGTTGAACCTTCAAGTTCAACAGACTTAATGAAACCTGCAAGGCATCCACCTTCAGTGCCTCATGACATACAGCCATTATCCCATTCAAACTCAGCACCAGCTACGGAAGCCTGTGATGCTGTTCAAGAAAGCCAAAGGCCATTGTACAGTGAAGAACACATACTGCAGCAAGAGTATGATCCATTTGATTGTTCATTTCCAACTGCCACTGTGAATACAGGTAGATACCCAGGCCCGAATGCCATGCCAGTTCAGTGCTCTCCGTATGAAAGTTCCCATATAAGGAGATCTGTGGTGCAAGATTACTACCCTGATGAGCCCAATTATCAGCTCCCACGTTATGGACAAGGAGGTCGATACCAAGGACAAAGAGAGAGCTCAAGTGCTTCAGAATTGACGTATAAGCGTTGGTCGCATGGTGGTCAGTATCAAGGACAAGAATATGATGTCTCTCAACGATATGGAGTTAGTAACCCATGGCAGAGGTACTACCCTGTTAATGATATACCAGATGACAGGCCCTTGTCTCATGGAGGGTACCGCCCTGTTAATGATATACCGGATGACAGGCATCGGTCTGGTGGAGAGTACTGCCCTGTTAATGATGTACCAGATGACAGGCCCTGGTCTCATGGAGGTCGACATCGAGGACGTGATTATCATGAAAGAAATAATGACGACTTTGATGAAGTGAGTAGACCATTTGAAGATCGACACAAAGAGCAGGTTGGTCATCTTGGAAATGCGGAGTCTGATGATATGCCTCGACCACATGCACGTCAATATAGAAAACATGATTATTCAGATGGGACTAATTCCTTGAATGATATGCGTCAACCACGCAGAGCTAGATATCAACAGCAAAGTTATTGCCTTGATGAGCGATACTCAGGAGGAGCACCTCAACCATATGGAAGTCATCACGAGACAAGAGAGGACTGGGCTTCAGATAAAAACTGCCCAGCCATGCGGCAACCATATGGTGTTCATTACCAAAGACAGGAGGATTGGCTTGGCAACAACATTGTGGACAGGGTGCCTCCTCATCATACTTCTCGATACCAAGGGAGGCAGAGTTGGTCAAGAAATGATGACTTTGCTGATGTACAGAGAACCGAACGAGAACCTGCTAACTTCCCTGGCAATAATGACTTTGCTGATATACCAAGAAATGAACGAGAACCTACCAACTTCCCTGGCAATAATGATTTTGCTTATATGCCAAGAACTGAACGAGCACTTGCTAACTTCCGTGTCAATGATGACTTTGCTGATGTGCAGAGAACTGAAAGAGGATCTGCCAACTTCCTTAGCAATGACTCTATCCACAATGTGGCTTCGCAACGGGAGGATCACTCTCAGGGACTTGAATTTGCAGAATTCAAATCTCACGATGTTCTTCCAACCAATGATGAGTTGGAATACATGCATTCCCGAACGCAGGGAGATGATTTTAAAGGAGTGTATCAAACTACTGCTGATCCTGATTTTCAAGAAGACCCACACAGAAGTCAGAGGTCCTGCTATCGTGATTATTCGTTGAACAATGAACTGCAATCACATACAGATCAGTGCTATGATGTTGGATCAGCTGCAAAGGATGAGAACACCCCACAGTTCACTGGAGAAAATTGTGCCGCAGAAGGAAAAACATCCTCCCAAGCTGGTGAGGGGGTGTTCCGTGAATCAGGCACTCTTGTTTGTGATAATATTGTTAGTGTGCCAGACTCAGTAAAAGTAGTGATTGGAGAAAGGAATCGAGCTGGTAGGAGAAGTGGTGGTCGGATCACAGGCAATCGCATTTGCCGCTGATTGGGATGCGCATATGACACAGCCATCACTTTATTTGTGTTTCTCTTCTTTTCTTGATTTTGTTCTGGGTCGTGATGTAATTTATTATGAAGTTTGCAGCTGTGTGTTATTGTTGTACTAAATAATCCTTCTTATAAGGACATCATTGCCGCTTTTCAGTCTCTTCTGTTCTTCTTGTTATCTTGAGTTTCCACAGTTCTGAAAAGTGTGTGGATGTGCGCATTCTTGTATTGCTGTGGATCTCCTTTAGAATCTAGTTGTGTTTCTCCAGAACTCCCAAAGTTATATGGTGGTTGTTTGTGTTGAATGTCATGCATGTTCTAATATTCCATCTTAAAATTATTTTTGATTTTGAATACATTTGTAGGTACACGTAGTGTTTATATAAAATGCCGGTAATTTTTTGGTCTATTGATATTGAGTTTTTTATATAAAGTATTTTTGTTTTTGCTGAAGAGATGAGCTCAAAGCTAAACTGATGTATGGTGAGTGCATAGATAAATTGAGCTATTGAGTTGAGATATTAATCTTCCGCATGTACACGCATGTCCACTTCGTTAAAAAAAAATATTTATGTAAAATTAAATATAACAAAATATAATTACCAACCATATTAATATTTTCATCGGTTTACTCCAAACAACAACCGATGGAAATAATTTAACCACATACATAAAAACAAACAAAAATCTCTTATCATACACCCTATCAGTTGTATTTTTTTTTTTATATTCCATCAATTATCTAACGTCAAATGTAGCATATCTTGTTAAAAATTTAATCAAAGTACGACATCTAATATGTTGTATTATGAAAACCTATCATTACAAACTAAATAAGATTTTAAGAGACTGAGATTTGTGTTTCAAAAAACTAAAAACTGCACTAGAAGAAATTAAGAGCTCTTGCAATCATTCTCGTTGTGAAATTATGTACTTCCAAAAATGATAAATCTGGTACCCTAGTGTTGGTTTATATATATATATGAGTTAAGTTTAAACTACCATAAATATATGTTATCCAATGTGAAAAACAAAATTGGTGAGTGACCTCCTGGCATTTTTAGTGTAATTTTTGATTGAAGCGGGCAAATTAAGCGTTTTAGAAAAATAGTCCAGTCCACCAAGAGCGCAAGTCTTCTGCGCCCCCTCATGTTCTTTTCATTATCCATTAATCTATTTATTTATTTATTTATTTATTGATAATTAAAGTTTACCGTCTAAACAACCAATACATCACCCTTCTGGTCTTTTTATAATCCGTTTTCCTATCACCATCAAAGGAGGTCATCCTCCTCCAGACGCATGGTCTTTTTATAATCCGTTTTCCTATCACCATTAAAGCAGGTCATCATCCTTCTCCAGACTCATGGTCTTTTTATAATCCGTTTTCCTATCACTATCAAAGCAGGTCATCATCCTCCTCTAGACTCATGGTCTTTTTATATCCCATTTAAATTAAATCACACACAAAGTCTACGACCTGAATTTGTTCATTCTTTTGATTATCAGAAGCTACTAACACGCACGCCGAGTTGGCCATTCATGAATCATAACTCCTCTTATAAAATAAACCAGCAAATTCCCTGTTTGCTTTGCACTCTGATTCTGGAAGGAAAGAAGGAGAGGGAGAGCCGGCTCATCATGTCATACGGCAGACAACAGTATGGAAGCTACGGACGTTATGGTGCTCGAGACTACCCACCGAGGCGATCAGGGGAGAACATAGAGGAGG